>VYZM01013198.1:55543-75979 GCA_013398915.1 Dromas ardeola
TTTGCAGGCTTACCAGTTGCCAAGTCCAGGTGGATGTTCCTCAAAGTGGCGGCTGTAGTTTCTTGATGAGCCCGTCCGCTAGTGTGACAGGCAAGGTTTGCTTCTTGTCCTCATCGCCATATTTGCGTTGTCAGGTGTGTGTGCTGGTATATTTTGGTTTCTGGCTTCCCCTTTCCCCTTGGTTTCCCAACTGACCAGGTCTGCAATCAACATAACCTTGCTGGAATAAACATTCCCGCACTCTCACAGACCCTTATCAATTAGTGCGGCTGACCAGGTTTTTATGATCATTGCCTCCCTTATCACTTGTCTGTCAGGTTTGTGTCTCTCTGTATTCTTGTTTATGGCTTCCTCCTTTTCTCAATATCCCTTTTTGCATTGAAAAAGGTCCTTGACCAGATACCCTTGAAGGAGCAGATGCTCTCCTTCCACATACCTTTACGCCCCTCCCTGACGTAACGAGCAGGGTAGCGGCAGTTGCAATCAGGATATTGTGGTTTCTCTCTCGGTCTCCTTTCTTCTCAGTCTTTTCCTCTGCTCCTGCGTGGTTCGTCAACATGCTGCAGTCCCTTCAGCGGTGCCCTCTGCTCTGGCACCACACAGCACCTGTGCCCCCTTCTCCTCCTCCTCTCACCCTGCTGTTCCCTCATCGGTTTCTTTTGTTCCAACCATCAGAGTTTTTTCTGCTCTTTCTTAAAATGTGTTTCCACAGAGGTGGCACCACCTCGGCCGAGGGGCTCAGCCGTGCCCTGGGGTGGGTGGGTTGGAGCTGGCTGGAACCGTCCGTCTCCGGCTCGGGGCAGCCCCGGCCGCTCCTCACAGAGGCCGCCCGGCAGCCGGCCACTGCCAGCACCTGGGCAAGGACACCCTATACAATAAGCCTGAAAGTTTGGAAATAGTCTTGATTTAAGATATGACAAGACTATTACAATTTTTTTTTTTTTTTTTTTTTTTGTTTAAGGAGGAGCATATAGCATACGTTTTTTCTCAAATTATGGTACAAGTAATGTACTTGTACACTTCTCTCAGACTTCTCATTTCTTGTCTTTGTAGGGCACAGACTGTTGTGTTGTTTTTTTTGTCTGGGTAATATCTAATATGAAGGAGTTTTAATGAGTAACCTGTAGCTGCTACTGCTGTGCAAAAAGGCTCTCCTCATACTAGTAACATGAGACCCAGTTCCTGAGGCTCATCAGGCTTCTTCCCATGGTAGAACACACATAAAACTAAAATAAACTGCAGCTGTAAAGGAGCTTTTGTGAGGAAGTGGAGGAATAAAGCTTTTCTTGGAAGTGTTCTGGTAGCTGTAAAAGCTTGCTCATCCTCTGTACTTCACAGGGAAATAGGTGTGGCCAGACAACCACCCACACAAGTGGAGAGCCCCTCATCTTTTCAATGCAGAAATGAAAAAGAAGGAGAAAAAAAAAAAAAAAAAGAAAAAAAAATAAGATGCTGCAGCCTTTCTGGCACTCCTTAGATGGTATATGTTTAATATAGAACTATAAAACATTTTTAAAAAACAACAGAGAAAGCAACCTGCCAGCAATGTCCTCACCAGGACCAAGAATCAGATGCCAGCTCTTCTCAGGAGCAAAGCTCTGATTACCACCAGTCCTAGTGAAATCAATTCACAAACATGTATGTGAAAATATATGAAGTGTGGTACATTATAAATGAAGGGACATTACCTAGTCAATATTAAGATTCAAGCAGTTTTCCAGTACAGTGTCCCCAGTGTCTGTTCTTATTTAATTAGTACCCTCTCCTCAGTATTTCATTTATAAATCAGAGATTAGATTCATTTTCTAACAGTACCTACTTGAGTCACTTTCAGATTGTTCCAAACTTCTTCCTTGATTTTTTTCTTTCTCTCTTGGAACACAAAAAAATGACCAATTAGTTTCACATTCTGGAGAAAAAAAATAGAATCTGAGAACCTCTGTGCCATCCGCCTGAAGCAAATTTGCACTGTTGAGTTATATCAGAGGATTTCAAACTTGAAGTAATGGCATACCCTTGACCACAGCAGCATGAATGGCTCTGCTAGAATTGCAAATGATTTTATGTACATTGGCAGTAAGACACCATTGATATCATAGTGTAAAAAACGAATATAAAGTAGTGACTAACTTGTTGCTACTGTCAATCAAGGTTGTTTGTGGGTTACAATGAGGACAGAATTTAGATATTTAATACTGCTCTGAAAATGCCACATAGAGTATAAAATATTAAGCAGAAATTGAAAGTGATCGATAAGAAACATTGCCTGAAAACATTAAGCAAACATCAGCAAACTGAGGAAATCTGTAAGGATAAAATGAAAAATCACTTTAATCACAGCCACTAGTTAGTATTTATGGATTCAGATACAATGATAGGTAATGTAGTAGATTTATGTAATGCCATTTATTAAGGCTCTCATTTTCCTGTCTCCTGCACAACATTACTACAATATGTCATATTTCACAATAGTTATTCTACAATCTCAGTTTTTTATTTAAAATAAAAATGCAAGCTGCAACTTAATTATAAATCCATGAATGATGACATGCAATACTTTTGAAGGATTCCATTAGTGCAGAAAGACCAATACAGGATCTACAGATCATCTGAAAGGTTTTGTGTTGTGGAGTGTCACTGCTATGTATTAAAGGAAGCAGGTCATGCCTGACCTACTGTTGATGTAACCATAGACTGGTAAAAAATTCTTGAAGTGTCTCCCAACCTTCCATCATTCAAGAATAGTTGAGGACAGATGTTTTCCATCAGGCTGATAGTATTTTTACACTGCTTTCATTAAACTGTCATGTTAAAAACTGCTTCAATTTCAGCCCCCTTTCTGCTTTGTTAGTTTTAATGTATCTCTCTGTACCTTGTATGACAGGAGAGGTTGCCTTTGTTCTTGCTGTGTATAAATTTGCCAGAAATTAGGGCACACTCACAGACACAGTTACCTACACCAAGACTGAATGTGGTCATACAGTAGCAAAAATGTTTGGGCAAGACCAGTCTTAAAAATTTATACTTATTTATGGTTTATTCTGGAAAGTTTTATTAAGTATTAAGGCACTGTGAATTGAAACATTTATGCAACCTTGATTTGAAAAAATCAGTAACTTCGATATACTAATGCTGTAGAACATATCGTTCAATGAACACAGAAAATGAATGTGTTAGCTTGTTCTAGATATAAAATAAGATTCAAGAGAAACAGTGATATAGCAAGCACAGCAAATAAACTGCGTATAATTGAACCAAATGATCCTTTAGAAAGGCACAGACACTTGGGTCCCAACATTTGCAAAAGCTCTGGCTGTAATTTTTTCTTCCAGAAATTCCATTCTTGTTTTTCTTGGCCTCAGTCATTTTCTGTTTTTGTGAAATGTTGCCCTGAGGAGCTATGAATTTACAAGGACAATAAAATACATGCCTCATAAGAAAAAAATGTTTTCAGAAGTTGTGCTGCAACAAAAAGAGATGGGAAGTTTGGTCATATACATTCATCACACACACACAAAAGAAAAAAATTAATAAAATGTATAGTATTTCGCTTTCATGAAAACAGAATAATTTGAAGTTAATCCTGAGGTCTTGACTGGATTAGAAGTGTCTCTTTGTTCTCCTGATCTTGGGGTTGTAGCATAAAGTTCAGTTCCTTGGTGCAAGTCAGTCAGCTGCCCAACCATGCATACATATACGTGAACAAAGATGAGGAGAATGAAGCTCTGGTGTACAGCTGGATCGCATTGCTCTCCTTCTTACAGCCACACTGAAGCAGGGCTGAGGGAGAAGCTAAACTGCTGGCCCCTCTCCAGGCCTGTTGCCAGCAGAGAGCCACATGTCGTGTCTACATCCTGATGCTACCAGGTCACACACTGCAGCAAATATCTAATCTGCATAGATACTGGCAGCCTTAGTCCAGCAGCAGCAGCTAAGTACCAAGGACTGAGCAGTTCCCTAATATACATCAACCTACTTGAATGCATGCACCTGCTTTTAAAGCAGTCTATGGATAAAAAGAAAACAAAAAGAAAAAAATAAGACAAATTTAAAAGGAAACCTTGCCACGCATCTGGTTTCTATTCCTATCAAAAATACGAATCAATACCAAGGATTCAAGCCTACACCCAATTAACTTGATAATTTGTTTTGAGATGGGTGATAACAACAGTTTCCTGCCTCATAAGGATGTTCTGAGGATGTTAAGAAGTGCTCACATACTTTAGTAATGAGGAATCAAAAGGAAAAAGATAAAATTCAGGCTGGTGATGAGAACAGACTTGCTGAAAATGATCTCCTAGTTATCACTGGAAGCATAGGGAATGTACATAAAGTATATACTTGCTTTTGTTTATTTGTTTGAAGAAACTATAAACCTAATAAATAACAGAAACAGTAACTGCTTTTTTTGTTTGGTTGGTTTTTGGAGGTTTTTTGTTTGTTTGTTTCTCTGAAGTACTCGATACTTTTCAGGATTTAACTGCAATAGGCCTTGATATGAATGTTGTCACATGTATTAAGAGCTGATTAAAGGACTATAGCTCACTTTCATTATTAGTTGTCCACCATTCCACTAGGCCACTTCCCTCCCTGTTTGCCACAGATTGAAAAAAAGACTTGAGAACATACTTATGAGATTAAAATAAATTCTGAATGTTTCAGCTATTATATTAATTTGCTTAAGGCCAGCATGTGCTTCACTCTTGAGAATTATGATTTGATGGGACCCTTCTCTCACGTGTAGCCTGAAAGACTTACGGTTCTTATGCTTAAAAATTTGTTCAGTCTTGCATAGAGTTCATAAATACTCTCCGTGACTGTGCATTCATTGCCAAATGTAATATCCCATTGCACCATAGTCCAGCAAATACTTACTCACCTGAAAATTTAAAAAAATATTATTTTTTTTGCAGTAGCTTAGCAACCAGTAAATTCCCCTAATATCCATGCTGAGGGTATTTATTAAATCTTCTCCTGTAGCATTGCATGAAAACTCTTTTCATACAAAAAGAAACAACACTTGATTTTAAACCTTTTTTACAAGGCTAAACTTTAATCGAATTTCTCCCCATTTTTGAGTGAATACAATGTGTAATTATTGATTGCCATGTATTCCTCTCTTTCAGGATTGCTTTCATTTGATTTTTAATGTATATCTCTATTTTGTATTTATTTTTTCTCATTTTTCTCCTTTTGTTTAAGTTAAAATCCCTTCATACAATCCAATTTTACAGAAGTTTTCACATTCTGTCTTTATTCCCACTGCAGCCTTTCTATCAACATTTTTACCTCTTCTTTGAACACATTCAATTACACTATATGGGGCTTACCTAGTACCACATCCTTTATGCTGCAACAGACAGACTTTAATATATGAGGTTCTAAAGCTTAATAATTTCCTTTACACAGTATTTCTTTCATTCCATATAACGTAAGTTTCACTGGTGGCCGTAATTTGAAAACTGACTTATTGTCTCCATTCTTAACATCCACAGTTATTTCAGAGTTTTGCAACGTTACATTCTGTGATTTGGATCAAATGAAATAATATTGATTTCTCACCCTGCAGTTCATCCAGACACCGTGATACCCACCCTGATAGTTACACTAGCTGTAAGCATCTGAAATAACAAAAAACTGCTTTTCAATTTATGATTTTTGCTTTCTCCTCTAGGAACTTTGAAAAAACTGTCAACAATATTCATTTATTTTGTGTGTGCCATTTTTATGGCTGTTGTTTGAGGTAGCCTGTCATTGGTACACAGGTGACTGCAGCTTCCACTTTGCAGAAAATACAGGTCAGCTGATGTGAACAAATTTCTCTGATTATGAGTGTTCACCCTCATTTATTTTGACATGAAAATGTTTGAGGAAAAATTAGGAATCCTTTACGTACACATGCAAATAAAAATGGTTTGAGTTATCCAGTTTGCAGTAGAAGTAAAATAAAGGTCTTACTTTTCTAGAGATAAGCTGTAAAGAAGGAAGGGCTGGAAAAAAGGTGTAAGTCATTTGCTGAATGGCTGAGATGTACATATTCTTATCATTGCATTAACTGTTGTGAATCTTCTTTTCTAAGAGCAAAGCTCTGCCAAGGACACAATGTAGGCTGGTGACTTGCCAGTATTTTAGGGCAACTCGCTTGTTACCGAGTTACTGCTGCCTGATGACAATGCCACACTGCTGCTGCCATCCGAGCCTTGCACATCATGTTTGTGTCTCAGCTCCACCTTTCAAAACATTTTGGAAGGAAGCAGGGCTCCACATCCCACAGAGATGTTTACATGCCCCCCCACAGTGTGCTATAGAAAAGTCAGCCTGGCTGGGAAGTTAAAGAGCAAAGCTTATCTGAGTAGAGTTGTGGCACCGGCAGAGGATCCTCATGAGCCAGAGAGATGAAGGGATAGATTTTGGACCAAATATTCTGTTAAAAGTATGGAGAAATACATACTTTTTGAAATGCTGACACTGTTTCTTTCAGTCTTGTCCCTGTATTGCTAGAAATAAAACTAACTAAGGCAATTTGAATTAAAATAGCGATGTATTTAAATACAATAAAATATGTAACTCAGTAGAAAGTACAAGCAGCTTGGGGCTTTATGCTGAAAAGGTAAAATTTAAGATGGGACAAACTAAAATTCGGTTTTCAACGTCTGGCCAAGGCTAAAATGCTTAATGAGGTTCTATATTTTGTATATTTCTTCATTTTAATAGGATAGCCTCTCTTAATAGGATTCTGTAATTAATCAGTTGAACTTTTTTGAATAATTAAATCAGAGCTGATTTGAGATACATGCAAATTCCCATTTAACATTTACTCAACACTATAGTTCTTTTTGTATTATTAATCTGTTAATAGTGGTGATGTGTCAGGCATCCCAGAGAGCTCCATCCTACTTGCATAGTTCCCTGTGATGAAATGGGTTCTTCTCTTCTAGCTTTACATGATTTAAAGGAAATGTTTTCTGTGTATATTGATTAAGAGAGAAAATTTTTCCTTTCTTAACAACTCCTATGAACTGAAATGGGTTAAAGCTTTCAGTCTACTATGTATTTCAGAATATATAAATTCAGTTAGTTGATACCATTCAGGTAGATAGCATTCTTTTATGTAAAATATGACAAGTGCTCCTTGAGTTAACATCTGCATTAAATATTACTCTTTATTTAGCTGTTCCCTATCAGGTTGGTCTTTTACTTCATAGTCAGGCTGATTTTTCTGTAACAGCCATGGAATGTAAAGGATTTGTCTTTTTTATTTATCATTTCATTATCCTAAGAACAAAAGAATAGAAAACAATAAAGCAGATCTGGGAATACCATCAGGCACAGGTAGTCTTAAACATACCAAATTGTTTAATAAAGGTCTTTCTGGTTATGGTAGCACTGCAAGGAAGAAGTACTTCCAGAACAAGCCGAGTGTCGCAAGGCCCAAATGTGGTGTGTCCCTTAGTGAGCCTCTACAACTGGGACACTGCCTCCCACCGTCTGATGTGTAATACAACTGCAAAACTGAAATACTGACAGAGATAGACTTGCTACCCGTGAGCACAGCTGAGGGTCTGAGCCAGATTTTAAAGTTCTACCCCCTCTGAAAAAAAAAAAAAAAAAAAGACAATACCTTAGTATGGTTTAAAGCAAGTTTTCAGGCAACTTATTGCAGTGATTTTAAGCTTTTCAATACTGTTGGTTACTGTTGCAATAGAGGAAAAAAAAATCTTCAGTCTTGCCATCCAGAAAGTGAGGGTTATTTGACCTTCAGGTTAACAATCCATATGGCAGTGCTATTTTTAATTCAACTTGCAAGGGTTTTGCAGAAAACATAATTAAACACACAGCCATTAAAAATCGAATCCTTACCAACAGTTACCTCAGACTGTCACATGAAATGCAGGAATCCTAGCTGAGGGTTAGCTATAGGAACCAGATGATTTGTGGGTAGGTGGGCATTTCAGATAGCATTGTGTTAAGAGCTGATGTTAAAGGTTGACTCCTACCATTAATCCCACTGCCAATACTGTAACTGATTGGCAGAATATAACTATAGAAAGCTAAATACCTTAATTTCATTTTACAAAACCTTAAGATTATGTCATCCATTACTTAGACTAAAACTGAGAGTCCAGGAGGTCCTTAACAGGTTAGTGATATTTCAGTTTATTGGCACCTTAGTCCCTGTTTGTGCAGCTGAAATGCTTAGGTAAAACACAGTCTCATGTAAAAAGAAAATGTAAATGGTTCAGATCAGGGTAAAGATATTAAATAATTTAATTAAACATTATTATGAACAACAAATAAATTTTAAAGATCTGAGAATTGAATTTTTACTTAGTTTGCTCGCATATAAACTGAGCCAAAGGAGAAACATTCCTAAGTGCCCAATTTGCATCCAAAACAAGGTGAACAGAGACACAGACGCTTAGACATTTTTGAACTACATCCAAATTAACCTCCTCAGATCTAAAGGAAGAGAAAATGTCATAAATGTTTTCTAAAATAATGTCTTTAGAAAAGAGGCAAAACTCTGCATTTCCAAATTATTTCACAACTTTCTAAATACTTTGGATAAAAGAGAAGAAATATACCAAAAAGATTAAAGAACACAGTATTTTAATATCCTTTGAAAATAGGAAAAGTACAGTTCTGTAGCATTCCAGAAAGAGGATACAAGTCACTGAGGGCGTTTTGGTGCTTATGGGTGTAAATGGGTACTTTCTGGATGCGCATGTCCATCCCATTTTAATCAATCAGTTAGAAACTTGAATTGTGTCAGCCATTTTGCGTATCTGACATCAGTTATTGAAAGACAACCCTAGGGGGTTGTTCTGTTTTGTTTTTTCCAGAGGATTAACCCTATAAAATCTCTCTGTTTTCCCAGTCCTGAATTCACAAAAAACCACTAGCCTAACAGAAAACACTGCCTGAATCCATCCAGTTGCCTCTCCCAGAAACTAACAGCACAGGATTAGTGGGACACTTTTCCACCACTGGTATATCCCCTGTAACCAGGAGATATTAATAGAAAGAAAGATTACCTTTTTTTCCTTTCTGTTTGAGGTAACTCTTAATCCTCTTTGAATCACAGGAAACTTGGAGATTTACAGAGAGCTGAAAATCTGGTTTTCAATGTCCACTCACAGTCCCAGATATCTTGCTATGAGCATGACAATGTTAAACCACACTAAATAAATAACTTCAAAAGACAGTACTACTGTGTCCACTCAGACCCCAACACTGAGAACAAAGTGCAATAAATTATGCCTCAGTGCATGAGGCAGTGTAGTATCCCCCCACACGCAGTCTCCCTCCTCAGGCATTATTCCCTTTTCTAGTGTCAAGGTTAAAAGACACATGATCTTCAATGGGTTATGCACTCTGCATCCTCTGAAATAAACTAAGAACACCAATGGATGTATTCAAAGTAATATAAACAAGTAGTCAGTAGACAGAATCAGTTGGCCAAACTGTAATTTTCAATTTTACGCTAACACATATACAGATATAAACAGAAGGATACAAAATTCAATTCATTGCAGGCATCTCTGTAAGAAACCAATTTATTCATAAAAGCACATTTTAAATAGCTATTTGATGGATAAGATGATCTCTGACTAGCTGAAGCAAATAATAGGATTAGAGTTTTATGCAAACCAAAATTCTGGATATGAATATCTCCAGGCTTTAGGGAAGGTCATACTGAGGTTGAAACTTCACAGCTACCTGTTTAACAGGAGACCTGGACGTGCACGTTTGGGAAAGGCGGTTGTGTTTCACACTGAAATTGGATCTTTGGGGCTGCCACTTCCTCTCCTCACTTACCATGGACCTCTCGTCACACCAGAAAGCGAGTCAGTAACTGCAGAGGAAGAAATTGTTATTTCTGTGTAGTAAGAGTCTGCTAGATATAAAAACCAGTAAATAGGAATTAACATAAAATAAATTTAATTTTTGCAGAACTGTTTGTCTCTTAACCAGTTAGAAAGTCTTGGGTTTGCTACAATATTATAAGCTGCAGAAAATGGTGAATCAGGTATCAGCCTATAAACTGTGGAATAAAAACCAGCTTGAAGCCTATTGAAGTTGTGAGGGTCAGGAGCAGGGAAGGAGCTTTCCTCCTCCTTTTCCCTGTGCTGATGACACACATGGGTGGTGGTGTCCTTCCCAGACCATGAAAGACTCTCTTCTCCAGTTCACTTGCTGGGGCGGGGAGAGCAAGTCACCCACCTCAAAGTCTGCTGTTTAACTAGCTGGGCACATCTCAGTAGTGTGTCATGGGTAACAAGAGCACAGCTTTTTATTCCCTCGTGTGACCAGAGGACATCAGAAAGCAGTTGGCAAAACACTAAGCTTGAGTTGTGAGTTCTGCTGAGAGCAAAGATAGATAAGCTTAGGTTCAGCTGTAGGTGCAGTATTCCTAAGTGTGTTTTTTCCTGGTTTCTTGTCACCTGGGTCATGGAGAAAGCAAATGCGCACTGGACAGTGAAATACTGCATGACAGCCTTAATACAAGGAGGAAGAACAAGTTTGGAAGTCTTATTCTTAGAATCATAGAATTGTCTAGGTTGGAAGGGACCTTTCAGATCATCAAGTCCAACCATTAACCTAACACTGCAAAAAACACCACTAAACTATGTTCCTAAGCACCACATCTACCCATCTTTTAAATACCTCCAGGAACAGTGATTCAGCCACTTCCCTGAGCAGCCTGTTTCAATGTTTGATGACCCCTTCGGTGGAGAAATTTTTCCTAATATCCACCTTAAACCTCCCCTGGAGCAACTTGAGGCCATTTCCTCTTGTTCTATTGCTTGTCACTTGGGAGAAGAGACTGACCCCCACCTCTCTTTCAGGTAGTTGTAGAGAACGATAAGATCTCCCCTCAGCCTCCTTTTCTCCAGGCTGAACAACCCCAGCTCCCTCAGCTGCTCCTCATAAGACTTGTGCACTAGACCCCTCACCAGCTTTGTTGCCCTTCTCTGAATATGGTCCAGCACCTCAGTGTCTTTCTTGTAGTGAGGAACCCAAAGCTAAACACAGTATCTGAGGTGGGGCCTCACCAGTGCTAAGTACAGGGGGGCCAATCACTTCCCTAGTGCTGCTGGGCACACTATTCCTGATACAGGCCAGGATGCTGTTGGCCTTCTTGGCCTCCTGTGCACACACTGCTGGCTCATATTCAGCCGGTTGTTGACCAACACCCCCAGGTCCTTTTCCGCCATGCAGCTCTCCAGCCACTCTTCCCCAGTCCTGTAGCACTGCATGGGGTTGTTGTGGCCCAAGTGCAGGACCTGGCACTTGGCCTTGTTGAACCTCATACCATTGGCCTCGGCCCATCGGTCCAACCTGTCCAGGTCCCTTTGTAGAGCCTTTCTACCTTCAAGCAGGTCGACACTCCTGCCCAATTTGGTGTTGTCTGCAAACTTACTGAGGATGCACTCGATCCCCTTGTCCAGATCATTGATAAAGATATTAAACAGAGCTGTCCCCAGTAATGAGCCCTGGGGAGCACCACTTGTGACCAGCTGCCAACTGGATTTAACTCCATTCACCACCACTCTTTGGGCCTGGCCATACAGACAGTTTTTCACTCAATGAAGCCTACGCCCATCCAAGTGTTGAGCAGCCAGTTTCTCCAGGAGAATGCTGTGGGAAAAGGTCCAGGTAAACATCATCCACAGCCTTTTCCTCATCCATTTGTTTCCCTCATCCATTCTTGGTTTTCTCCCCTTCATAGAACAGACATGGATAGGTCCGGATGTTACTCTATCCTAAGCGGCAGTTCAGGAAGCACATGCTTCCTGGCACTACAACACAAGCTATGTGTGCAAAGGAGGAATTTCTCTCATTTCTCTCATGCCTAGCGTGACTTTGCACTGTTTTAAAGCTGGACAAAGAACTATGGACATCGTCTGTCCCTGTAAATAAATGTATAGAACTGTGCAAGAATTTTCATATCCTTGAAAAAGATTTCCAGACTTACTTACAAATCAGAAGTGTATGTAACACATGAAAGCAGCTAAACTGAGCTACCCTCTGAATCTTTTCACAATCAGTTTGTGCTATCCCCTGCTTATTTTGATAATTCAGATGTGGATTTCACAGAATACCATCACTTTTGTAGGACTTTGCTAATTGCAATTATATATCTTAGAGTTCAAGCCATTTTCAGGCAATTCAGTTGAAGAGTTTTGTAGTCACTATCCTGGATTTCTAGAGGAAATTGTCACATCATTCTTCATATGAGGAGAGGCTGAAAGATCTGATTCATTTCTCAGCCTGTAGAAGAGAAGGCTCAGGGGGATCTTACCGATGCATGCAAACATCTGATGAGAGGGAATGAAGAAGATAAAGCCAGGCTTTTTTTGTTGGTGCCCAGTGACAGGAAAAGATGCAATGGACACAAACTGAAACACAGGAGATTCCCTCTGAACATCAGGAAATGCATTTTTACTGTAAGGGTGGTCAAACACTGGGCCAGGTTTCCCAGAGATGCTGTGGAGTCTCTGTCTATAGAGATACACGAAATGTGACTGGACACTGTCCTGGGCAACCTGGTCTTGCTGACTCTCCTTGAGCAGGGCAGTGGGACCAGCTGATCTCAGGATGTCCCTGTCAACCTAAATCATTCTGTAATTGGATGATATACCATATTCAAGGCTGTGAGGCGGTGCATCTGAAATGCACCAAAAAACACTGGGCTTGTTCTGTGCAACTACTTGTGTGCATAAATTCTGGCTATCTCAGATGTTTTTCATTTCCACATGTCAACATGCATTCTGAATAAGCTGCATTAACTGCATCTGTTCTTGGATAATATAGAGCTGCAGTATAAATCTAGGACATTCAGAATCGATTCGAATCCTAGGACTTCCTTTTCTTTTGGTAACTGGCTGATGCCAAAAACACATTGAGTTTGTTTTCTTTAGGAAATGAAAGTTTCCATATTTTGATGAAAATTTGGAAAAAAATTTCACTTAGTTGGACAGCAAATGATCTGTCCAAGGAAGACCTCTTTAGCATAAAAAATCCTGAAAATGTAATTCATTTATTTTGTGCATTTATATTGTTCATCATGGTTCAGCTGACCAATGTTCAAAAGTTTTGGTTGTGCAATAGTGCAGTTTTTAAAGCAGAGAGGCAGATTCAAGGAAAAAAAAAAAAAAAGAAAGAAAAAGAAAAGCAAAGAAAAGAAAAGCAAGGAAAAAGAAAAAAACCATATTTTGCTGGGAAAAGTTGCCAAGATCATTATTTAAATACATAATGAAAACTCATATGTACACCATTATTGAGAATATTTCATTACATTTTCTTTCCAATTAATCCCATAGCAATTTGGTTCTGGAATACAGTGCAACCAAATATTAAATGCTTGGTTACTGTCAGAAGACAAAAAAAAAAAAGGTATTTTTATGCACTGCCTGGCAATTGCATTAGTAATGGCAGTCTGTCCCTACCCTTCCTCTTTTTTTTTCCTCTGTCTGTTACGAGAGGAGAGTTAATTCTGCATCCTGTAAAAACTTACCTATTCATAAATAAATCATGAACTGTCTACAATCAAATGAATATTTTACTTTTTAGATGTGACTTATGCTGACTCAGTGCTGGTTGGCTGACAGAGAGGAAAGTTCTGCAGTTCTTCAAAATTCAAAAATTGTCTTTTCCTCACTTGTAAGAATATATCTAGGCCAACTGTTTATTAAGGAATGATGGTAAACGTGAGAATAAACCAAGAAATGGTACTTGTGGGTTACCAGTTCCCACAGTATGTTTTGTAAGGATGTGTAAAGTGAAATTATAAACTATGTCTCGAATTATAGCCATATCGTTTATGAAATGTACATATTTATATATAACACACTCATACCGACTTACTTGTCTAGCAACAGGTCCACTGAATTCCCAGTTAGATGAAACTTCTAATTCCATGTACATTATCCTTTTAGTAGTGTATCTATAGGACATGAAAAGAATCTGTAAGATCCACATCAAAAAGGGGCCATCACAACTTGTTAGTGAATTGTGTGTAAAATACATAACATTAATCTTCAGATGGTTTATAGGATTTCTTAAGTAGAAAAGCACCCCACAGCAGAAATTTTCCTTGACAGTGGTGAACACTAACTGAAAATAAATAGAACTACAACAACCCCTGGTCACTTCTAGATAACGTATCCTTTTATATCCTTACAACAACGTATTTCTAGATTGAGCTTCAGCCATTTTATTTTTATTCCCCTTCTCGACCAAATGCCAGGAATGCAGTTTACTGGAAATGGTGGATCAGCAGCAAATGGAACTTTTGAGGGACTTAGAGCTTTTAGACCTTGGAGGTGAAAGAGCAGTTAGGAAATATTACTGTTTGAGACCTGCTAAAAAGTGAGAGCTTCTGAAAAATAAGCCCATGGCTTTACACGTTTACATGGTGCTTCAGAAAGAGATAAAGCAAGCAGTGTCTCCACCTCAGTAAGCTTACATTTCAGATAAGGCAAGACAAGACATATGGAAGGATTTTCACTGGCATTATTGGACAATGGGTTTTGACTTGAGCGGACGAGAAGGAGTAAGAAAGGCTACTACAGTGAACACTTATTCAATAAAACATTTTGGAAAAAGCACAGGATTATTTTTCAAAATTCAGCTGGAACTGTGAATGCTCATAATCAGGCTTTGCAAATTTGAGCCAATCCAAAAAAAAAAAAAAAAAAGGCAAAAAACCAAGTCTGAATGGAGAAGAGGATGACACAAAGAAGAATTTCTGTTGCACCTGTTGCTCTCTCTACATATTACTCCTCTCATTTACATAGGTTAATGAATAAAGAACTATTTATATTACAAGACATGTAAGTTTGAACAAGAATAGTTAGCTTTCATTTATGCTACATAATTATATAAGCAGTACTGTACAGAGGATGAAAATTTCTGGGAGTTAAATGATAGGAAAGCTTCTGTGGTTACAGTTTTCAGAAGATAGTATAAGAACAGCAAGAAGCAAAAATTCCCAGCTGCAATGGTGCATGTTTATAGTGGTAAAAACAAAAGTCTGTCTATCTCTCTTGGACAGATCAATACTCAGGGAACAAGAGAAGATATATTAACAGCTTGGTAAAAAGAGTGCACCCTACCAAACAGAGCAGATAGCAGTCAAAAATAGTAAGAAATTTTCATTCATAAGGCCACACAATTACTTTCAAGAAAATCATAGAGGATTATGTGTTCGGTATTTTGTCCAGAATATCCATCCATAAGAGAGTCATATACTTTAAAAAAGCATTGAGTTTGATTTTTTTGTGGTTGTTGGGTTGTTTTTTTTTAAACAGTATGGATTACAGAATTCTTTTAAGACACGGGGAGTACTTTCATCTTAATGTCATATAATTTAGGATAAAAAATATTTCTTTCATGTTGTTTAAGTCATGTTTATGTCCCTAAATGGCAGTCTTTGGTAAATGCTTATTTCTTAATGGTCACCATTTCATGATCAGAATACAAGTTAAATACCCTCAAGAGATGTGAATTCTGCAGTATTAAACATCACCGTATCTAACTTATCATTGCATCTTTTCAGAGCAGCATCTATCAACTTGAATCTGCACAAATGGAGAGAGAGCTTAGCACCTTGGGATGGGATCCACCATAAACAAAGTAGTACTTTGGAAGGTGATGGGAGGGACAGTCGGCAGGAGGGACCATTCAGTCTTTAAATCCCCTAGAGATGATCATGACTGTCAAGGTAAAACCTGGGCACATCACATCTACAGGCACAGCTTAAACTACTGAAGAACTTAGAAACAGAAAACCGATACTGTCTAAAACCTTCCAGTACCTCCACATTTCAGCAAGGGATGGCTGAGGTTTGTGGGTCAGAACTTTTGGCTGACAAGCTTAATGTAAGCATTAAGGAGGAGTTTAGTACTTGAAGCCTTTTGTGAATAAAGCCCCACATACATGAGGAAAAGGAGGTGTTAAAGTTTTTATGTAATCTGGAAGAAAAGCCTCAAGGCCAAAAATATCTGCTTAAATATTTGGTCAAATCTGTTCAATACAAATAATGAGCTTTCAGAGTTAGGCACATTGTACTTAAGTGCATTAAATTTTAATGGTGTAACTTACATGACTTGTTTCCAATCACGAGCTGGAATTTTGACCTCAAGGTCTGAGTGTTACAAACTATATGTGCTTTTTTCAGTCCCCTGTGGTGATATAGGTATAAAAATAAAAATAGTCTCAAACTATTTTAGGGGACTTTAAAGCTGTTAGTGATTTACATATGGCATCTGCACACAACCATAGAACTACACTTTTTGTTTTTGTGGCAAGAATGGATTACTTTGGTGCATTGTTCAGTTCTAGATAGAGCCTTTGACTTGAGGGCCAGTTAATCTTGTATCCTTTCCTGCCCTGGTACAATTTTAAGATTGTCACAAGAAGGATAAATTTCATGCCATTTTCTGTTCTTATTACAATCTTCACATTGTTATGGGAATGGATTAATTTTGTTCCATTTTCTGTCCTCATTACAGTCTGTTATGAGAATGGATTAATTTTATGACATTTTCTTCTCTCATTATAATCTTTGTTATGGGAATGAGAATATGTAATGAGAATGAGAACATATCAAGCATTAAAGGTCTGTGAGAACTCATGACAAAGACTGTAACAAGAAGAGAAAATGACACCCAATCCATTCTTGTGACAATCTTAAGACTGTAAAGAGAACTCAGGGTAAAATTATATTCATCCATTCATAAGACAAAGATTGTTGAGGAAATAAGAATTGGAACAAAATTAATCAATTTTTGTGACAATCTGGACATTGTATGTATCCTCATGGTATGCTTTTCAAAAACATAGTACATTAATGAAAAGAGACACAGTAAGACTGTCCAAATGGTCCTCTACAAAAACATACTGCTTTCAAGATTTTGGTAGATATAGTCAGTGTACTCTGAGTCATAATTGCACAGTATACCATCCAGATGTCATTAATGGAAAACAAGATTCACAGAGAGCTTCAGTGGAAATCCTCCCATAGACTTCAATACAGCCAAGAATTTGTTTCAAATCCTGTTTTTCATATTGATCCAGAAAATAAGAGTCTTTCTTGTGTAAATACTGCAGCAGTTCTTGCTCCAAAACATTAAAATGCATATAACAAAAATCCATGTTGAAAAAATCTGAAATATTATATTTCCAAGGGCCAAAACTTGCTCTGCTTACCATCTTAGTACTTATTCACATATAGCAACAGATCCAGAACTGAAAACAGTAGAATTTTAGGTCAAAGGCTTTTTTTAATCCAAGTATAATTTAAAACTACATATGACTACAAGCACCTTCAAGATTTTAGACTAGATGTACTAGCAGAGACGAGCTGCATAAATCAGATGAAGACTTTTGGAATCACTGTACAATGTACAAATTGAAAAATTAAATTTTATAGTGATGACTGTCTAAATAGCTTGTACCAAATGGAAAGCAAGTAATGGATATGAGATTTGGCGGTTTTCTAAAAGCTGCTAAAAGCCTGCTCTCCTAAGGTGTCTGGTGTCAGACGTAGAATAGGCAGAGGGCTTTGAAGCCAGATGGAAGAGAAAGTGCAGTAACAAACAAGGAAATGAGAAAAAAGTTTACTCTGTTTTCAGTTAAAAATGTCAGTGCTGCATCCAAATATAGATATGTCTGGAAAAGAAGGGTTAATACTAAAACTAAAATATCATGCCAATAGTTGCACTCCAGTACTGCTGTCAGATGGGATTTCAACTCTAATCATTAAGAATGGTTGGTGATGTTACTTCAAATTCAACATGGATACTTATGTTTCAGATTTGATCACAGCTTCTGTCCTGGTATGTCCTGGGGAAATTTCATTCCTGCATTCCCTACATCTTCTGTTAAAGATTAGCCATCTTCTGCAACAGAAAACCTACCAGAAGGGTTGTCAGCCAGGCTGTGTAAGTTTTAAGACCAACAAACTTGACAGTTTTTTCACAGCCTTAAAAATTTGGAGGCTGTGTTTTGCTGAAACTGTAATCAATGACAGTTTCAAACAAAACTAACAGCAACAGAAATAGCAGAATATCAGCTTACCAACAGTGAGCAAACCAGTAGACAAGCAGGAAAAATCAGTAGGAAGTGGTAGAAGAAATTATGTAAGGAAGAATAAATCTCTTATTTAAAGACAGATCTTCAGTAACAGTGCAAAAAGCCATGCAGAGAAAAACACCATCCCCTGAATGGCAATGAAGCTTCATATGTTTCCTGCACAACTTGTAGAAGTTTTAACTACTTTCTGTTTTTACACAATAATTTGGGATCTGTTCACCTTCCGCATCCTACAGGATTTGTTACAAAATAACCACAGCGTATGGGATCTCCCTGAACTTAAATTATGATAGTGATAGTTCACAGCACATGCATCAGTAGATAAGAAAATTAGTGTGGAGAATAATACTTTTAATTACTATTTACTCTGATTCATGGGTTAGTGGGAAATTTTACAGGACTAAATTAATGACATAGATCAATAATTTTTTTATATACGTCAATATTTTTTTATTATGAGGAAGTTTTAAATGGAGATATTTACTCTGAATATGTTACGCTAGAGAAAGAAAATCAATAATTTATACATGTTGATCTATAAGATATCCAAATGAAATGCTTTTGAATGTTCTGTTCTTTGCATTAATGTCAGAATTTCAGCTCAGATTCTCGAAGATATTTAAGCATTGAAGTCCCCCTGGTTTCAGTGTGAATTAAGTGCCCAAATGTCTGTGACTTTCAGCAGTCACAGATATGCCTCATTTAAAGTCTGAATTCTAATCCTTCAGTGTTAGAAAAAATGTCATAGCACCACTTACAGACATTCTTAAGAAACTCTTAGGTTTCTGCCTCAAAGACAGTAGTAGCAACTTTTAATTAACAATAACATAATACAAAAGTCTAAACACTTTCCAAAAGTTAAACTCTGAGACTTGCAGTCTTTCATCATCATTACTGTTGTGAGATTCATTTCACCTCTGCTGTCTTAGTGAGAGATCTTTGAGCAAATAATGGCCCACCATCCTTTCATCCTCCTTTTCTGAGTGCGTAAAGGTCCTTTCTTTTCACCATAGCTTGCATATAACTTCACGTAACTTCATGTAAAACCCTGCTATGAGCTGGTTATCCTTGAAGGGGCTATCTGGGAGAAGCGAGAGCCTTACTTACACATCCAATTAATATTCGTGTTTCAAAAGAAGTTTGAAAAGAAACCTATTACCTCGGTATTTAGAATCACTAACTCCTAGTCTCTAATACGTAATGTGCATGTCACAGTAGCATATTATGGTAGATTATCATAATTTTTTCTTAACTTTTATCCTACCAAGTAATCTTCATGTCTGCGTTTGTTCCCTGAGGCAAAATTGATGAACTCAGTCCCATTTAATCTTAAAGCACACCTTATTCTATTATTATCAAAGAGATATATTATTTTTATTATGTAGGATATATAATCACTTGCTTAGCTTTACTACAGGAGTGGTACCTCTGAGCTTCTCTGAATCTTCTGTTGTTTCACCCAAATTTGTATTACCACACACAGAACCCTTAATTTTCCAGACAATCAAAAATATGTTCTTGTTTTCTTCCCATGAAACAACTCAAGAGCCCCAAAGAACACAAACAGCTGCACAAAGATATTAAGTCTCTCAATGAGTACACTGTTTTGTAATGTCACTGTTCAGAAGCCTGTTGGCAGACAACAGAGCAAAGAGAAATAGCTGGCAGCTGCCATTTCACAAATAATTTCCCCATTACAGTTAGCAGTAAGTGTTTCAGCTTTATATATTTATGTAGATATGGGATATTTACAGTTAAATAACATTTTTCATGCATTTTCTTCAACAGTGATGACCAACTGCATTGGCACTCATTTCTTCCGTTCATCCAGTGATTTCCAAAGGAAAAAGGAACAATAACAACAAAAAAACCCTCTCTTTCTTTAGCAGCTATCTGCTTGAAGACATTGGAAATCTAAGGCCAATGTTTCAACAACATACATGCTCATTTAATCATATTTTTATTCATAGAATAATAGAATGGTTTGAGTTGGAACAGACCTTAAAGATCATATAGTCCAAACCTCCCTGCCCTGGGCAGTGACACCTTCCACTAGACCAGGTTACTCAAAGCCCCATCCAGCCTGGTCTTGAACACTTCCAGGGACGGGGCATCCACAACTTCTCTGGGTAACCTGTTCTAGTGTCTCACCACCCTTATAGTGAAGAATTTCTTTTTTATATATAATCTACTGTCTTTCAGTTTGAAGCCATTAACCCTTGTCCTATCACTACATGCCCTTGTAAAATTCCCTCTCCAGCTTTCTTATAAGCCCCCTTCGGGTATTGGAAGGCTGCTATAAGGTCTCCCCAAAGCCTTCTCTTCTCCAGGCTG
>VYZM01013198.1:77618-103606 GCA_013398915.1 Dromas ardeola
AAAAAACAAACAGATGTTGTGTTGTTTATAAGAGCATTTGCAGTTTGATGTTTTCCTGTTTCATTGACTCAGGTTTTTATTATTGAACCTTTCTGTCTCAAATCTCTTTTCCGGTGTTTGTTATTCTCTCTAATGTTCAGAGGCTTGTGGGCATCCAGTAAGGTTCCATGGGGAGTGAGACTCTCCTTTGCTTAGCAAGTTTCCAATATACCGCTAAGGCATTTTTTCTGCATCTCCTTCACTCTCTGAATCTTTTGCTCTAGACTTCTTATCAAAGATTGAAAAATTGAAAAATTGTCTTTTGGGCTCAGATAATTAAAAGCTCCTGTTTCCCCCTCTCCTCTTTATAAAAATCTATTTGTCCTATAATTCCTTCTTTGATGCAAGACAGTACTTCTCATAGAAATGTAATATGGATTCATAGTTATCTTCCTCTGCTCAAATTTACTTTAAATTATTAAAAACATTGGTGGCTTCAGCACTAGTTGTAGTAAAATGTAAGTATATTGATACAATATTTTTATTCATGCCCATTGCTTTTAGAAACAAAGCACCATTTTTACCGTAAATTTTTATCTACCACATCTTCAAGGCTATTGAGCTTTGGAGGGCTTTAATTGTCCTGTTCTTTCATCTAAGGTATTGTCTGAACAGTGCTCCCAGAGCACACAGTTCAGAAGGTGCTCAAAGCAGAAAAGAGGGTTCAGTGGAGAAATTCCTGCTGATTCACATTTTATAAACTGTCTGTAATGTCACAGCCAGTCTCAAGTAGTTCCTGCAATCTCACAGTTAATGATATAGGGCCCCTTTTATCTTTGAGATTATTGACCTTTCTTCCTACAAAACCAGATCCTTTAACCCTTCCTGTTTGTGAGGGGTTTATCCCTAGTCAGCTGGGAAGTGGTGCTTCCACATTTCTTAACAAAATTGTGCATGTGGCTGCAAATCTAAGGAGCGCTAGCTCAGCCGTAATGCATACATGTAACAAACCATGGGCCCTCATGCTGCAAAGAAAAGACAGCCACACAACTACCTTGTTGTGGAACAACAGAATGACTGCTGGTACTGCTGCTGCATGTTTTCTAGATCTTAGTAGATAACCTGACATGAGTACGTTCACCATTTTAAATAAAGTAGGATATAAGCATTTTCTCTTTTAATCTTCTTCTCTTCCTGTAGAGCACACAAAAGCAGGAGCTAGTTTCACAAGACATGTAGCCATGCACGTATCTGTTGTGATCAGTGGGGATTTAAGTCTTTAAAATTTGCAAGTCATGGATGTGTCTGTGCAGTCTTGGGAAAAGGTCACTAGCAATGGTATATAAAAATTAATGAAGAATACAGGGATTATTTTCTTAGCATCAAACATTCTTTTGCTCAAATCAATACTTCAGCAATGTTTTTGAAACATGCCTACCTCCCATTAAATTCAGACACATTATAACTTTCTTAATTTCTAAATGACTTAACACTATATACAAACATTAAAAATATATTAAAAATTCTTCTATTTTTGTATGTCCTTTTACTTTGGCAAAATGTTATTAATAAAACCAATTGACATGTATATTCTTGGTACTTGAGCTATGAACAGAAACACATATTGAGCCACCCTTATATTGTCTTTTGGGAGGAGTGTTTGTGGTGTTTTTTAAGTTTGCTATAAACACTGCATATTGGCAATATAATTCTGGCTGAAATTTTATTTTCAATATGAAAGGGTGAAAGAGATCATTTAAAGTAAGAATTGCATTAAGATGCCACCAAAAATAAATTTTGGTTAAATCTGAACATTTGTGAAGTTTTTAATATTTTGGTTTAACTTATTTATCCACTGTCTACCTATCAGTTTTCCTTTGTTACCAAATGCCGATCATATCTAATAAAAGGAAAATTTTTATTTGGAAACTGTTTTTACAGTCATAGTTTCTGGTTTCTCCCTCATGGTTGACAGGAGTCCCTCTAAAGATTTGTAAAATCACTCCTTTTTTTTTTTTTTATGTTACCTCTTTTAAGCATAAACTAGTAGAATGTTGAAATTTACATTTCACAGAATTGTGGCTTTTTTTTAAATAAGGTAGAGTGTAAATCTTCTGAATTTCAACCCAGGCATCCAAAGAACATGAAAACCATTGTTCCTGTTTCATGGCAGCGTTGCTGCATTACACTTTCAACATGATCCTCTTCACTGCTTGTATGAGTTAAGGTAAGTTATTCAGCCAGCTGTTTCTGGGTTGAATGTGTCTCAGCCAAGCTTAGTCACTGTTTCTGGTGCTGTGGGAGCACTTTTGTCTGAAACCTTTCTTTCAATGAAATATTTGCTCTTTAGATTCTGGAAATTGTATATCAACTTCCTTAAGTGCCTCCCTACCCCTTAAATGCTTACAAATATGTTTGCAGACTTTTCTTGATCCTTGGCTTCTTGTTACCCATCTCAAGTCTGATTTTTCTCTCTAAGCGGCCTAAAGTCTTATTGGCATTTTCATCTAGACAGATTTCCTCTTATGAAAACATGTTTCTTTTTGAGGCTTGGATTCAGCATGAATCCAGCTGAATCAGTAAGATACATGGCTATCAACATCAAGGAGAGCACATGCATGTGTTTCTTCCCTTGTCAAGCTATACATGTAACATTTATTAGTTTTTATGTTGTTCTATTAAATACCCACCTTATTTATAAGGTCCTCCTAAAAGACCTTTCATTAATCATCATGTGAGAACATTGCCATTTCCACTTCCTCTGTCTCCATTCCAGTTTTCTGGCATGTGAGAGCAGTAGATTGCCACAGGAGAAAAGCAAACCTTCCTAAATAAAGTGTACATTACTTCTGCCATGTCCCTCATGGTGTACTCAGAGTCCAGTCACCTCTATGAAGAGACTACTGATCTCTGAAAACAGGCTAGGTGCTGAGATGCAGCCTCACAACTTTTATGCTGCCCTCCCCAAGGTTATTCATCAGATACTTCCAAAAAGAAGGATTTCCCAGCCCAAAGTTGAGCAGGAAAAGAACAGAAGAAGAGAAGGCGGCTGCCTAGCAAGCTGAGCGCAAGGGGTATCCTGCCAGGAGTTTGGCCAGCGGTAAGGAACTGACCTTGTTTTAAGAGGCAGCACAAGAATGAACTGATTTAATAGCTGGAATCTGCAATGCCGGACTGAACTCCTTGACATAGATTTACTAATAAATTTAACTCCAGCAAGGTTTGGTACATAGCACAAACCAAAAAACAGAGCTTCTAACTCATGATGGAAGTAACAGTACAAAATGGAAGTTACAGCATGATTCTTGGATTTTCCACTGTGTTCCAAAACCTCACAACATTATCTGTCTACTTTTCTCCATCTCAAAAATATCCCAAGTTTTATGTCATACTACAGTAAAAAGACAGAAAGAAAGAAAAATAACCAGTATTTTCTCAGGCTTTATTCCTTTTTTCGAATTACAACTTTGGTTTTCTTATTAGCATGCTCGGTTTTCCGCTCCAGACTTAGTAATATGTGATGCACTCTGAAGTGTGTTTCACACAAGTAATATCTTCATTTGTGTTAAGGAGGCAGCACTTCTATAAAACCTGTCTATACTTCCTTCACTACTTTTCATCTCTTTATTCGAAGTTTTATAGCAATTTAAAGGGACTTAGTGCAGGCTTTCTAAAAATGGTGTATCTAGGTAATGGAAATCGTTATTTTAAAATGATAAAAAGAAAAATATGTGGACTTATTTGTAATTTAGCAATAATAATCTTTAATAAAGTTGTATTCCAGCTTTTTCTTCAGTCAAAAAGGCAAATAGCTGAGGATTTTAAATAACATATAGCAATGTTAAAGATGAAAAATATAATCTTTCAGGAGGGAATGATTTGAGACCACAAAACTCACAGGTGAAAAGCCAAGTGCTAGATCCACCAACTTATCCCACATTTTACCACTTGTGACATTGGTGTACTACTGGAAAGCCACAGAAATTACTGTGCATCCTTTACACAGCAGAACTCCTAAAACCACCTTTAATATAGGAGTGCCTAGATGGATGTTGTTTTCCTTTTTCTTCACCTCATTTGTCGTGTACTGTATAATGTTCAAAAATTGGGAGGGGTGGAATGACACACACACACACACTGGCTTGAGGGGTTTGGAAGTGATAATGAGGAAAAATATCACACTTTAGCTGCATTCCCCACAGACAATGACAAAAAAATAATTCTACACTTACCCACCAGACCTTGTCATTAGTACACAGAGGGCTGTTTTCACAATGCTGAACAGCTCTGCTTTACACCTTCTTTGTTTCGGAATCAGCGTTCTCACAGCTACAGATTTCTCGGAGTAAGTTCTTCAATCTAAATAGTCAATTATCTTGCTTACAGAATAGGCATTCAAATTCGTGCAATTTCACTACTTTCAAAGGAGGTTAAGAAAATTTCCATACCGTGTTCTTACTGCCTACAGCAGTTTAAAAGATTTAACAAGTGGGGTTTTTTTTCTTTTTTTCTCTTCTCTGCCTTTCCGAAGGAGATAGCAATCATTTATCTCAGCAAGACATTTTTCTTGAAGAACAGTAAGCAGATAGAGATGACACCAGTGGTCGTTTAAGCTGATCCAACCTATTTGTCAATAGTGAGACAGGGCAGGAGGTGATACAGTTTCCATTTAATTTTATTACAGCCCAGGAATTTTTGCCCTGCTAATATATCGAAGGAATTTTTCTGCATTTGTATCATAAAAATCCCTTGTCAATTAACTTTCAGAGGGACAGATAAGATACTGTGTCTTTCTCCTTCAACTACAGGTAGAGATAAATCTGTGTGGGAGTGTAGGTGGCAAGCAAGGAAAGTCTGAGCTATTATTTACTCACCATTTGACAAAGACAGAAACTGGAACATTCTTTAACATTCTTTTAATCATGGAAGGTCGCAGATGCTCAATCACACTGAGCAGACCTATTTACAGAAAAACCCTTTAGGTCTCAGAACTCATCTGGCAGAGATCCTTCAGTACCTCCAAAGAAGAGGCACAGATATCTATTACAGCACATTTCTTTCTGTTTGAGGGCAGAGTACTTACACCTTTCCAATCTATATTAACGTCTCTAGTGTAGGACTAGATAGGGGATAAATAATGAGAGTTCATTTTGCATCTTTGTTTTCCTACAGTGCCTGGGTCAGCATCATGGAAGGGGTTTTCTACCAGATGCAGCTGAAATTGGTGTTCAGTGCAGGTGTTATGTGCTGCTCCATTAAAATCCAAAGGTAGTTCAAAATGTTGGCAGACACAGTAGAGGCATGGAAATAAAGTCTCTCTGTACTTGTTCTCCACACATCTATACTTACTGTTAAAAGTAATTGCAGCTCCTAACAATTGCAGACATTCAGGCACTTCAAGCAGTAAACTACATCATGAATACGTGGTTTGTGACTATCAAAAGAGGAAAGAATAAATAAATTTTCCAAATAGAACTGGTAAGGAAATGTGAATTATATATACCTGGCAAGTCCCCAACTCGTAAAAGCAGACCACCTCATAAAGGCAGACCACCACATCAGTTTCATTTCACCCAAGTGCAGAGGAGTAAGTGATTAGGAGCTGTTGTGAATTTGACCTGTGTTCTTATGGACCTCTGCAGATTGAGACTAACTCATGCCCCCTGTCTTGTAGCTCTCATATCCAAATATCCTCTAATATACTATACTTGTACCCACCCAATGACAGCTTCTGGCAGTAGCAATGGGACTGATGCAGTGACACCCTCTCTCCTAGACCACAGGGAATCAGAGTATACAGTAGTAGCTCCAAAGCACATTCATCGTTTCATCCTGGAGCTGTGTCCTCTGGGCTATCTAAGTCACATCCAGCTGCCCTAAAAGAGTCATACTGGCTTTGAACTCACTGTTTTTCTTTTCTCCTTGTCCTGGTTCACGATTTCTCCAGGAATAACCAGAGAAATCTGATTTTCAGCTGATTTGAGTTTACAGCTTGTCCTAAGAAGAATAGCTTAACTAATTCCTTAGAAAGACATACCAATGTGCTCTCTTTAGGCCAACATCTGCAAATCAGTGGTGAGTCTTTTGGCTTGCACCACAACTGATATAGAAACCCATTACTCCACATACATATACTCAGTTGTAATACAAAGAATCGGATTTGCCTTCCAGAAAAAAAATCAATATATGGAAAGGGAGCCTGAACTAAATGGCAAACCACAGATAAATCAGCTGTGCCTTGTATTCATTTTCCTCCCTTCATATTTCTATCTTCCATATAATTATTTGTTTTAGAACTGAATAAAAAAACAAACTCAGAAAAATTCTTGTTCATTGAAAATAGATGAATTGTCCCTTAAATGCATGTTCAAACTACTGAAATAAACCCTATATTCTGACATCCAATTTGAAGAAGCATTTCTGTACTGTAGAGATAGCATTTGCATCTTGTAATGAAAGGAATGGGATAACAATTACTTTCCCTTATTGAATAGGTAAGTAAATTGAGCTTGAAAATCCCCATAAATAGTAAGTGTGAAAGTTAGATCTTCCCACAGGAGGCTTAACCCAAACATCAGTCCTTTTCTTTGAAAAAAAAATCCAATCATTTTTATTTTAATAAGTGTGGATTGTGCATTTTAGCTGGAACTAAGAGATTTTCTCCCTCCAGAATAGTAGCTTTCTTTGACTTACTGGCCCCAGAAATAAATTCTGAAATTATGAAGCCTTCATTTGTATGGATGAGAGATGAAAGATGAACAGTAGATGCATGAGCTTAAGATATTTTCTTTAGTTTTGACCTGTTCTGCAAAGTAAAATCAGTACAAATGGGGCATAAACAGTGACTAAATTCAAATCCTCTATTTCTTTCAAAAATCCAGTGGAAAATTCTTTTCAGAAAGTGATATGAATGAATGTCGTACGTGAGTGCCAAGGGGCAGGATTTAGTCCTTTCCTGAATAATCCCTTTTTAAAGACAATTTACAGGTATAGATTGTGTAATACAATAACTTTACCAATTTTAGTAGTTGTCTTACATTAAAAAAAAATAAAAATTTGTTGCTCTGTGTTCATATACCTTATCTAAATTGCTCTTCACTTTCACAAGTTTTCTGCCTCTGATTAAAAAGGTGTCAGTCACCATATTGACTTTAAAAATATACGCTCAATCTCAAAGTTATTTGAAAACCCATTCTGTACAAATGCCAGTTTTTTATTAATGTGTCTCATTTAGTTAAGTCTTGCTAGCTTATTTTTGGAACAATATTGCTGAAACTTCCGGATAGTCAACAAGTTTTCACCTAAGACACCAGACTCAGAAACCCAGATCTATTGTTTGTCTCTGCCACAAATCCTAGTGACTTTGGGCTCAGTATAACATTTTGCATTGCCTTAGTTTCAAACTGTAGAAAGGTGGATGAGTTGTAAGGCAAAGCGTACTGATTCCCAGAGAAACTAGTGGGGTTAGAAGCCCAAGGTGTAGGAAAGCTCTATGTGTCTGGTCTAAAGAAGGGAAATTGAATGAAAGCAGTCACTGAAATGTGTTTATTCTGCATTTTATGTTTTCATCATGTTTATGTTTAGACATATTTTATGGGCATGTTTGCACTATGTGTCATTCTGGGCAAGTTAATGGTGCTAAAAACATGCCTGGGATGAGAAAATTTCCAATGTGATAACTTGAAGCCTTAGCATGCAAAATTTTCCAGGTAACAGGAGATGAAGACAGTGTTTTCTGTCAGTCAAGAGCTGAAGGTGGGCCTACAAGTTGTGGTATTCCTTCTGAAGAACAAAAGCCATTGAAGAAGCAGAAAGACCAGTAAAAAAGAAGAGTTGATACAGGAAACGACTAATATGTGAAGCCTTGCTGGATAGATAACACAGTGACAGGACTTCATCATGAAGGAAAAGCTACAAGTGGTAGAAAGCAGACTTGTCAGTTGTCTCTCAAAGGTCTGAGAATGGAATGCTTGAACCCATCATTGTTTTTTTAGGAAAAGAGTAGCTGTTTGTCTCAACGTTATGCTGTTTGTCTTCTTGCTCTCGTTTACTTTCCTCCCTCCTCTAACATAAAATTTTGTTAAGGGCACTTGATAAGTCACCTGTCAGCAGAGACAAATAGTTCATTGAACCCTGTCAGTTTCATGTAATTTCCCCAATTTCCTGGTGAGTTTTCCAAGAGTATTTAATAATGATAAGTAGAAATTAAACCCAGCCCTTGTTGCTGCCAGTCAAGGGATAGAGATAACATACACAATGATCCTTTACTTAAGTTAGTAATGTTTCTAAAGGCATAGTACTGAATGAGACAAATACTTCTTTTGCATATAGCTGGTATTTCTCAAGAAAAGACCTATCAGGACATCCAAACAGGTAGTTAAGGTAGCTGGTGGACTTGTACACCAATCCAGGTGTTCTCTTTCCCAAACACCTGTTCCCAAAGGTTTGAAAGCAGAATACAAAGTAAATCACAGTGAAGTTTCTGGTATGTTCTCCTAACACTAGTCTTGCTTCTTTAATGGAAGGAATGGGATTAGTCAGCTTCTTTACACAACTCTGCCAGGTCTAGGACAAAAAGATAAATGCCAGCTGGAGAAAATATAAGCTTAGTTAAATTGAAATGGAAGGAAAAACACAAAGATAAATGTTTGATCTGCTTTCTTTTGTTGTTCATTTTTATTTGTATATTACTCATTGAAGTACCCTAGATGATAGTATTAAAAGCAAGTTTACAGAATTTTCACATTCCATTGAAATGGAAATAATAATAATGAAGTTTGTAGAACAGTGTGGTCATATACAGAATCATTTCTTCATGAACATTTCCCTAAGGAAAATAGTTTGTCAATTAGATTTTAAAATAAAACCTCCAATGACAAAAGCATTGGTTTTTTACTATGACTACTCTGTCAATGAAAGTGTAAGGAATGAAAATAGCCATTGTAAAACTTGATTGAAATGGATCATTTTGCAAAGTCTGAATTTAAAAATAAAGGCTGCAACTTTCTGACTAAACACACTTGAAACATTTCTAACCTCTTCATATTGCAACACACAGAAGATGTTTTGTTATTCCTCTGAGCAGAGGAAATTAAGGCCTGTCATCCTTATTAATAAATGGCAAGATATGAGATATTTTTATTGCTATTGGATAAACTATTATATTGTCACATTGAATTCTGCATTCACCCTTGTGCTCTTCATATCAGAAAGCACAGGCCTAAAGCAGAAGTGGTTCATGGTTCTATTTTATAACACATTGCACTTCATTTTTTTTTGTCAAGATTTTTTTGCAGACATGGCTTCATATTAATTACAGTATTTAAGTTTTTACTTCTAAGTCTGTTTGTGCTCTGCTTCCATTTATTCATTAATAGGTAGTCTTTACATCATCATATACTGGTTTTCCACACACTTTAAAGAAGAAAAAGAAACAAGACAATCAATTCACAGAAATTAAAATAAATGTAGTGATATGAAGTTATTTACTAAGAAATAAACACACAAACACCCCAAAATAAGGCAGTTTATATCTATGAGTAACAACAATAACAAGAAGAAATTTATTTCACTGTGGAGGAAAAAAATGGCTTCCCCAACAAGTTGCACTGAAGAAGAAAATTGGACAAGTAAGAGAGCATGGTAAAATCAGAGGAAGTAGGATTATATATGTATTAAGTTTTGAGAAGTGTACACCCAAGTTGCCTAATTCAATATTGATGGAAACATCGCAGACTGAATAAAACTAAATCAAGTATCAAAGACAAACATTGTGAAGAAATGTAGGCTGGTCTTATTCTTACTGGAAAGGACCTGACTTTTTTATGACTCACTTTAGGTTTTCAAAATCACGAAGTGCATTGATCCAGATAAACTTCTGGATCAAAGAACATAAATTATAGAAGTCTGGGATGGGAAGGGTGCAAAGTGTCTGTGTCCTAATCGTATAATTCAAAATATGACATCCTCTACTAATAAACTCACTGTAATCAAAAGGATTACTCATCTGAGTAATAAGAATTCAAGAAAGTATCTAAATATGCTCAAACATAGTCCAAGTTGGCCTATTACGAACAGCAGGTACTCCACAGGCTTTACACTATCTCAAAGCATCTTTAATACAAACTTGTTAATTTTGGCTGCTCTTTGACCTGCCTGTCTAAGTGCATAGCTAGGCTACAGTAGCTATCACAGAATCATAGAATGGTTTGGATTGGAAGAAACCTTAAAAAACACCTAGTTCCATCCCCCCTGCCATGGGCAGGGACACCTCCCACTAGACCAGGCTACTCAAAGCCTCATCCAGCCTGGTCTTGAACACTTCTGGGGATGGGACATCCACAACTTCCCTGGGCAACCTGTTCCAGTGCCTCACCACCCTCAGAGTAAAGAATTTCTTCCTAATATCCAATCTAAATCTACCCTCTTTCAGTTTGAAACCGTTACCCCTTGTCCTTTCATTACACTCCCTAATAAGGAGTCCCTGCCCATCCTTCCTGTAGGCCCCCTTTAGGCACTGGAAGGCCGCTATAAGGTCTCTTTGAAGCCTCCTCTTCTCCAGGCTGACCAACGCCAACTCTCTCAGCCTGTCCTCATAGCATAGATGCTCCAGCCCTCGCATCATCTTTGTGACCCTCCTCTGGACCCGTTCCAACAGGTCCATGTCCTTCTTGTGCTGAGGACTCCAGAGCTGAATGCAGTACTCCAGGTGGGGTCTCACCCGAGCGGAGTAGGGGGCAAAGAGCGTTAGAGGAGGCCCTCTGAAAGCAGCCTTACATCTTAAATCTGGGGCCCTTTCTCCCAGCAAATCTTTTAAACTCTCAGAACATCTCAATTCTACAACTGCATTTTTTCAGTGTATTCTAAAAACTGTCCTCCTGTGTGGAGAACAACAAGTGAAAAAATTAGTAGAAATAGCATTCATTAGGGAAATTCTGACAAAAACCTGCAGTTCTCATGTCTCCAATGGTATTTTTGAGGTTATGTCCACAGTTGGACTGCCACACAAAACAGAATATCATTCTTTATTAGGAGATTTGGATTGCCAAGAGGTAGTTTCAGGTTGGTTCCTATGCTCCTTATGTTTTCCTTCACATGACTGTGGGATACCTCTTATCCTCAGGAAGAAGACTTGCTGAATTTTTGCAACATTCACAGTGCATTTCCAAAAGTCAAGCTTGTTAAAGAATATCAGTATGTAAGAGGAAAAAAAATGTGTGAAAAGTTTGTTTACGTCCCTAGTCGAGACTTTTCTAAACAGAATTAGTTTGAACAATTTCAGGTTAAATCGCAGGGAATGAACAAAACTTTCTGTCTCTCCTAGTCTCCCTGTCTCTCTGTCCTCCCCACCCTGTATACATATGGTCCATATGACAGGAAAGGAACAAAGCATGTATATAAATATGCTTGTACATGCATGGGAGTATCTATTTCTTTATATATATATAAAAAAATAAAACTTTCCCATAGGAAATCAAATCATCATATCATCTCATAGCAGAAATCTTCAGTCAATGGTGATAGAATCTTTCTTCTGCTCTCAGCTCTGGGATATTTTTCCTTCCAAGTGTTTTGACTTCATAATGTTTCATTTAGATAACTCATTTTTTCAAACCGTTTTTTCCGGATACCGTCACCCATAGTATGAATCTGGTATGTCTGTATCTTTTTAAACTTGGTCTAGCCAAGGTCTAAAACATGGCCAGTTAAGTTTTTAACAACCTTTGATAAGTACTGTTTCAAAGATTTAATGACTATTATAACAGCTGTGTTCTAGAATACTTCTGATCAATTACACAGTTTCTTATAAGCCTGTATGTTACTGAAGAAAATATGTATGCAGTTTTCTACTTTGTGCAGTTTTCTAAACTAGAAACTTACTGTCTTTACATTACTTGGCAATGAAATGTTAATTAAGTTACATATAAATTAAATACAGCAATATTCAGCCTGGGCAGCAAAACATTCTGACTGTGTGACACTGCCTCGATTCACCTCAAAAACCATCTTGTGAGCAGCTTTTTGATAAATAGTCAGAACTGTGTATTTATGTGGTAAGTTTCATTTCTTTCAAGGTGTTTGAAAGCATAAGACAAATCTCTAGTCTGCTACATTTACAAAAATCTTTTATATTATAGCTTCATTTTTTTTTTTACTAATAATTTTATTCTTATTAGTCCATTTTCCACATGACAAATGACACGGGCCATCTAGTATTGGAAAATTTCTGATGAAGGTAAAATAATTATTATATATGGAACTGCCTGTTCCCTTTTTCCTAGTGAAAATTTCTTACACGGAAGGAGGCTGACAAATTTCTCCAAAGATTTGTACTAAGCTTTAGGTCAGCATATTATTTTTCTCTCAGGAAAATTAAAGTAATCACTTAATCAGTCACTCCACAATCTCTATTATGAACAACTTTATTATGTGCTTTCCTTCACTGATTATTTAAGGTCAAATATAGTTCCATACATTTACTAATACCACATGTGAGTGCTTGAAGTTCATAAGTATTACTTGTCCTTATCACGCTGCAGTTAGGATCAGTGAATCTATTGATTTTAACATTACCAGAACCGGGCAGTGTTTTTTATGACACTGAAAGAAATGAATAATTGGACCATTTAAAGATATATAGTCCCTTGTATTTTCTAACAGTTGCTATGTCAGCAAATTTTATGGTGGAATTTCTAAAAAAAAATCCTTTGCTATTCCATTAGCCTTTTTATAGTGGTGCTTTCTCAAATCTAATCTAAATTTGGTCCTGTGACCATTTTAACATGAGGTTTTAGAAATGGAAAGCATTAAGGTTTATCGCAGACATTTTCAAACTATCCATTCAAATAAATCCATCTACAATGGATGAGATTCAAAATTTCCATGCGTGTGTCCCCATCACTGACTATAAATTGGAGATCTCACTTTTACACTACTCTTCAGTGATGTTATCAAGTCCTCAACAGAGACAAAAAAGACTTTGCAATGGCAACAGTTGATTTTTCAGGGAAAATGGCAGCCACTACAACATGAAGAAAAAGATAATTCAATTCAATTAATATTTTTGAAAGGTGTCTAAAAGGGATTTTATCTTTTTTCTACATTTTTTTTTTTTAACACACCTGGTCCCATTCTAATGTCAGAGATATTAAAGTGGGTTGTTTTTTTTTTTTATCTCTTTGCTATCTCTCTCTTTAAACTGTCACAGGACCAAATTCCATTGTGAAGACTCCTTGCTACCTGGTGGACCCTGGAAAAGTTATCTATGAAATCTGTGACATATTGGACATGTTATGAGCTCTCTAGTTTTAAATTGTATTGTCTTAGAGTTTCCTATCTTATAGTTTGGTTTCTATTAAATAGCACTAGCAGCCTAATCCTGTAAGACCACCAGTCAATTTTCTGTTTCTAGCACCATAGGTTTCAGTTTTGTTGAATGAGAGGTTCATGCCTCCCATGTCCATTCAGCAGAAGACGGATGAAAAGGAGTAACATGGTACCTTAGGAGGGTGGGTTAGCTCTTTCTCAGAGAGCTGGGGGAGTGTTAGTTTCCTTATACAAGAAATTCTGAGACCTTGTGTAATACACAAAGTGTATCTCTGCTGACCCACAATGGAGAAAGATTAATTGAATTTGTTTTAGAGCAGATGCAGAGAAGGGCCACTAGGATTTTTGAGGGAGAAGAAAGTCCTTTTTATGAGAAGAAACAAGAAGAATTTGACTTTCACAGTTTAGCTACATAAAGGCATGATCTGAGTTCTGCCTAGAAATGAATCTCTGCAAATATATACATGTTCTGCATAGATGAGTATGTGAGCTGGTATAAGAATGGATGCATGGGATGGATATTAAGAAAAAAATCTTTTTATCAGAGGATTTAAATTTCAAAGAAACTTGCCTCCATACATAATTTAGCTAGCATCTATCAGAAATCTAGCTAATTTTAAGATGAAACTTAAGATATATTGTAAAAGGTATTTCCATTTCCTTGATTCATAGAATACAACACACTGAACCTTCAGTTCTCATCTTCTTATTACATTTACTTCCTTTACTCTGCCAAAACCAGAACTTTGATTGGTTGATCATATTTTTTTAGGACATTTGTTAACCTGTGTTAAAGTCCTAAATGTGGAAAAGACTGTTGTAATGTTAACATGTGACAGTTCTTTTTATATAATATCAAGAGGTAATAAAAAAATAGGCTTTTTATCTGCAATTGTCCCTTACATTTTTTCACAAACTAAATACAAGATCAGTTCAGACAATTTGTTTTGCTTTTAAAACTAAAGCATGAAACATGTAGAAAATGCTAGGAAAAGCAAAATCTGAGGTTTTGCAGCATATATCTGTGGCCATAGCAACAGCATACAACAGCTGCCATAATCAGCACCTAAAATCGACGGGGGACTGGTCACCTTAGAGAGACACAGTGTGAAGACGAGCTGCAATTCAAGATGGAGGATGACCATTGTAATGCCCTCCCCTGTGACAGTCAGTTGCTTTCCTTTGATAGTATTTTGGGATGGCAGGAGGAGTAACAATTTCAACATGTAGTATTCTCTATCTTGAAATGTGTTGAAATCTATATCCTCCCAGAGACATCACGGAAAAAAGATCTTAGCAGTGTTTCTTCACTGAATGTCTAAGGACTCGGTAAGCTTTAAAAAAATCCACAGGCTAATGAAACAAGTAGCAACTGCCTTCAGGGCATTTTCTTTTTTTAATGTTCTCCAGTAGAGACAGGTCACTCAGATATCTGGTTTCCTTTTTGCTTTCAAACAATGGACTACACATTCAGAAACTGTATATTCCTCTGGTGGCTTCTGTGCTCATAACCAGTTAATAAATATATGTAGTTTCTGTCCATGTGTGTGTACATATGCATGTAATTTGTATGATATAATATTTGCATATAATTACAATAGTCAATTACCTTTCACATAGAGAGACATCTGGGAAATTGTGAATATTCTTTTTGTTACATTTTTGTTTATTAGACACACAGAAGTAGTATTGCTAATTTCAGTGAATGGAAGTGCTTGCCGTAGAATAATAACCTTGCAAGCAAAGCTGGACACTGTGTGGAGTGGGCATATTCGAAGCATGAAACAGAAAAAGAACGAAGACAAAAAATTAAATGTAGAAGTGTAAAGGAAGGAAAAAGGTACTTATGTGGTGAAAAAACAATACCACTGGATTATTTAAAAAAAAAAAAAAAAAGAATAAATTCTGATTCCTATTATACACAGGCAACTAAACTTCTGAAAGTCAATTCTCTGTAAAACCGTTAATGTTGGACTGGTGATTGGGCAAAATACAGAGTATGGGACAGATATTCATGTGGACTTTGCTCCACAGAAGTCAACAGAATATCTGACGTAGTGTAGGGAACATAGTAGTGAAAACTGGTTGGAAACCAGTTTAAGTACTAAAAGGAATAGATTTTAAAGTATTCTTTTTTCATTAATTTATAACATTAATTTATAATTAGTGTCACATATTTTATTTAGGCTATACTTGTTTGTTGCCAGGTCAACAGCTAAAGATGAAGGTGTTATTTACCACAGGGATTCTGTTTATTGATGCTCCTATTAACATGGGAGATTTTTTTTTATTATTTAATTTCATTTCTTGCAGAGCAACTTCTTTTGATAAGCATGAAAAAGTCACACATACTGTCTTCTTTCACAAATACTGTGAAAACTTGTGATTTAATGATTTATTCTGAATGGATTCCCCTAAATAAACATTAAAATTGATTTAATTTACCAGATGGAGTCTCTCACTTTGTTTGTTATACTTGTTTATGCATTGTCTATATGTATTCATAGCAAAAAGTAAGGGGAAAAAAGTTAAAAACCATGTATATACACATACATACATACATATATATAAAAAGAATTTAACAGAAATTTAAAAGGTAATGGAATTGGAAGGAGGGGGGAAATCAGATGTAGATCTGGATTTCAGAAGGTGTTGAGCCTCATCGCTGCAACTGAGGTCAATGGGAACTCTGAATTTGGGATATACATACAACAGCTTTTACCATTTTCTTTGCAATTATTTGGAAGGCTCTAGTGTACATCATATCTGTATCCTGTCAAATAGCAGATTTATAACAGGATCACTAGGAGAGTGTGTGTGTGTATGTGTGTGTGTGTGTGTGTGGATGGAGGAGGGAGACAGGGAGGAATCAGAAATATTTCAGTGTCTGTGGCTATGTAGCTTCACTTTTTTATGTAGCTGTATTCATTTCAGTGCTTTATTATGACATATCATACATCAACATTACAAGCTGGCAAGCAGAGATAAATAGTGGCAAAGCTCTTTTTATGCTATTTTGTGCTGCTGAATACTTTGGAATCTCATTTTTGACAGCTTAAGGCTGAAGTATCGTATATTCCCAACAACTTTATTTAAATACACAGATGAATGGTACAGAGCACACTCTTAAAAATGAAAGCGCCTGATCATCAACATCCACACACACCCACACACACACACACTCATACAGAGTGTATCAAAATGAATTAAACTCACCAGCTTTCCCTTCAGTTCTGTCTTTTATTGGAACGGATAATGGCTGCTTCTCCTCACAGAAAACATCAAGGAAGCAGCTGGGGAAAAAAGCAGCAACTATGGCCTGATTTAACAGGCTAATATTGTGTGGAAAATATTTATTTCTGAGGGTTTTGCTCACTTTGTTTGCATATTTCCAAGCTTCAACATACCTTTTTCTCTTGTTTTTTATTTAAATACAATAAACCAAACAAGTAGACTTAGCGCTATTCTTTTGCTTTGAAAGTACCATATTATAATAGTAGAAGTAAGTGCAATCATAATAGAAACAATGACAATAATAATGGAAGTGCAGGCAGCATCCTGTCATCCTCAGACCATACAGAAATGCCTCAAAGTACAGGAAAAACAAATGCAGCAATTCAGAATGCAGTGACAGAGAATAAATACAGAATATAGCCTGACTATCTGGATTTGCTTCAGATCAATGTAAAAAGTGATTTTTGTACATGAAAACATAGTTTAGATCAGACTATTATTTACCCTGCAGAAAAGGGAGCTTTTGTGGCCCACGATATGTCGTCCCATTAGCACCGTAATGTAGCTTACGTTCAGGTCATTCTGGTGTATTATCTGGTGATTCTGGTACATTCTGGTGAAATCACCACCACATGTGCACATCTGCCTAGTCAGAAAAAAGCTACTCCAGTAAGAAAAAGACCCTTTCATAAGTCCTTTCTCCTATAAAAATGGTGCTCTAATCCACCATTGAAAACCATGGATTTTTACAGTAATGCATATGTCATTCTCTGTGTAATTAAATCTTTCTCTTGGAGACATAAGCCCCTGCATGCATGTGTTACTACGTGAACACCCTCTGCTAGTCACAGGTATCAGAAGTGAGTCCCTAAAAACAGAAAAACTGGGCAAACTGAGACTCTGTAAAATTAACCTAAGACAGCAGAAATTGCCTACAAAACCACTGAGTACCCTGGTTATACATGACATAAATAAGATACGTAACATATACCCTGGTCTATGACGTCTCTCAGAAGTTCTAGTGACACTCAGAGATATCTAGGGAGGCCTTGGTTAACCTTCCAGCAAATACATATGAAACCAAATTTCCGGACACTAGTGTGTTTTGTGAAAAGGCTTCATTTTATTGATTCATTTAAAAAGGAAAAACAAGAGAATTAAGTATTTTCATTGAAAATTGATTGCCTTGATTATAGCCAAATTTTCCATTAAACAGATTTTCCAAATAAAGAAAATACAGATGCAAATGCATAAATACAATTTTACATGGCAAAGTCTAGATATGGGGGCGGGGGGAAAGTCACAGTCCTTTGACTGAACAAGGAAAAAGACTTCCTTCTGCCTTATCAAAACCAGAGGAGAACATAAATAAATAGATCAACTGCACTAATGGAACTAAGAAAATAAATTATTCCCCTATTTGTCTTTCCTAGGCATCTGAGGCTGAAGCTGTGAGAGGTCAATGAGGTAAACAATTTGCCTGTGGCACCTTTTAGGACTCTGAAAGTCACTTTTGCAGCTTTGTCATAGAACTCATGTCATGATTTTGGCTGAGATGGGGTTGACTTTCCTGCTAGTAGCTGGTGTAGTGCTATGTTTTGGATTTAGGATGAGAATAGTGTTGGTAGTGCACTGGTGGTTTTGGTTGTTGCTACGCAGTCAAGGCCTTTTCTGCTCCTCATACCACCCCACCAGTGAAGAGGCTGGGAGTGCACAAAAAGTTGGGAGGAGACACAGCTGGGATAGCTGACCCCAACTGACCAAAGGGATATTCCATGTTATGTGACATCATACTCAGTAGATAAAACTGGTAGAAGAAGAATAAGAAAGAAGAGGGGATGTTCAGAGATATGGTGTTTGTCTTCCTAAGTAACCATTACCCGTGATGGAGCCCTGCTTTCCTGGAGATAGCTGAACACCTGCCCGCCAAAGGGAAGCAGTGAATGAATTCCTTGGTTTGCTTTGCTTGCTTGCACAACTTTTCCTCTACACATTAAACTGTCTTTATCTCAGCCCGTGAGTTTTTTCTCACTTTTACTTTTCCGAGTCTCTGCCCCACTTCAACTGGCAGGAGTGAGTGAGTGGCTACATGGTCCTAGTTGCTGGCTCAGGTTAAACCATGACAACTCAGCATGGTAGAAATCTACTCCAAAAATGAAGTGACTATTTTATGAGCTTCCTAATGCATGAGGCTGGGCTCCCCAGTTCAAGAAGAATAGGGAGCTGCTGGAAAGGGTACAGCAAAGGGCTACAAAGATGATTAGGGGACTGGAACATCTCTCTTATGAAGAAAGGCTGAGGGACTTGGGTCTCTTCAGTCTGGAACAAAGATGACTGAGGGGAGATCTTATCAATGCTTATAAATACTTAAAAGAGTGGGTGTCAGGAGGATGGGGCCAGGCTCTTTTCAGTGGTGCCCAGTGACAGGACAAGAGGTAATGGGCACAAACTTGAGTATAGGAAGTTCCACCTAAACACGAGGAGGAACTTCTTTACTTTGAGGGTGGCAGAGCACTGGAACAGGCTGCCCAGAGAGGTGGTGGAGCCTCTGTCTCTAGAGACATTCAAAACCCGCCTGGACGCGTTCCTGTGCAACCTGCTCTAGGTGAACCTGCTCTGGCAGGGGGGTTGGACTAGGTGATCTCCAGAGGTCCCTTCCAACCCCTATCATTCTGTGATTCTGTGATTCTATAAAGCTGTCTAATAGCACTTCATTTGTGCAACAATGTGAAGGTACATATAAAGAGGAGTAATGGTTCTATTATTTTAAAATATCTTGTAATAGCCTACAGAGTGTTAGAAAATTTTTTTTCTCAAGAAATTAGATTAATAAAGGATCAGGTTCTTACTAACAGTCGATAATGAAGCAGTCTTTGCTTAATAGTCAAGGACAATGGAAATACCTTTATTCCTACTGACTGGTTATGCACTTCTATTTTAATTCTTTGGGATTACTTTTGTGATTAGCCCTGTGCTAAATTATTTGGATAAAATCTCATAATAATGACAGGGAAATTATATAAAAGAGTCATCTAGTTCTATACTAATGAATAACTCTGCTTTACTGAGGAAAATCCATGAGATTTCAAGACCATTGATCCCCTCTAAATACAAAATAACTTAGTACAAGATACTGCATGTTTTACAGGGTTTGTATTTTTGTGGCATTCTGAAATAAAGTGCTTAATAACTAGACTCATTAACGCTAATGGTAAATCAGTGAGATTAAACATTTCTATAAATCATTTTATTAATAAAACAGAGGGCTCATTAAAGAACTATTGAACTGTTAAGCTGTAATATTTCAGTATCAGCATTTTATAAACATTTCAATTAGCTCAGGTTGACAACATAGGAGAGGCGTAAAACAGTCTACCCACTGTATAGGACACAGAATGCCGGGTCAGCTTGCTGAGAAATAAGGGATAATGTTTCAGTGGGATCATAACTGCACAGCAAATTGAACATTTTAAAAAATAAATATATAAAGCATCTCTAATTTGTGCCTTTCAAGGACCCTCTGAAGGACTGTGTGCTACTACTGTTCACTATATCATTTTACTGTTATCCTTAGAAGGATGACTGCCAACCTGAAAGGAATTTGAACAGCTGGGGACAAAGAAGTGCATACTTAAACACCAAAAGAATAATGATAGCTTAAAAGAACAAAGTGAAGAATAAAGTGCCCTCAGTAAGAATGTTTAACATATGTAAGTAGTGAAAAATGATAGCTAGAAGTCTGCACTTCAAATGTGCTACAACAGATCTGAAGGCAGAAAATGACCACAGAGCAAGTGTTGGGAGAATGTCAGACAGACAATATAGTGTCCTGATTCTTTTGAAATTCTTCATGTCAAACCTTTACTTAGCTCTTTTCTCGATAATTGTCACGTACGTGCTGTGGGGAAAAAAGAAAAGACACCCGTGTGAGGAAAAAAAAAATCAGTTGGGTAATTTGATTTCACCCTCTAAGTGTTCTCTATTCTCCACTTCTGAATGATACTAATGTGAAAAGGAGCTGATGTTGGCTAAAGTAAGGAAAAGAGAGAATCTAATGGCAGAAGAGGTAAGAAAAGGTATATTTTCAGAGTCTGGAGGAAGAAAATAGCTCCATTCTAGTCTCCAGTTTCTTGAATTATAGTCGATGGAGGAAAAAAGAGCTTTTTATTTTAAGCTTAGTGTGTCAAGAAACTAATGCAAGATATTCTCTTATTCTCTTTAGAGTTCTGAAATGTGTATTATTATCTCGTAGGGTAGGACCTTCTTTTTCATCCCATTTTGTTGGCGTTGCCATGAACCTGTTTTTCTGAATGTCAATAGACTTTCAACCCATGAGGCCAAATTAATCTTTCACGTAAGAGGTGCAGTTCTCTGAAGATAAAAGGACAGCAAAAAGTTACTCAAAAATACAAGTAAATCTTATCCAAACAACTCATCAGCTCTTTTCCAAAGCTCTTTTGTCCATCAACTGAGGTACTCAGTGGAAGGTCAAGTAGTCCCTGATATGGTAGTCTCTCACTGTCAGTTTTCATTGTGGGAGTGTGAAGGGAAGATGATCTCTCTCTTAACCAGCAAGATATTAATGCTTAAGTGGCAGAAATGTACTAAGATTTGATTTTATTTTTTTTTTTAATTAGCTCAACAATATATTTTATTCACATAGATAGCCTTCAAATTCCATGAACTTTAAAATCTCATGTACTTGTATGTTTAGAAAATGATATGCTAAACCATTTTCAGAAAACAGTCAGGAATAATCTTTTATTTGGAAACATTATGAAAGCAGATAACTGAATTAAAAAGAATCTTTAAGAACCTCAAACATAATGTGAAGAAACAGTCTTTGATACCTTGATGTTTAGTTTTGGTTACTAGGAAAGGTCATGTAAAAGACAAAATGAGATGTAAGGATGTATCCTAAGACATCAAAATCTTGATAACATAGAAAATTTTGACTTAATTTATATCAAAACCAGAAACATGCCATTTTGCAGTTTGATATCTACCTGCAAACAAAATCCAAAATATTTGGCTGATCTGTTGGAACCTCTCCTGGTCATATTAAAAACAGTTTAAGTTTGCTGTGATGTATTTTGCTTCCTTGGGCTTAAAAGTTTAGCAGAGTATCTGGAATATCTAAATTACTTTCATTTACATATACATGTGATAAACATGAGCAAATTTTGATTAATGTTTACGTTATTTATCTTACAGAGTACTTAAATCTAATGAGCACTTACACTAATCACTTCTGCATCAGGAATAGGGGAATAAACTTGAAAAGACTGCATAACAACAAGGTTCAAGAAATTAACAAGGTCAAAAAAGTATTCATTAAAAAGTAGAATAGATCCCTAGGGATACAGGTAGACATGAATTAATTTTTTTCCATAAAAAAGTAGTCATTAATAACTAAACTACTTCATGTTTATCATAAATCATAGAATCATGGAATCACAGAATGTTTTGGGTTGGAAGGGACCTTCAAGGATCATCTAGTCCAAGTCCCCTTATATCTATTACAATTGACACTCTTTTAATTTAAAACCATTGCCCTTGCCCTGTCACTGAAGGCCTTTGTGAAATGTCTTTGTCTTTCTTATAAGCCCCTTTTATACATTGAAAGTCTCTAATAAGGTATCCCCAGAGCCTTCTCTTCTGCAGACTGAAAAACCCCAGCTCTCTCAGCCCTTCTTCATAACAGAGGTGTTCCAGCCTCTGATCATCTTTGTGGCATTCCTCTGGATGTGCTCAAGCAGCTCCATGTCTTTCTTGTACTGGGGACCCCAGAGCTGGATTCAGTATTCCAGGGGGGGTCTCAGCAGAGCGGAGTAAGGGGGCAGAATCACTTCCCTCGGCATGCTGGCCATGCTTCCTTTGATGCAGACCAGGATACTGTTGGCTTTCTGGGACGCAAGCACACGTTGCCAGCTAATGTACAATTTTACATCAAGCAGTATCCCCATCTTTCTTCACAAGCCTGCTCTCAATCAATGGATACTGCAGTCTGTACTGATATTGGGGGTTGCCCCAACCCACATGCATGACTTTGCACCTGGCTTTGTTGAACTTCATGGGATTCATATGGGCCTTCTCCTCAGGCCTGTCAAGGTGCCTCTGGATGGCATCCCTTCCTTCCACTGAATCAACTGCACCACTCAGTTTAGTGTCACCTGCAAGCTTGCTAAGGGTGCACTCAATCCCACTGTCTATGTCAGTGATGAAGAAATTAAATAGTATTTGTCCCAGTACCGGCCCTTAAGGGACGCCATTAGTTACTGGTTTCCACTTGGACATTGTGCCATTGACTGTAACTCTTTAGACAGGGCCATCCAGCCAATTCCTTATCCATCTAACAGTCCATCCATCAAACCCATATCTCTTCAATTTAGCATCAAGAATGTTGGGGGGGACCATATCAAAGGCCTTAGAGAAGTCTAGGTAGGTGCCATCCATAGCTCCTTGTCCACTGATGCAATCACTCCACATCATACAAGGCAACTGAATTAGTCAGGCACAGTTTGCCATTGTCAGAGCTATGTTGACTGTCTCTGCTCGCATCCCTGTCTTCCATATGTTTCTATATGTCCTCCAAAAGGATCTGCTCCATGATCTTACTAGACACAGAGGTGTGGTTGACTGATCAATAGTCCCCAGTGTCCTCCTCTTTACTCTTTTTTAGAATGGGACTGATGTTTCCCTTTTACAGTCATTGAGGACTTTGTCTGACTTCCATGATTTTTTGAATATGATGAGGAGTGGCTTGGGAGCTACACCACCCAATTTATTCTGGACCCTAGGATGCATCTGCTTTTATTTACATTCAGCTACTTTCATTTGAGGAGCTCAGAATGTTTGACAACAGTTAACTGCTTTATTTTCACAGATTACACAATTGCAGCATTAGAAATTTACAATCATTATTTCATATTCTAGTGTGTGATATAATTCTATATGTTCTTTGCCTCACTGCAAATTAGCAGAAGAGAACAAGAGCATTGTACTCAATTGTAATAAAATATATATTGTTCAAACGCCCTGTCAAAAATGAAACATGGCCACGATGGGAGGTCTAATGTGGTCGTTTGCTTTATTAAATATGCCATTTCCCCTTAGACTGGTAAAGATACATCTATTTTATTTCTCCAGAGAAGATACATTCAAAAACCTATGTTCCCAAGCATACTGAGTTTTGACTCAAAGGAAAGAGTAACATATATTGAGTCGTCATTTCCTTCATCCAACAATCTATGCTGAAAATCATCATTCATTGTTGGCCAAAAGAAAAACCCCTGTGTCTGCCAAAAAGAGACAGTTCTAGACATTCCCAGCAGAGCTAAATGTTATGGATCCTTAAAGGTGAATGAATTGTAGTGCTGCAATCACAGAGCTTGGAAACAACACTTCTGGTTTTGGGACAGGGGGAAGCAGAGACCTGGGAAGGTGTGAACCCAGTATATTGAAGAAAACATGCAAAAATAGCCACCTGGCCTGCATCACTGAATGCAAACTCACATGACTAAAGCCTTCATCCCAGAAACCCTCAGAAAAGGTCTAAGGGTCCACAGCAGTGATGCCATAAATTTCCCCAGTGAATAATGAACATTAAGATTATAATGTATTGTTATAATCCCAGGGGTTCTGATGCTTTTGCCTGGAGTTAATGGGAAGCATACCATAGAGTATTTATTACTCTCTGGTAATAAATATACATGTATCTTTGTCTGGCACAGAATTATTGTGTGGCTGGTAGTAGCCAATATTTCCTTTTATTATACACAAAAATTTCTGACAGTGTAAAAAAATTAGAATCTAATGTCATAAACTATTTAGTACCTGCTGTCATATCACAGCAGATGCATTAAAAACAAAACAAAATAAAACCAATAGAAACTGTGAAATACTTATTAAGGAAGCCTTTAAATTTTCTTGGAGTTGTTGGGATAAAGAAATATATATTGACTGAATGCACCAATCAGGCTTGTGGCTTGCAGTATATATCTGTCTCCAACAAGTTAATCAATACTTTAAATTAAACCATTAATCTACTATGAAAAATTATGAAAAGTTTGCATTTAAAGAAGTTCTCCAGGTCTAATTCGTAACACAAATATAAAATTATTATCCATTTTTTATAAAGAAAAGAGGACACACAAGCTGGATCCTAAAGGAAAGCAAAACATGTAAAAACATTAGGAAGATAATTTCAATCTTACTATTTTTATTTTGTTTCTTTTTCAAACTCTGTCTTCAGAATACAAAAGCCTTTTGATTCACCCTGACTGTCTCAGAAAACTTCTTGCTAGAATCTATGGAGAAACCAAAGATCACTTGTGGTCATTGCCATGTTGGCTGTGTAGCAATAGGAAATTAGCCATAGCACATTTCATAACTGGCATTACTATCAACAGCTCAATTGATTTGTTGTCCATATGAACGTATTTTTCATGACTCAACAGGTATCTGCGGCATCTGCCCATACAACAAATAAAAAGAAAGCTTCAAACATCATAATAAAAGTTTTTTCATATCTATATGGCACACACACATCTTGTGAAAAGTTGCTTTAGCTTCTGTGGGTGTATCTGAGTGATCTCTGAGTTAACACAAGTGCTCACCTAAATTGAGGGGTCAATTTGTGGAGTTACATACAAGCACAGCTCACTAAACAAGGTTTTGGGCAGGGCTGGCTGGCTGTTTGCTCCCCCATGACCATTTTGACTGCCCAAAATATGTGATTCTACAATCCAGAACATAATTATGGAAAAAATATGGTACTGTCATTTTAGGATTACAGCTCAAAGTTTGTTATCATTAATGAAAGGTCATGGCGAACAGGAGAGGTGCCTGAGGAGTGGAGGAAGGCCAATATCACTCCAGTCTTCAAAAAGGGCAAGAAGGAGGACCCGGGGAACTACAGACCATTTAGTCTCACCTCTGTCCCTGGGAAGGTAATGGAGTGACTCATTCTGGATGTCATATCCAAGCACGTTCAGGAACAGGAAGTTATGGGAAGTGGTCAACATGGATTTACCAAGGGTAAATCATGCTTGACCAATCTATTAGCCTTCTATGATGTTATAATTGGTTGGCTGGATGAGGGCAGAGCAGCAGATGTCATCTACCTTGACTTCAGCAAGGTTTTTGACACTGTCTCTCATAACATCCTCCTTAGGAAACTGAGGAAGTGTGGACTAGATGAGGGGACAGTGAGGTGGATTGAGAGCTGGCTGTGTGACAGGACTCAGAGGGTTATGATTAATGGAGCAGGGTCGAGTTGGAGGCCTGTAACCAGTGGTGTCCCCCAGGGGTCAATACTCAGACCAGTATTGTTTAACATATTCATCAATGACCTGGACAAGGGGACAGAGTGTATCCTCAGCAAGTTCGCTGATGATACCAAACTGGGTGGGGTGGCTGACACCCCAGAGGGCCGTGCTGCCATCCAG
>VYZM01013198.1:108511-127188 GCA_013398915.1 Dromas ardeola
AAGTAGCTTCATAGATGATTTCTAACCACGAAGCTTTTCATCTTCATGTGTGGCACTGCTGCACCAGGGTGTGTGAGGCACATCTCTCTTTCTGCCTTCGCTCCCTTATCCTAATGCAAAGTAACCAAAACACAAGCAGTCAGGAACATATGAGTTTTATGGAACGTAAGAGTTTAAACCTATGCAAGCTACAGAGGAAATGGGGGTGTCTGGATTCATATACAAGTGCTTTCATCACTGAAGAGAAAGGAACTCCAAATTTCCCTTTCTTTCTGTGGATACACTTCCAAAAAAAGGGTAGCCACAAATCCATTTTGTGTAATGACCTCTACTGTTCATTTGCATTAGTTTTCAATAGGTTGCTTAAGAAAATCTACCTGGGGAATATCCAGTTTGGGGATCCAAAACAGGCCTGGCAGGTGTCAGTCTACCCTACACTGCACTGTCCTTGTTCAAGAGAAAAAAACCCACAAGTTTAGGTGCCTGGGACATTTAAGTAAGGTATTCCAAGGGTGAAGAGGCAACTGACCAAGAGCATTCAGTACCAGAAACCTCACTTTAAGTGTCTAAATGCTCCAATGTAATAAGTGCCTTTTAACCCCCCACAACCCTATGCAATGAGATACATGAAAATTAGGTAATTATCCAGTCTGCTGCTGCTGTTATTAGCCTTGTAACTAGAGGCTATTCCCAGAATCAGGATCCTGCTCCACGCCAGTACTATACAAATAAGGAGGAAGTTTCTGGACTAAATGAAACGATGTATTTGCTACTTGCAGCCACTTCTGTAGGAGTAGACCGTCACACAAATTTCACACACTCTGTCTCTCCCCTTCTTGTAAATTTAGGAATATGAGTGAAAAGTTTTGAAACAGTTGCATTCCCGTTGAAATTACCACCCGTTTGTGATTTGTAGCAAAATGAGGCTGTCAGGGTTTTTTTCAGAAACCAAAAGGTGTGAAATGCCTCTTGCAACTAAATCTATTGGAAGCTTTTGACGAAGCACTTTCCTTTCAACCTTGATTGTGTTTGTTTGTACAGAAGTGTGTCATCACCTTCTGCTCTCCTTGCAGAAGGAAGTATTAAGAGAAAGTTTCATGAGCTGCATTGTTTTTTTATTCTTTGCATAAAGTAATTCTTACAAACAATAGTGTCTAGAAGCAATTCAGCCAAAGATATCTCAAGCCAAGCTTTTACCATGCAAATAGCAGGAAGTTAGTATAAAACTTAATTAAACTAAGTGGCACAACCCTAAAATTACAGGATTTAGTAAGTGGTGAAATCATTTATTTTCTGATAATGAATGATTTGGCATAAACCATGTGAAAATAATTCCATTTATAAGTAAGTTGGGAGGAAAAATAACTCAGACAGGAAGGCTGGCACTATGGGCATCAGTGTAGCTTGGTATTCCCACGCTCAATGAACTACCAGTAACATATCTGTAAGTCCTGGGTTGCTTTCTCTTATTACATCTTAAAGCTATCAGGGTGGGCAAAATACTAACATAAAATATTTCACATTGGCTAAATAGCAATAAGTCTCTCACAACAGGAAAAGAAAAATTGCCAGGCAACAATGCTGAGAAAGGATATTTCATTTAGAATATGTTATTTCAGTCGATAAAAACTAATTATATTTAATGTTGTAAACTATAGTAGTTACTTATCAGTCCCAGGCACAGACAATCCTCAGTTAAAGAAATCACTTAAAAGAGAGACAGAAACGTCAAGGCCTGGATTTCTTTTTAAGGAGGAGTTCCTGTTTCTATAATGTGTCATTCAGTGTTGCATGAGAGACTGAGATCATTATTTTTTTCTGCTCATGAAGTCTCTTTATAATCAAGTCGTTACTAAGATACTAAAAGATTGCATTATTATATACTTACACTTGCTAACATTAAGTTCTCGGTCTTCCATTGGAACGTACTTCACAGAACACAGTGTGTTAGTGTGGAAACTTACAGAATGTGACGTCATCAGTATTAATGTAATAGTACCATTGAAATCAATGCTTGATATGTCATTTTCAAAGCAAACAGCCTAAAGTGGAGCCACAAATCATTAATGCTCTTAAATAAGTTGTTAATTGTTTAGAAATCTAAGCATTTTAATGCTATTATCTATAAAGATGCAGCCAGCTGCCTAAATCTGACTCATTTAATTGAAAATACTGCTGACACAAGTCATATGTATTCATTTGGGCTTCAAGTTCTATGTTCGGTTTCACCTAGATCATATGCACTGGCTTTTTGTGGGTGCAGGCTATTTCCTGCAATATTGCAAAGAAAAACAGAAATGTGAGGTTTTGGCGTGATAAAGAGAATATGGAAGGGTCAGAGCAGATGCAGGCTTAGACTCCTTTGCCTCACAAAATTATTTTAAAAAATCTAAGAATGTGGTTCTGTTAAATATTCACAAAGTTTTTTTAGACTATGCCTCTGACACAGGTCAACCCTTTTCTCAACTCTAGAGCCAAATAGGCATGTTCATGTTTTTTTATATTATCACTGTGACTGTCGAGCCTGCAGATTTCTACCAATGCAAGCAGCACTTACGGACTAAAAAGGCACAAAAGGAAGGTGTATAGGATGCACGGATTCTTTTCTTCAGAAAACAAACTGCCGATCACAGTGAAAGTTTCAGGATTCATAAAACTCTCTTCTCTCTTCTGAATTCACACTCCCTCACCACACGAAACACTGGACAAAGTCATCATAACTAATTACTGAGTACTAAATGAGGCAAACCCTGGCAAAGCTCACATGGCTATGGAGCCCAAACAGCTGGTGAATCAAGCAACTGTGCCCGGGATAACCCATCCTGGCATCAAGTTCCTGCATGGGGCAGGCGTGTCTTCCACAGCCAGGAGCTCTGGCATCATCTCCCAAGGTCAGCAGGGATCTTGCATGAATGAGCTTTCTCGTCCCCCATGAATTTTGTCTCACCTCTCCCCACAAATGATGTTTTCTAAGTTATTCGAGAACACAAAGGAATCAATCTGAAAATGGACAATAAATACTTTATGGCAAAACAAATTCTCTACTTCCATATGCTTTTAAAGTTCCCTGCATACACTTATCTGACTCCTTCAGCGTCTAGGAAAATGCCTTCTTTTCTTGAAATGTGAAGCACAGTAGTGTTGATAATGGGAGCAGTGTCAGAGAGAAAGCAAAGTGTTTAAGAAGAATTTATCACCAGCTGATCTGTCATATCACCTTGGAGATTTCCATTGAGCTTCTTTCTGGATATTGCAAGACATCACTCCGAAAGAGGGAAACTCCCATACTTACACATAAAAGAATTAAGTAGGAGAACCGAACATGACATTTTGATTTTCAGAAATAATTTTGGTCTGTACCATAAATTGATGACTGCCAGACAAGATCTACTATACCCAGTAGACAGGAGAAGTGCAGAAATAAACTTGCAGAGAAGATCAATTTGGGAAGCACCTGCAGTAGCAAAAACTGTGTCTACAATATGTGTTTGGCTGATTGCGTACCTTGGAAACTATTGAGGACCGAGCTTACAAAGAAAGAAAAAAAAAGTTAAGCTACCCCCATTTGTATCAGTCTTTCTAAAAGGGCCAGGAACTCTTCAAGAAAAGATGAAAATAAAGAAAAACAGATGAAACTTAGAATTCAAGATAAAGGATGGGGACAAGATACAGATTAGCTGTAAAATAAATTTGGCTGCACTATGGAGGGTTTTGCAAGCAGCTAAACACACACACATACGCACACACACACAAAAAAAAGCTGACTGAGAATCCTACTCGCTTTTGATTCAACTCTTTGCTTCCATCCTGCACTAATATCTAGAAGCAATCCTGACAAGCATGCTGTTGTGGAATGCTACATTTAGTTTCAATTACTGGCTTTTCTTTAATAGTTTTTCTCCTGCTCAGGGTTTTCTGTAGGTACATATTTATTCATAGAAACTCCTATCAGTCAATAATTGCATTTCTCTGCCAAGGGCCAGCTCTTTTTTTACATTTATGAAAAAGCTGTCCTTTTTTCCCAGCTGTGTTTTGCTTCCTATTATTTTCTTCCAAGTTTTTCTGGAAGGTAGAAATATAAAATGGGATTTTCAGTATCACATTAATGATCCAGATGCTCATTTCTTGTCCTGAGTTAATAGAAGATTGGCATGAGTTTTTTTCTCAATGACTTCTCAATGCCCCGTGAATTAGAAGTAAGTAAACGAAATGACTGGAACATAGTGGCTGAGAATTTTCAGGTTACTGCAGTCACTTGCTTTGGCTGGTATATATGAAGTAAAGCAGCAGAAGGTCATTCCAGTGGATCTGTGGAGGATAGGGTACAGATTTGTTTTCCTTAGTGCACTGTAAATGATTAAGTCTTCTCAATGGAAGATTCACTCTCCACTAGAGCACACACAGTGTGTACTTTTCAGAGAAGTGTAAGTATAATTTATGATCTGTGAATTACACTCCCATCAAGAAAGATATTTGTGAAAGGACTTAAAAAACAAATTACTCCAGCAAAATTCAAATTTTAGACTACATATTCCACATTCTCCTCATTCTCATAGTGCTATGGAGCAGCTATGAAGTACATGTGACACAGGTCTTTCTATATCCAATACAATCTGGCAAAATGGGATTGTGAGATAGTTGGGAAGAATGGTTGGAAGAAAACCACTCATAGATAATAGTATTTGTTCATTTAGTGCGGCAGCTTACCAAATTTCATAGTTGTTAGAATTAAAAAGTGTGGGGTGGAGGGGATATCAGAGATTTTGCTATTTCTTTGAGAGTTTGCCTTTAAGATTTTTAAATAAAATTGTCTGAATTTCTGATTTGTAAACTCTAGCCTTTCAGTCTGAATTCCAACTTTCCTCCATTTCACATTCAAACACTCTTTTTCCCTGTTTACCCACTCAGGAGTGAATGGAATCCATTAACTCTTTCAGTCTCTGTGACCTGGTGTTCAACAGTAGCTGTGATGATATCCCCAGCTTTCCTTGCACACTGGACAAGAGTTTCCAAAAGTAAATAATATCAGCTGCAAAAATCTAACCTAGCCAACGCTGTGGTCTACTTTACGAATAATCACAGCTCTAATGGTGTAGTTGCAGTTCTGTAGTGTATTTACACCAACAAGAATGTTGTAATAGCACTTGTTTCTTTCTATATCATAGAGAACTACATGAAAAATGGGAATTATAGTGGGATATGATGTAGTCATAGGAGCAGATAGCTTTATTTTCTGTCATTGGGATCTAGTACTTGGAAAATATAATAGTTTTACATAAAGGAGTGTTTTTCCCCTTGACATAGGTGTAGCTGATCCCAAACATCTCCACTGCTGTTAAGAGGGTGACCCCAGCTGGAGTACTTTAGTGTGTCTGCTGATGCTTTGATATGACAAATGCTCACTTTTTAAATAAACATTCCTCAGGAAATCTTTCTCCTTGCCTTCTTCCTTCAGTATTTCCAGGACTGTTTTTCTTTTTATAAAGCATTTACTCAGAAGTTGTGGTTAGTGGTTAAAATCACAAATGACTTATTAGAAGCCAAAACCAAGAAACTTGGCAATTAATACTTTTATTAATGCATCAGCCCCACAAATTAATTCTTACTGCAAGAACAACATATCTGTTGTTGTTTTTCCTTGGAAATGGAAGTTTCCACAGAATTATTGCTTATTTAATCTTTCAAAATGTAATATGACCCCAACCATGGTTTCTTTCCCCTCTACTTAATGTAACTGTTCCAGACATTATTTTACTAAATGTCTCAAATTAAACATTCTCTGTCAATTACAGATGATAGAGATCTGCTAAGATAATGAGTGCTACTACAGTGCCTGCTTTAATTGCTACATTATAATCTCCAGACCTGAAAAACTCCAGAGACTTTTAATACATAAAACGCCTTTCAGCTATGCAGGTGTGGAATTCATTAGAAGTTGTTTATCCCCCCACCCTCTCTCTTTTACTTACTCTCTTTCCTCTCTCTTTTTAAAGGGGGAGAAGTCCTAAATGCCTTGGAATTGTGCCAACACCTTGGGGTTTTGCAGTAAGCTGAAATATCATTTAAAGTTTAGGCACAATGCTGCTTTGAAAGCTCTGTAGAACAGAGGAAAAAGCAGGAAAGTATGACCAGAAGGGCTGTTCAAAGAACAACAACAAAATGGTGACATTTCTGCAAATGTACCACTGCCATATTTTTCTTTAATGGGAAACAATCAGCTTCAGAATGATTTTTGACATGTCCTCTCTGTAAGGACAACTGACTGAAAGACAAGCATCAGCCAGGTGGGGGTTTTTTTCCCGTTTATTTTTTTCCTTAGCAAGGCAGAAACATGCTGGACAAGAAAACATTTCTTTGAATAGACTGTTTTTACTGAAAGGCAAACCTTTGTAGCAGTTTAGAGCCAGTAACTGATTCAATTATTCCAGCAGTTAACTCATCTGTTTGTTCTTGTATCAAAGAGTTTATTGCTATAAGATATTCAGAGTCTCTGTAGAAAACCTGAAACGATGTAGAATTATCATATGCAAGTCTCAGTTTATGCTGAGGTCATATTAAGCACAGATGAGAAGGGGAGCATGAAAGAGAAGTGACTCAGAGCTACTTTTTTTTAGTTTCACTGAAAAGGCCATTATAGCTGATCTCAATTACACTGGCTGCAGCAATCAGGTAGGACATCTCAAATCTATCCTTAATCGACCCTTTCCATGCACGCTCCTCTGGCTCTGTGCCACCATAGGAACTCATTTAGAGTGGAAGAATCTTCAGTCATCCTTTAAAGATAATTTTCTGGCTACTTTCTGGCTATTATGTTGGAAAAAACATAGAAGGAAAAGAAGTTGAGGTTTTAACCCAGAATCAATACTGTAATAATTATTCCATGGAATCATGCTGTAGAATAAAAGAGGATAATGGAAGCCATCATCTAAAAAAATACACATTATTACATGTCCCCAGTGGTGGAATTGTTCTTTACTCCTCTACGTCTGGAACAGCTATGTATGACGTCAGACACCAGCCTAACTTTCAACTGCTTCTATGACTTCTTCTAAAAAACCTACTCCTGCACTGCAGTGGGGCACTGCAATATTGGAGAGAATATTGGAGGTGGGAGAATATTGGAAAGACAGCCTTGATGCTGTACGAGCACTGCTCAGCAGCAGCCAAAAAGCTGGTGTGTTCTCAACACCTTTCTAGCTACCAGTACAAAGCAGAGCACTATGAGGGCTGCTATGGGGAAAATTAACTCCACCTCAGCCAGACCCAATACAGATGTATTTGGAGGGTGTGCAGGGTTTGAAAGGGGGTTCTTTTTCAGGCTAAGAAGTAATTGGAAGATTCATTTTAACAGAAAAGCAATGTAGGTCACCGGTCTAATACAAGTACTGACTAATAGTAAGAGGATAGGTTGAGGATATTTGCCTCATTCAAAGAACAAATATGTGTCTACTTCACAAATTTCTCAGTACATTTGACGCTAACAGGACACCTTCTCACTATTCAGAGAAAAGGCATGAAACTAGATGAACAGGGCAACTGGTCTATTTTCTGCAGATGGCCCTTCCCCCTGGAACTGTAACATATTTGTCAGGGAAGGAATTTCCTCTTCATGCTTATGTTTTATAGGGATATAGGTGATTTTGGTCACCAAAAAAATCCTTAGTTTATCCTGGGCAGTAACGACAAACAAGAACCCAGTGTTAATGAGTTTAGAAGTGCATTGCCAGGCTTACGCACTTCTCAGTTTGTGAATACAGTCATGACAACTGTTTTTGCATTTCACCACTTACTCGCTGCCTTCTATAAAGTTGTTAGATTAAGGGCTTTGAAGACTTACACCTCCTGTTTTCCTCAAGCACATTTATCTTACAGTTATTAATTACCTGTAAATTTAATTTCATATAGTGCTTGCTCATCATCACATGTGATTCAACTCCAGGTCAAGTATTCCACCAGTGAAAAGGAAACAAGGGATCACAAAAAAGTCAGTTTTGCATGGCTTATTATTGTCACTCCAATATGAGGTTTTCCAGAAACGGGAAGGGGAAGGGCAAGAGCAAGGGTGGCAGTAGGGAGGAAGAGGAAAGGATGAGGACAAAGGCAAAGATTTCTGGGTAGAGACCTAGGGAAATACAGAAAGAGCAAAGACAACATCCCCTGATTAAAACATAGGGAGCTAATACGCTGTATGGTGATTTTTAACTACCTGTTCAGGAAAACAGCTGTGATTTCAACTGTATTTCCTCCAAACCATCTGAGGTACCTGCATACAGTACCAGAGGAAGAAAGGAAAGCCTAGAAGAATATGAGGGAGGGTTAAACTAGTCAGACCATTAAGGCTTTCTGTCCCCACTCTTGCCCCTTCATTTTTATCAACTCATAAACTTATGCAAATTTAGTTAATGGACCTTTATTATAACTGCTAGTAGAAAAAATATGAAGTGACATGTGGCTTTTGAGTGCCAAGACTTTTGCAGGTGCACATAGGTGACCGTTCCCTGCTCAGTTCAAACTGTGTTGTGAGTGGTTGTGTGAGTAGAAATAAGAAAGAGACCTAATTTTTGGTAGTGGATACCTGTTCAGAGAACCAGTAAATGAACTTATAACCAAGCCTGCTGAGCTCAGTGAGTGACAGAATGATCATCTCATTTACAATTCTTGCTTTTATTTGTTTAGCAGCAATAAAAAATTCAATCTATAATAATGTCTTGTCATGCCAAGACATCTCTCTTTCTGCATTAGCATCTTCAGCTCTGGGAATAGTGTTATTAGTTAACTGAGATAATAAAATTGGCAGAAAGAGAAAGAACAAAATTATATGGTATGTCTTTGAACAATATTATTCATTTCTTTGTAAGGAGGAATAGTTATAAAAACAGATGATGCATATACTCAATAATAAAATCACTAACAAAAATGCAATGCGTAGGATAGCAGAATGATAACAATTCTATGCAGTACATAGGATACCAGGCATAGTAAATTGCTGATAAAATAGAAATCTCCAGGTATTTTTCTATATTGTAGTAGCTTAGGCTATCCACATCATCATATCACTTGAGGCCAGCATTCTCAGCAACGCTTAGGTGCACATTTTCTTTAGGAATATTCTGTAGACTTACTCTGGCTCCTGAGACACCCTCAGCGAGTTTCTTGGAGAAAGGACTGAATCCTGTCATATTTAAACAGAGTACCACTGTTTATAGCCAATCCAGTTAGCTTAGCTGTGGCTGAAAGAGAACTTTACACCTTTTCCCTACTTCATTCCCATCCAGCTGTGACCTGTGCTCTGCTGCCTATCTGACTTCACAGTAAAACACTACCTTAAACAGCAAGAAACTTCCTCCCCAACTCTCTTTTCATGTTCCCTAGTAGGTGACTTTAGCTATAATTTGTGAGCATTTAGCTATTTAAATCTTTTAATATGCAAGTTCACCATGTAAGTCCTACTGACTGCTCAGAATTCCCAGCAAGGCTTACATTTCCACTGGTCTGTAAATATGAAGCCACACTCACATTTAGCATGCTAGAATTGCTATGTCTAACAAGCTGCCCAGGCAACAGTTCTGAAAATCCTTTCAAAATCGACTGGTTAGATATTCTTTTTCCTAAGATTAGAACTCTCCAGCAAGACCAAATATTCAGGCATGATCACTGAAGAAGCCTAAGGCAAACACAACCTATAGAAAAAACAGCTGTGTACATATTAATGGAACCCTGCTCTCAGATAAATGGTGTGAACAACAGGCTGGGTCTTTCTGAATCTCTCCTGTTGGAGCATTTCCATTTCACACAAATATATATTGGAGCAGGTAGTTAAATTGACAGCTCCCATCTGTCAGGTGAACTCACTAATAAGAAGAGTATGGAATCTATCATTCTCCCTTCCTCTATCTGTCCTTAGCTTAATGCATATTTATTTGTGCAACCAGAAAGAACTATGATGGGATCAAGAAAATGGCAGTGCTGGCTCATGGTCAATTTGGTGTCCACTAGAATGACTCCCAGGTCCCTATCTGCCGAACTGTTTTCCAGCTGGTTGTCCTCTAGCAGGTACTAGTGCGTGGGTTTTTCCTCCCCAGGTGCAGGACTTTGCACTTCCCCTTGTTGAACTGCATGACATTCCTGTCAGTCCATTTTTCCAGCCTGTTAAAGTCCCTCTGGATGGCAGCACAACCCTCTGGTCACCAGAAAACTTGATGAGGGTGCACTCTGCCCCACCATCTGCCTTCCCTTTTGCAAATACATCAAAGGTAGTTGAGTCTTACGGTTTTGAATCAAGTGCCTGACTCCAGCAGAAGCATCAGTGTGCCCAGGCCCTTCACTGGATAGAGCTCTCACTTGCCAGATCCAAGGCTGTGACAATGCATCCCTGTCTCTCTCCTTTGCTTCCTAATGGCGAAATACGGCCTCTGAGAAGACGTCACTGAACTCTAAATTTAGTTAGTCCTGGGGCCTTGCATGGTCTCTTAGATATAATGGTGTCTCCATTACCATCTAGATAACCAAATATATAACCACAGGGTTTACTCCATTTCAGACATCTCTTCCTTATTTCCACAATTTTTTTTTTCTCATTAACAATTCCCAGCACTTCTTTCAACTTAAACTCTGCATTGCTTAATGCTTCCTAGTTGCCTGAGTGCTGTGTAGGTCAAAAAGACTTTATAGGTACCTGGGGAACATAAAGAGCTGGACATAATAGAAACAGTTTGAGTTCCAATTTTAGAACAGGCATTGTACAGACCTATACCTACAGTAATACAGAGGTTTTTAAAAAACATTGTTTTACATCTGTGGTCAGTAGTATGAAGCAGAGTAGAGATGAACCCAAAGATACGTTTCCCTTCCCGCTAGTTCATGGTCTTGAGAACAAGTTTGAGTAGTATTACAGGTCTGAGATAGGGCAAATGTATGATAGTACAAAACAGGATGACGTTAAGATGCCTAAATAAATCATGACATGTCATGTTGGATTTTAACTTTATCAAGTCAAAAAGACAAAAGTCTAACCTGCCCAAAACAGTTAGACATAAGTCCTACTTTATAATATGGGGAAAAAATATGTTCATTTGGGGCATATGACTGCAGAACAGGAAAAGAGAACTGTTATTCCGCATTAAACATGGGTTTAGCTCATTGTTTCTTTTATAAAAATAGCCTGTTTCACATTTCATGCTCCCAAATTATACAGCTCATGCCTTGCGGTAAAAATGGTACCAATGGGAAGTAGTTTATGTTCTGTGTTTATGTGGGAATAACAAATCAAAACCAGGCAAGTGTTTCAATTGCAAAAGCCTGGTTTTGTCGTTATATATCTGCTCAACTTTTGAAATACTGAAGTATTATTAGCCTGGGGTTTGTACTTATATTCAGCAAAGTTATCAGGTTCAGATCCTCAGCCAAAGTACTGATTTACATTCCAGTGATACAATTGATCTTTCTACATTTTTACATTTCTTTTTCTTCTTTCCACTCTCTTTCAATTCTCTCCCTTACTCTCCCCCCCAATGAAAAACACTGTACACAAACAGGATAAGAACTTTACCCTAAAGTACACATGCTGAAAAAGACGATAACTGACAAAAAATAATAACATTAAAACTGGACACATCTGAGTAATACTAATGCATTAAAAGATGTTATTAGGATTTTCTTCTCCTTTTTTCTTCTATTAAAATTTGCATGTATTCATTTTTTATGTTTCCCTTTAACAGAGCTAGTGAAAACTATGTGTGGAAAATGCAGATCCAAAGAACTGACAAGATTTACATAAAATTTTAAAGTGAAATTCAAAGCTTTTGTTAGAAGAACTTTTAAGATTCCATATGTGTAATACTTTAAAATTGCAACTACATTTACATTTTAAAACAAAATATTTGAAAATAATTCGCTCCTTCATTGCTTGCCAAGTGAAGGATTCAGTTTTCTTTGCCAAGCTGAAGTTTCCAAAGCATCTGAAACTGAACCTAAGTATTCTGACTCACAAAATTGAACCTCTGTCAGCAAATAAAAAAAGTGCAAAAATAAAAGTCTGATGTGGAGATGGATATAGGGATGGGGCAGAGAGAAATTAGTCTGAATGACAAGGACAGAAGGCCCTAGAAAGCAATGCCCCCTCCAGAAGTTAAAATGAAACCAGGAATTATGAACATCCCATATTTTTCTTCTGTCACAAGTGTCCATGAAACTCATTGAGGACATTTTTTGTCATTCTACTGTAATATCTAGTTCTTATAGAAGGCATTGATGGAATTGACACAGCGTACAAACTAGAATTTCTGACTTCTCCCATTTATAGAAAACTACATCCAGAAACAACATTAGTGTTGGAAAAGAAATTCTTGAAACTCAAGAATATTGTCTATATTAACAATACCAAGCAACCCTCAGTTCTTTCCTCACCTCACCTTTCTTCAGCTACAGTAGGACAAATTCTTTGTTTTCTAGACTGTGTCTTTTTCTCCAACAGCAGGCTCTTGTATTTTTGTCCTCTTTTCACTTATCACATCTTTTCTTATTTTCTGGCAATATTGCATAGTGTTGTCCAAGTAAAGATCAGTAAAGACGACCAGTGCTTTTATATTTCACACTTGTGGACTGATACAAGAGGCCAAACCACTGGGGGAGCTGGGGAGACTAGCTTCCTGGTAAGGAGACAGAAAAGTTTCATTTCCAGACACAGAATGATACCACCATTTTAGGAGATAGGCACCCAGAAGGATGATATGATGGGATGATATATGGCAGCCTTTCCATCAGTGTAACAGGACTCCAAGCTACCCACATTTCTAAAGGTGCAGGAACAACCCACTCCTTACCTGTCTTCAGAGGCTGTCACATCAGAGAGACAGCTGCTTAGTTAAGAGACACATCTGGGATACGCCTACATGGTACAATGCAGTGCTTCTTTACAGAGACGTGAATGAACTCTGAATTCAGTAGTGGCAGAAGGACATCCACCGTTGTGACAAGCACAGCTCAGGCCACACAACCTGAGTGTCAGTAGTGGAGCTCTTTCTTTAACCTGGGTGGAGCAGTGAGCTGGTGTGGCTGTACAGGTTTTTGTACAGGAAGGAAGTGGCGGTTAATATTCATAGGCTTTTAAACTAATTTTTGAAACTAAATTAGTCTGGTGAATGTTAACAGAGACTTCACTGCGCCTTAAATTAATAGTAACAAAACTAACGTAGGCATCTTCACTACAGAAAGTGCTTCAAACTCATTTAAATACAGGGTAAGGAATTATAGAGCTACTTACATTGATGAACCCAGTGAATGGGCCTCTCAGTTAATATCTATGGTAAATGCTACACCCTTCTGCTATAATAACATATTCAGCTGGCGAGGAAGAATGGAATTATTATGTTTTCATTCATACTAGCTCAGCCTGTCTACAGTTACACGTATTCATACTGTTTCACTGTTTAATACCACACTAATAACACCCATTCTGTCACTTGGTTAGAGCAGGAAAGCATCTCTTTTTTTGTTTAAATGCGAATGCACTTATTGCATTAAGTCCAGCCTTTTTCATATAACAAGCTTGAACACTAGTCCCCTCTGGAGAGGCAGTTACTTTTACAATACTTCAGCCATGAAGCTTTGGTCATGGAAACAAAGGTGAAAGATGGGGAGTGAAATGCATGTGATAATTTAACACAGGAGAGAAATGTCATTATCACTTTTTTTTCTTTTTTTTCTTTTTTTTTTTTCCCCTAATGTGGACCATTTCCTGACATGGTGCCAGCTACAAAGCTTGCTCTCATATGGTTGAATTTATAAATCTAATTTAGAAATGGACCCTGTTGGTTTCCCATTTGCTGTGTTTTCATAATGCTGACATCCATCTGACTCTTGGTGGCATTTATATTGCTATAAAGTAGGGATTGGAGAAGTCCATTCTTTAAATTAGTTTTGTCATCTAAACTTATAATTCTGATGTGAGCAACTCAGCCAAAGATGTCTAATTTTATCAATTTCATTCAGTGCTCTCATCAAAGTTTTACACAGACCAGTAAATTTGGCAGAGAGATTAGCCCAACTGTAATTGAAATATATTGCATTTCCTTCATTCAATGGGATTCAAAATGAGAAACATTTGGCTGTATCAAAGAAGTCAATGAGAAAGCAAAAACTTGAAAGAGAAAGACTCTTTTTTATTTTTACACAGGAGACTGAAAGAAGAGAATAGCATGTGAAAAGTTTGGGAAGAATTAGGTTTAATCCTGCATATGCCAGGTATATTTGCTTTACTTTTTCCACAGAAGAACTAGTGCTGTTAAATCATCTGACTATTTCACAAAAATACCCAGGAATTTTTAATATTACTTGTCTAAATGTGAGATAATTATGTAATATTTATAGCAAGGCTTCACAGCAAAAAATGTGTGTCAATATATCTTTAAATTTTTCTATTTGTTGACTTTTTCTGCTTCTGGAGTCAAGTCATATCAGTATGGGTATGTTGTTTAATTAGCAGATTGGTTGTCTATCACAGCATTTGGAGACTGAGATGCTTTATTTAGCTGATTGTGGTTATTTTATTTGGATTTAGATTGTCTTGCTGCTATCAGGTGTTGTAAGATTATCTTTATTGTTGTTGGGTTTTGTTTTGCATAGCCACATCCAGCCCCTGTCTAGAAGATTCATATTTGGTGAGGTCAGACCTCAAGGGATATTTTACTAATATCCTTCATCATAAGCTTTTTCATAATTGATGTAAGCTGTGTTAACTGGTAAAAAGTAATTACCTGAGGCTGGGTATAAAAAAAAAAACAACTTAATGAGAATTTTGTAAATGTCCAGAGAATAACAGGTGGCTTTATAGTTAATACGTGATGTTGCTATGCAAGCATAGTTGAGCTATTCAATTTCAGGAATAATTTGGTTTCAGCTTTCCTTAAAATGGCTCTAAAAGATGTTTAGCTTTATGAGGTCCTGTTTCTTTTAAATCAATAATAATTGTTAATAAGTAAATATAATTTTCTTTAAAGATGCCTGGGACTGAGATTCTTAAACAGCAGATGTTCCACACAACATTTTGCTTAGGATCTCCTAGGATATAGACAAATGCTTGCATATTCTCTGGGGAAACTCGATGTTAACATCACTACATCTTGTAGTCACACAAGCTTTCCCACAAGATGAGACATCTGAAAATAATACAGGGTTTTGGTTTCGTATTGGATCTGTCTGGGATCAAGTTATGCCATAATAAGTATCAGGGCTAGCACACCAGTTTCATACTAATACTCATTAATATCCACTTAACTAATAAAGTTACTCATTATTTCAGCTTCCTCTCATTGAATTTTCAACATGCTAAAATGGAAAGAAAAAAAAAGTTAAAACACTGGTACTCTCCTATAGAACTCCTCTAGAACTCCTGCAAAACAGGAATCCTAAATTACAGTCATCAGACCCTTATGGTATTAGATTTAAATGCTCCCTCTGTACATGCGTATTCCCTAGCACAAGGTCAGGAACAGCATCCACTACCACTGATGATGGCACCCCAAAGGCTGCAGAATTTGGGAACAGTTTGTAAAATTTAAAAGAAATTACATTTTTCAACCTGCTCCCAGTCCAGCAGCACATATAGGCTCATGCTTAATTGTAGCCAGAGGAGTAGTCGTATTACCCTTATGGCTGCTCCTGTGCTCACAGCTAAGCAAGAGATTAAATATTGTGTCACAGGGGACTCAGCAAATTTCAGTATTAAATGATACATGTTTTCTGCATGTTGTCTTAATCATGCTAGGTAACGGGTATAATTTTTATTAATTCCATCCAGGCTGAGCCCACCTCATCATTTCTTTTAGCGTACAAGCAGATATTCAGCCTGTAATGACTTACTAACACCATCAGCCTCAAACAAATTTGAATGGTTATCCTTAGAGCTGAAAGACTGTCTCACACTATGAGTCCTTCCATTGCTTAGCTCCATCTTTTACTTTTCACTGGGGTAAATATAGCTGAATTAGTGATCATCTTACACCGGCAAGGGAATGATTTAGGGAGGTTTATGCGCAAAAGTAAATCTCCTCAGTATGAGTTGAAGTTCCGTCTCCAAGTGGGTTCCTCTGAGTACAGCTGCTCTACCTCCCCCTTCCAAAATATACTATGTCATCAAATTGGCTATTATCAGTCCTGAAAATGTGACTTCTTAAATAAATGCTTCCAGAAATTGCAATGCAAAAATGCAAATAACAAGCACATAAAGGCATGGTAGTTACGGTGATGCTAAACCAAATTTGCCATTGGTGTAACCCCAGTGGAGTCAGTGGAATCAAGACAACCACACACTTGGACCTATGCTTCCTGTCTTTACTGGAAAAGTTGAGTCCAGACAAACAACTTAGTCCTTAAACTGGTACTTATTAAGGGGAAATACTTTTAAAACCACCCCAAGGGCCTCAAAAGGTTACATAGGTTATGAGGAATTATACATCTGTACAAAGCTATGGGATCTTGCACACCTTTCAACTCATGGTAGTTCTTAGAGTACTTGATTTTTTTGCTCTGACAGCTGAAGGGCATTTAATGTGGGACAATGTATTTTTATATTTACTGAAATACAGGTGTGTAAAAAAAGTCACGTATGTGACTGTGATCATAGTGATGGATTATGTATCCGTATGCAGAACTGGAGTGCAAGAAAAGTGACATACATGATGTCCACAGGTACTTCATTCTTACCTGTAAATCCTACGTTTGGGATATCTCCAGTGTCTTCTAAAACCTGACTACATCCATGCACTCAGCATATCAACAGATATTCCTACTTATACTTACCTATGAAAGGTGGCCGTACATTTAATGTGATTTGCAATTCAAATGCTAAAGAGGAATTAATAGGAGAGTTCAAAATGAGAGATAATAGGACAATTTTGCATGTAGGCGTGTGGTTAATTTTAGGTATATTCCGTATAGAAAATCATGTCCCATGTAATGAATCACACACTATCTTCTCAACAAAGCAAGGTTTCTCAAGAGGAAAATTGACTGCAATATAAGCAAAAATAAAGATAAAATATGGAAGATAGAACCTTTCAGAATAATGATCTGTTGACTTTTTTTTTTAATACGGTTTAAAGAAAAGCCGGAAGCTCAGGTGAATGGGAAATTAACAATAATGGGAGACGTCCACTCAGCTATAACCCAAATTTTAATTAATCCAAGATTTATGCCAGGCATCTAGCTTGCGATATGACCCCTGGAAATATCTACAGCTGTTGCTGCAATCAAGAACATGTTCACTATTTGCTAAGTCTCCACAGGTAAAATATAAAGGAGATAAATCATAGTTATGGCTATAGTCAAGGTGTCTAGGAACTATGACCTGGGAAACTTGTAACCACATGCACACACACACACACACACACATTTCCATTGAATTGCAATAAATACTAAGACTGGTGCTAGCTATAGTGCTTTATTTGGGTAGCCATAATTTCCAGATTATTAACCTAATCATTTAAAAAGAACTCTTCACAGCATTAATCCCATTTAAATTTAAGATGGAAACACTCATAAGAGGAGAAGCTCTATTAGCTGCACAATGTGAAGCAAATGGGAACACAGAATGCAGCTGAGTTAAAATCGGAAAGAAAGTGGAACTTTCTATAGGCATTAGTTAGCCCCTAAATATCAAGCAAAGCAGCAGTTTACTTTGCAGTCTTCCTTGACAACATACCCAGCATGATCTGAGATTGAAGTCAATTTCTATATTTAATAAAGTGCCATAGAAATCAGATGAAGATGCACAATATGAAAATCATTTTGAGATAGAAAGCATGGTAAAATGTGTCATTACATCAAAATAGGGCTAGATCGTCATAACCTATCAGTCTTAAAGATCTAATTGCACTGAAGTAGCAGGACTCCTATGAAATAAAATAGTACATGACTGCCTCTATGTTATCCACACATACAACAATAAATACAATAGTTGATATATATCATATATTAGCAGTATAAATGTAAAAGGAATCATTAAGGCTATGAAATAGGCTTGAGTTTGATGTTTACTAGTCTTTGAATAATGATTTTGAATTTTAATATTATATATGATTGTACTGGGCCTTGTTGGGAGTGGAGTTAATTTTCTTCATAGCGGCCCATATGGCACTGTGTTTTAGACTGGTGAGCAGAGCAGTGTTGGTAACAAACCAATGTTCTATCTGTTGCTGAACAGTACTTGCAGAGCATCAAGACCTTCTCTGCTTCTCAACCTGCCCCTCCAGTGAGTAGTTTGGAAGGGGACACAGCTGGGACAGCCGACCCGAACTGACCAAAGGGCTATTCCATACCATATGACATCACACTCAGTAATAAAAGCTCAGCGAATGGATGAGGAAGGGGGGACACTCACAGTTATGACATTTCATAGAATCATAGAATCATAGGGTTGGAAGGGACCTCTGGAGATCATCTAGTCCAACCCCCCTGCCAGAGCAGGGCCACCTAGAGCAGGTTACACAGGAACGCGTCCAGGCGGGTTTTGAATGTCTCCAGAGATGGAGACTCAACCACCTCTCTGGGCAGCTTGTTCCAGTGCTCTGCCACCCTCAAAGTAAAGAAGTTCCTCCTCATGTTGAGATGGAACTTCCTACACTCAAGTTTGTACCCATTACCTCTTGTCCTATTGCCGGGCACCATTGAAAAGAGCCTGG
>VYZM01013199.1:0-17500 GCA_013398915.1 Dromas ardeola
AAAAACATTTTTTACTGTGAGGGAAATTGTACATTGGAACAGGTTGTTCAGAGTGGCTGTGGAGTCTCCATTCTTGGAGACATTAAAAATCCGACTGGACATGGCCCTGGGCAACCTGCTATAGCTGACCCTTTTTTGAGCAGGGATGTCCAGCTCGTCAGATTCTAAAGCTTCCCTCCAAACTCAACTATTCTGTGATTTTTCTGATTATTGTATGTAAAATCTCTGCAGTTGGAGTTCATATCATACACAGATAAAAGGGAGTGCTAAAGCAGATTGCAGAGGACAGCTTCCCTTTCAGTAAAGCCCAAGAAAACCTGTTTTTTCACTTCTTCTTTGCTGTCTTCTTGGTTTTTCTCTTCTCAGTTATTCAGTTGAGAAAAGTCTCCAGCTATATTGATTGCTCAGCTCCCTATCTCCCAGAAGATCCCACATTTGAGTACTTATCTTCCATTTTGTTATTTTTGATCGATTTGAATAGAAGCTGATCCAGCTCCTGAAGTATTTGGTAGGAACTGAGACAATAGCTTCGATCAAAACCAGCTTGAGACATTGAGTTGTAGGCTGTTTACCATAATGGGGTGCAAGGGGTGTTTAGAGCCCTAACAGTAAAACTTCTTCACAGACCTTAACTGTTGGAATGACATCATGTACAGAAACTTCCTTTTTGAGGATAACAGTTATAGACACTTACTTCAATGCAGTTCAAGTTGTAGCTGTACATTCCTTTTCTCTGTGCTGTATCATATGTAGAGAGAACTGTAATTAACATGTATAGATACCTCATGAGCAAATAACATCACAGCTTCAAGTAACTGTTTAGTTACAGTTGGAGTTGTCTATAGCAAACCCACAGACTCTAGAAGAAAGTGTTTTTTCAGGAAAATTCTTCTTGTCTAGATCTGATTATTCATTTTTGAGAAAACTTTTATTTTTCGGTAGGTGTTCTGCCCTTTTATTTTTCTGAATCTCTTTTGCAATCAAATAATAAAACAAAAACTGTTGATTCCCTTGTGTTCTACAGTCTCATTGACCAAAGTGTAATGCATTCCTTTTTCCCCAAACCATTTAAAAGGCAGGTAATTTGAACAATTCTAGCATCTTCCTTGCTTTTGTATTCACACAGTATAAACTAAAATTATGCACAAGATTCATCAAAGCTGAGCTGTGCTGCTAAGAAGTGTGTAACTCAGATACAGAATGAGCCATTTAAAGAAGTTATTGATGCCAACATTAAATTTACAATTATTCATAAAAGAAAACCATTTGAAGAATTCCCCATGCTGCAAGTACACAAAATACTTTGCTACGCATAAGAAGTTACATTTATTAATAGTCCTTTTTGCCAGAATCTAATTTCACCAAAGGAAACTTCATCCTCCAATGGGAATAAGAATCACATGAACGTCACAGATGCTACAAGTTTATTCACCATAACAAAAAAAAAAAAAGAAATCCAACTATCACATAACAATGATGTTTCAAAGCAGGTAGCTGTCAAAATGTAGGACACAAGAAAATTTAGATACAAGAAATAATTGTAATTGTTGTTGTAATTAATGAACATTATTAACTCCACTTTTTTTTTTTCCTCTTGGGTTCATACATAGTGCTTGAAACGCTTCATGTAAATCTTGTTATTGTAACATTTAACTTATGTTATATATGGTATGAAAATTTCTTTATTGATGATGTTTCACTTAGTCCCTTGCAGTGAAAGTATATAGAGATCTCATGTCTAGGGCCTTAGTTTTCCAGCCAGTTAGGCTACAACATTATTTAGAAACTTTTTTAAAAATACCATAGTTATTGTAGGAATCAAGTATCTCACATTGGCCTTGGTAGGGTGTGTAGTTGATCAGTAGTTCAAAAATCAGAATGACCTGAAGCTAGGAAACAAAGACTATGGGCTGTAAAAGGTATATTTGCATAAATGGTTATTTAGGAAAATAATTTTTTTAAAAGTTTAAATAGCTAGGTTATAAAAACAGGTTCTTTTTTTTTAGGTGAGATGGGTTTTGCCTAGAAGTTTTGGTACCGACATGGAAATTCAGTTATTTAAGGCTAGAGAAATTGTAAAGCTTTGTTTTTCCTTTAAATAGGAGCTTGGGGAAAAAAAAAATCAAAGATAGAAATACCTATAAACTCAATGTCTTATTGAAAGCAATTAATAAAAGAGTATACAGGCACCATTTATTTCTTCATATACTACTCTAACATGTCTATGTCTCTCTCCTTTCTCATTAGTGGTTTGGATTTTCTGTTTGTTTTTTTCCAAGGATCTCAACCTTTGCATCCTTTTTATTTAAGAATAGAATGGCAGATAAGGTGGCAAAAATAGATATTCTAATAAAATTCACAGGATGATATGAGGAGTTGTTTTCTTTCCTTTTTGAAACAAGATCTCTCTGTAATGTAGATGAGGAGGACAACTCAACAGTTTCACATCAGTTGTAGGTGTACTCCTTTTAACTGAACACATACCCAAAGGGGTGAGGTGGTCATCCTGCCACTGAATACAGTTTTCAAGTGGCTCTAGAGATGGGCTACCATCACTACCTCCTCTTTTTTCAAAGCAATCTTTATGTGTTTGTTCAAGTCTTCTAAGAAACAAGGAATTCATCTTCACAGTTTCCTATTTGAAATAGTCCTTCCCTAAACGACTTGTACTCTTCAAATGCAACCAGATTCTACATTCCTTTGCTGGCCTAGAGTGTTTTCAGACATCTTCTGTCCAAGTTCTCTATACCTACATTCTTGGCTTCTTGGCCACTATGTTTTTACAAGACTGCATCAAACACAGTTTCAGAATGTATCACGCAATCCATAAACAGTTTGTGGACACTGCAAAACATGACATCTGCATTTAGACGAGAATTGTTTTTTTGCCTTTTAAAGAAAAAAAGAGTCCCCTGTAGATCTTCTTGGGTTTTATGCACATAAATTTGAATTCCTGGCTGAGATCATGACATGGATGATGAGCAGAGACATGAGTTTTTCCGTCTCCAGCTTCTACTGTAGAAGATCTAAGTGAAGAGGGTCAGTTGATCCCTCATATGTGCCATATTCACACCCTCCTTTCCTGCAAGTGTCAGCACTAGAACTTGTCAGGAAAAGCAGTTACCTGTGAGGATCACGTAAAGAGGAGCTTGAGACCACCTGAATGTCAGCAAAAGCAGCCCTGAACTTTTGGTAGGCTTTTCCTAGGCTTTTCCAGAACCAGGAGCCTCGTATTAGCAGGGTATGACAGGGTATAAGGTGTATGTGGCAGACTCATCAAGTAGGCTATCTCAGCACAAAAAGGAAAGCCTAAGGTCTGGGAAACTCTGTGTGAGCCATGGTTTCAGAGTGAGTCTTGCCTACGGGACCATTGTAGAGTTCATGACCACAAAATTCCAGAAGCTGTGACTGAGCCTCAGGCAGGCCGTGATCCATGAACCAGCTGCCAGGCATGTGAAAACCTGGCTCTGCTGAGAGCTGTGAGGCAGGATCTCAAATATTCCAAGTGACAAGACTGGAACCCCACCTTTCTGAATTTCCACCGTCCATAAAAGCAGGCAGGGGTCAGGACCTAAAATCCTCAGAAAAGGACTCCAAAGTTTATGACTTGGGATAGAACAGAAAAATTCAAAACTATAAAAGGGCACCTCTGTATAATTAGAACACCCTTTTCAATATGTTTTTACATCATTTAGAGACATACTTTTTCTTAGAAAAATATAGTTCAGTGGTTTTGAAGTGATCTTCTTTGAGTCCCTGACTATGGAAAATATGTTTTAAAATTGCATACATCGGAAAAACTCAGAACTAATGAATAGAATAGAATAGAATAATAAAACAAAATCTGACATTTGGCTACCTCTGGGTATGGCTTGTTGCCAACATAGGCAGTAAATAACCCTAGCCCATAGACTGATTTTCTATTAGTGGTTAGGGTCCTTTAAGCAAGCTTGTAGAGCACGTATTCCAGTTTAGCTTCGTCTGAAGGGAATACCTTTCTGTGGTCGGAGACCTCACCATGCTGTAAAGCACTGGGGGCGGGGACCAAGTTTTCCACATCAAACTACACTCCTGGTCAGGATTAAAACTCTAATGCAGATGCACCAAGAGACAGTTCAGGGCTTCAGGTATTTTCCATTACATCAGGAACTGCTACTTTTATCTGGTTTCAGACTAGCCAGTCTGCAGTTAAGTGGACCATGACACACTGAAGCTGACCTTCATGGCTCTAACTTGGGTCTTAGGGTGCTTGTGACCTAAAAAGTTGATTCTGCATGCTCTATTTTCCCTAACTTGTGTTTATAGTGGTATTCTTAGTTCAATAGCAGTACTGTCAGGCTATGGATCAATTCTTTGCTTTTACATTAAATGTATATTTTGTTTCTTCTTGCACTGTTGTCTCCGTAACAACTCGTTCTGAGCCCATTCCAGGACTTAGCCAGACTGCTTAGACGGAGGTCAAACAGACTTTTATTTTGCCAGGGATGTCCATTTTATTTACTGTCTAATGCAAAATTAAGACCCGGTTTTTTACTCCAACATCAGTTTTACTGACCAGGCCAGGCTGTTCTAAGACCTCCATTCAAAGGACTCACATGGGCCAGTGAAGATGAATATGGCAGAGCAGGCATATGAATTCAGCTTCTCACAGCAGATGGATGTCTTAACTACTGACTCTTCTGAAATGAACGAACTCAGTTCTCTTCTTCTTCCCTCTGTCTCTGGAAATTAAAATCTGGACCTGTGAAATTTTTTCCAATTAAAGTTTCAATGATTTTGGCATGTTCTAACAAAACCATTGCATCAAAAATGCCTTATACATAATTGGTTGAGCCAACAGATGTCACATTATGGCTTAAGCCCTCCTGAGCACTAAGGATCAGAAAGTGGCATTTTTAATAAAAGAGCCTTTTCTGTCAGTAAACCCCAGACATGACCAGTAGATAGATTAATGTCTGTGTGCATCCAAGTTGCCCACAGATGGTAGAATAATCTTGGACGGGTTTTCTTGGACAATGACTTGAGATTTTCTTCATAAAACATCTTTCTAAAAGCCATTAAGATCTGTCAGATTGAAATAAAATCTCCAATGCCTTGAGGAGTCAGAAAAAAAAAAATATAATTCATTCTTATTTATATAAGGCAAGCTCAACGTTAACTTTGTTTTCAAAATATAACCAGTAGCTAATTTTCCAGTAACCACTCTCAGAGGCACTTACTGAAATTCCATTGTTTAATAACCATAATATTTCCAAGATAGGTTTTTCAACAGTTTCGGTTATCTTACCACATTTTCAAATCAATCTTGATCCAAACCTAAAATTCAATAAATAATCCATTATCTCCAAGGACAAGTTTGGCTATTTGATGTCATAATTTTGAGAAATTTCACTTAAGTTTTGGAAGCAAAAGAGAGTACCCTGCTTCCCATTGTCTTTGAGTAGACATTTAGCCTATTGTACAGCCATGTGTACAGCCATTCACCTAGGGATTTCGAACCATTTTCAATTTTGGCTATTTCTACACAGACATGCTATATGCCAATTCAACCTTGTTCTATTTGCATCCATGCGATGTGATTTATCATGCTTACTGCATGTAAGTGTGTTCCACAGTGGAGTAATTTTTATAGGGCTAACAACAGTACTATATTAAACTCAGCTGAGAGCCAGAGAAGGGAAAAATCTCCTTTGTTGTTACAATTGCCAACCATGCCAAGGAATTGTTTCTAAAGACTAAATTAATTTACATAAAACACATCTTTCCCTCCTATTTTTTGTGATCAACAACAGATTATTTGTTACACTCAGTTGTCTGGTGCCACTGGCGACACAGTAATGTCAGAGAGTGGCTATGCTTCTAGTAGAAGGAAGTTTGGTGGCTTTGACAACACATTCAGAGGAGTCTTCAGAGAGACTTTTACATGTCTAAGACTCCCAGGAAAGAAAAACTCCTCACTGCCTCCCATTCTGGTTGACCATAGAGAGGGACAGGAGGATGAAGATTAGAACGACCAGCTGTGCAGTGTTTGCAGTTTCACTTGGCATGTGAGAGTGCCCAAGGCCCTCTTCTCACCTTGGTTCCCCCCACCTGTAGTTCATCCAACCAGGAGGACATTTTCCCTTCCGGGATGGGGTTTTATTTCCTCTCAAAATTCTAACCTAAATGAAAAAAATTTCCCTTCAAAAGTTCAGTCAAAACTAATGCCCTTCACTAAAAAGTAATTTCAGCTTCAATGAATTGTGGGTTGTTTTTTTGTTTTTCTAAGGGAGAAACATTGGGTTGAAAAATTAACAGTCAGCTCTAGATCATATTATTTCTAAGTCCCAACACAGTCATGTAGGGCTCAAAAGCTAATTGCTCATAAAGCTGAACTCTTCTTTACACGTGCAACTGCCATATCCTTCACCAAACTTCAAAAGAAGGGGCTTGGAACTGAGGATGGCCTCTAAACTCTTAGACCCTTCATTCTATATTCAGATTTCTTTTACAGTCTGCACCGGAGAGTTACTACATTTCTCCAGTTGACAGGGAAGATTGAGCCAAAGTCTCCTCCTTCTCTTGATTTACAGGAATATAATTAATTCTCAAGTCAGCTGAACTAAAAATGGTGTAAACCAGAGGAAGAACCAGGGCCCCAGGAGCAGAAGTACTGCAGGAGCAGTCATCACTTAAAACATGGCAACATTTCAGAAAAACACTGCAGATGCTTTGGCTCTGTCCCTCATCCAAGCTGAGCATTGCTTTTTGCTGCTGTACTTTGCTCATTTCTACCAAGTCTCTTTAGACGTTCATGCTAATACCTTGTATTTGATATCAGATGAGTGTTTTATAATTAAGCACACATACATGAAATACCCAAAACTATATTAAGCTTAAACACATTTTCAAAAAGTTGTAAAATACTCTTGCCAGATTCTATACTCTCAAATGGATTAATCTGAAAACAACTGGGACTCAATTTAGACCTTCCTGGCAGCAAGCAAGAGAAACGTCAAGCTCAATATTTTACTTTATTGAAGACCCTCCTAGGAGTCCATCAGAAAGAACTTTATCTGCCTGTTAGCCAGCGATCAGTGGGAGGTAATATTTAGCTTATTAATGTGGCTTTGATTTTTTTTCACACTGTTGATGAATAGTAGTAAACTAAGACCTTGCTCCAATTTCCCGTTTTCCCTTTCTGCAAAAAAGGCAATGAAACATAGATAAAGTTAACAAGATATTGCGTAATATCAAAGTGCATTCAGTAGGTCCCAAGTTATCCAGATACATAGTTTATTTGCACACTAGAATGTCTGAATTAAAACGTATACACAGAAAATGAAGACAATTTAAGAGACACTGTGCTGAAGTCAAGGTTAATTTTGAAACAGCCCTTCAGTTTCAAGGCAACTGTACGAATTAGTGTCTGTGTTGCATAGAAGAGTGGCTTTCACTGGTACTTGACAGTACAGGTAAACCATCATAGAGTTCTGATCATAAATAAACTGCAGCTTAGTTACTTACCATGGATTTCAAAATTGAAAGGAAACAAAGCAAAATGCAGAAAAATTTTCCCCTGTTTTCTTCTCAATAAATCAGAACAAATTACAAATGCAGGCAGGGATGCTGTCTCAAATGTTATGATTCATGTCTTCCAGTATATTATATTTGATTTATAGTATTATTTGTGGGGTTTAAGATTGTGTTGCTGTGTAGGGAGAATATGTCGGGGCTAAAACAGCTGACTGGGGTAAAACTCACATGGAATAAATACTCAGAGCTCGAGAACACAGTAGGAAGTAAAAATCCAATGACCGTAAGATAGGAACTTCTAACTAATGCTCTATTGCAATGAATCACATATGGAGCTTTTTACTGCCATCGGTGACTTCTGTGGGGCTCTCATGTGAGTAACTGTTATTGGTAGAGGTGTAAACAGTTCACAGTCCATTCCACATAATTAAAAAGCTAACAGGCAGGCAGCTAATGTTGTAGAAGAATCTTTAGACTGATGCTCTGGCCTTCAGCAGTGAGGTACCTCACTGATAATGTGTGAATTGCACAAATATCCAGACCATGCAGATTACGTTTCCTGCACCTTGTTGCAGCGTGCACTTCACACTAAGTAAGGGTTTAGCTGGGATTTGTTTTACGTTTTTATGAAGGACAAAGTGAGGAAGAGTACTGGTCCTGAGGGAGAATCTTCAAAACATTACTGCTTGCAGTAACAAATGGGAACTCGGAACACAGTCTCCAGTCGTGCAAGCAAGAAGAGACCAAGAAGAGACTGAACAGAGGCAGTGGTGTATATGTCAGCATCTATGGGAAAGTAAACCAGCTATGCAAAGGTTTTGGGTTTTGCAATGATCTCAATAAACTTGGAACTCATCTCAACAAGATTAGAAGAGATAATACACATACAATCAAGTGAAGCAGAAATAATCACTAACCCAGGATTTTAGAAAAAGAGACATTACTGTACAAAAAACTTACAGGAGCAGAGCAGTTGGTCATGGTGGATATTAAATGTTATCTTACTATACAAAGGCACTTGAAAAACCCTCATGAATATATAATCTGTAATGATGAGGAAGAGAAAATATTAATTTAGATTGTACTGATGTGGCCAAGTCTAACCAATATAAGCTTGCTTCCATCCTTCCTGTCTTGAGGAAAGCAGAAGTTCAGAAAAAAATATAGTTGCAATGATTTACTGACTCACTGATGACTTAAGAGGGTCTTAGGAGAACTTAGTGGGTTTTGTCTCAAAACCAGGAAACAACAATTAAACTGTGCAATATAAGCATCTACATCTAAGTGGAATTGCTTTATCACATACAATAAGCATTGAAAAAAAGAAAAAATATGGGAAAGGTGATGCAAAACCCACCATCTGCTTCAAGAAGTGGTGTGTCCATTTAAACAAGTGGATTATACCCAAGGGACAAGTGTGATCCTAACTTTTTTTTTTTAATAATAGAGGGGATACGATTCCAACAAGCAAGGTCTAGACATTGAAAGTCTACTTTTAGTCAAAATGTGGAACTTCTTTTTCAATTATATTTTTAGGACTGTTTTATTCTTTCCTCTGTTTTGTGGGGGCTGCTATAAGACATCTGTTACTTAAAATGGCTGCTTTCCTTATTACATATTGGTAGCTCTAATAAAATTGTGTTTATCCACAGATATATAAAACAAACAGCATTTTTCTGGTATTTATATATAGTATTTACAAAAAAGGTTTCTAGTGTGGAAGTCAATCCAACCTAATCACAGATTTTCTGTCACATTTACCTTAGTACCAGGACTCGTATCCATCTAGGAAATTATTTCTTGTGGAGATACAGGGCCAAATTCTCCTGTCAGTTACACCAGTATGCACTTGGAGTGACTCCAAATTAGCTAAAAATCAACAGAGGTAGCTTAATATGTTCTGGTGTAAATCAGAAGAGGATTTGCCTTCTGATCTTTCGATAATTATTCAAGAGTAAACAGCACTCAGTTGCATCACAAGAGAGCACTGGAATGTGAAATATTGGAAAACTGAAAATGCACTGAAACAATAAAATTAGGGAATTCAGTGTAAAATGCCCCTTCTTTACTGTTCCATCCATTGTCATTTCTTGCAGAATACTCTTTAGACCATTGATCTGCACCTAGGACACCCACAGGATGTTGGTTTATTATGTTTGGTATCTTGTAACTGCTAGTGCATTATAAGAGTTTGTAGCAACACATGGCAATAGGGGATCTGTACGCCCATGCTTCATTACTTCTTGACCTTTCGGATGATACCCAATTGAAAAAGGATCAGTTCTTACATCTGGCAAAAGCCTAATTTACTAATATGCTGTCCTCCTGAGTCACTGCTGTAATACGTCTGCTGAACTTCTTATATATCTTGACCCCTGTTAGTTCATTGTTGCTCAGTTATTTACTTTTGACATGCGTGCATGAATAACCTGGAGGTTACTTTCGAGCCAAAAAATTTGGGATTGAGGGGTGAACGGACTTTACATTTGAAGTGCTCCACACGAGACCAAACCAATGATGGATCTTTAACTCAAAATTCTCAAGGCAGTCATTTACCAAAAAATAATAATATAAAAAAACCCAAACCCCACAACAGAACAGACAAATAAAAAACCCTCACACACTGCCAAGAAATTTAACTTGGCTGAGAGCTCTCAGTATGTTAATTAGGTCATTGCTTCAGAGTCGTCTTCCTGCGGTACCTTCAGAAGAAGCTGTTCCGCCTCCCACCTGCCTCATCAACTCTCTGACCCCACACTGTGTTTGTCACTGCCATTCAAGGGGGTTTTCTGAACTGGACCAGGGTGGGGGGATGAACCCTGGTTTGAACCATAGTTAGAAATGCCTCTTTTCAGTTAATATTTTCCTCTGTTATTTTAACTCATCTCAGTTTTTGAGATCCAGTTCACCACTTAAGCTACAGAAATGTAGATGCAGAAATGACTGGACAGAGGTGAGGATATGGGCAGGAAAACACAGGGTTGTGGCAGTGTCAGTCCATGTTGGCTCAAACTGACAGTGGCCACAAGATAGTGTTCCATAGAAAACATATGTAATGGTGACAAAAGAAACTCTTTTTTAAAAAAGTAAATGTCATCATGTGACCACATATAATTTTTTTTTTCATTATTAGCCATCTGCTTCTTCTAAAAGTTACTCATTTAAAAGCTTGAAACTATTACCACCAAATTTCACTTCTGGAATTGATTCATTCTCCCAGGTTTTTGTTATACATGTAAGAGAAACAGAGTAGGATCCTATCTTTGAGTATCTGGAATACTGAAACACATAGTATAACGTAGAAGAAATTATCATACAGAAATGTTGCATGCATAGGAAGGACTCCAGTGAAGAGTATCGCCTTATATCTTCCTTTGCTCATTTTTTTCCTTGCCCATTTTTAAGGGTGGGATTTTTCACAACTGACCAGTAAGGTATGAACTCAATTTCTTTTTCAAAAACTTGGGCATGAGTGACTGTCCCATGGTTTCCCGTACAGCTGGTTTCTGTGCATGTGCACATGGACTCTGATTGGATCCTCAGAAAGCAACATTCTCAGACATGGTCTCTACCATCAGATTTGAAAGGTTTAGTCTGCTTGGGTTTCTTATAATGGAATTTAGTCAGTTTTTGCCTGAGTAAACTGGGAGAACAACAACAGATGGTCAGGAAATAGGCCTCTCAGAGTCAGAATTCACTTTATGAGTGCTAATTACCAGTATATAAATTACCATTCATCTTTTAACCTAGGACTGCTCCTTCCAGACTTAAGAGACGGCAAGCCCCAGGTTAGCCTCCATCACAATTCAGAACATCTTTTTATTTGTGGGGTGAAACCAAGACGACGGAGAGGACAGAAGCATTACCCCCTGTTAGTGCCAGCTATTCGGCCACACATTCCCACGTGCAGTTGTACAGTCCTTCTAAATGGATATATGTTGTGTAATGTGTTGTTTCAATCAGCAGGCAAGGTGGGCTCCTTGAGAAAGAACACTCTTCCCTAGAAGGCATCCTTAGTGTGCACACAATGTCTTTATCCTGAAATATTTTCTACACAATTTATTTTAATTTTGTACTGCAAGAATCTTATTATGTCTAAAACACAAGATGTTTTCCCCTTCCTCACAACCCAGGGATGGTCCTTGCCTTAGAAGCAAGGCCTGTGCACCCCTGATCATATTTAGATTGTTAACACCATTTCCTTCAGTACATACTCTGGAAACACCTAGAGTTCTTGCTTTGAAAAATGTGACTCGGATAAGAAACATCAAAATCATGTCCATCTGTGCTTTGAAAACAGTTCTGTGCTTAACAAGGTTCACTAGCAAATTCCCCAACATCTCCAAAGACAGATGAGACAAGTCTGGATTTCCCACAAGAATAAGAATTTCCCAAAAGCCCACTCACATAAAGAAGGCATCCTACCTTCAGTAGTCACACATTCCCAAGGCTTTAAAAAAAAAGAGAGAGAGAGAAAAAAAAATTGAGTTGATAATGTACTAGCCAGTTGTGAAAAACCACCCCCTTAAAAATGGGCAAAGAACAAGGCAGCTTCCTCAGGACAGGTTGAAAATAGTATGGGAATGATTTCTTGTCATCTGCAAAGGCAGGTTGCACCTTCTTTCTTCATGTCTCATCCATACAGATGTTCACCATCCGTTTCAGCACCACCTACATTCCACACAAAGCTGCCATCCTATGGATATAGCTAAAAATTGACTACATTAAAATAAAGAACTGTGAATGCTAGCTGGAAAAAAAAAAAAAAAGGAAGAAATCCCAAGGTATTTAAAATTTTCTGAACAAATTGTACTGGGATTCTTGCATGCCAAATCTTGTAAGTTGTCAGCACAAAAACTATAGTCCAGGAACAAATGATGAACATCCCTATCAACTATTTCTCTTTGTTTGGGATCCATGAAAGCAAAGTTAGTAGAAAAGAATGAAAGTGAAGCCCACACAGGAAAGAATATGCTGAACTGGTTCTGCAGGAAAAAAAAAAGGGTGCCTCATGTATTCTTAGGCAAGTGTGGTAGTCTATTATCGTAAGCATTGCCATTTCACAGAGATGAAGACCACACATTTAATTCTTTTCTATAGGTTTTTTAAAAGGTGGCTTCAAGCTACTCTCTGAGGAGCGGAGCTGGTTAATTGTAACCCTGCTGGATTCCACATATCACAAAGGGCTCAACAAGAGCTAAATAAAGAGAGTTTAATCAGATCTGGAAAAGATGGTTTTTAATGGAAGTGAATTCTGCAGAGGATGATAATCATTAAAACTGAGGAGTTAATCAAAAATCCTAAAACAAGAAGGGAAATTTGAAGCATCCAGGAAACATCATCCCTCCTCCAACTCAGATCCTCTTAAAAAGTAGGTGAAAGAAAAAAAAAAGAGTAAAATTAATAAAAAGTTTTAGAAACAAACCACCAAATGGTCATTTCTCAGTCACCTCAGCCACAGAAAAGGGGAAGTTTCTGACTCCTGAGTCAGAATCACACGACAGGTTATTGCATGGTGATTACTTTGAGACGGTGATTAAAGGAGTAATTTAAAACACTAGGATTACTAAAGGAAAGGGGAAGTTAAAACTGCCTTGGGAAAATTATTCCACATCCTCTACAAAGAAGGAAAATAACCTATCCTTGAATGCCACTCTGGAGGACATAATTAAAGAGGAATGAGAACTCCCTAACAAAGGAAAGTGTTTTAATGGGGCAATACATGAAACGTTGTGCCGCAGAAAGAGAAAAGCTGGTGTGTGGGGGTGTTGGGGAGGGGGTGGTTTCAGTACAAGCTCCAAAGGCAAGCTGTGGCCCTAGCAAACGAGGCAGCAAGTCCTTCTAGGGTAATATCACTGGCCTATATGCCCCTTTAATAAGGAAGTGGAAGGCACTTCTGAGACTAAATGATGAGACTGCAGCTGCTTCTTTGCTGACACCCTTCTTAGCCACCTGCTTTGCCAAGATGATTTTAGCACAGCAGCATGAGATAAAAGAACGAGCCTGTGCTAAGCTTAAACATGCCAAGTCACTAAAATGTAAAATATTTTTGTCCTTAATTACCAGTACTAATGGCTTCCTGTCTTTTACAGGCCCTATTGCTTTGATTTTTTAACCTTGGTTTTCAACCTTGTCCAGCTGGGCAAAGCCCAGTGCAGTAACCAGTCTGAATTCAGTATTGACCCTGCTTGGAGCAGGAGGTTGGCCTGTTGAGATCCTTCCTTACCTGAATGACCATGACTATATGTCTCTTTGAGTAAGGTCTCTGGAAGGTGAATGCTCTATGACAGGGAGTCGCTTTATCACACTGATTTTAGAGAAGCTCTAGAATAAGGTAGAAGACACAATGCTCTTACCATCTTTTAAGTGTTGTTCAAAACATAGAGAAATACACTTTGGATATCGTCAAGTCATGTATTTAGGAAAACATTTGGATTAAACAAAACAAAGGAAGCAGATTTTTTTTTCATTTCCTCAGACAGCAACAAAAATAGAAGGAAAAGGCAAATTCTTACCAGGTTGTGAAATGACACCTAATTTAGAAAAAACATCCTTAAAATTGATGTCTTGTGTCTTGAAGCAGTAGCCCCAAATGCCACAAAGGCTAACGTAAATCCTATATTACTAGTTTTAGGGTTTTTTTGACCCTGCGAGTATATCGTCTACCTCATAGTTGGTTACAACCTGCATTTATTGTAGATGACTGTCATATCACAATTTAAGATAATTATTTTCAGGATGCAGTCTGAAACATCAAGTCTTGGACCACAATAACTGACATAATGGCATCTCATCTTCATGATAAGATACATTTTTTTTAGGCTGCATACCTTATCAACCCATCCAGCAGGCAATAGCTTTCATCAAAGAATTTAAACTTGCAGCCATGGCCTTAATCAGTTGCTTGGGAGCCCATGCATTGCGTGATTGCTTACTGTAAAAGCATGTCCTGTAAGACACTACACTTTTCAAAAGGTCTTGCAGTCACCCGTAGAGTACCTTCTGAAAATCAAGTTTGTTCATCGAGCAATATCTCTACTGTCATTTTGTTCCGCTCTTCCTTGAGGTAGATATGAGGGAGAAAATACTTTGCTTTCTCTGTATTCTCCATACAGACAACTCATCTTCAGACCATCTGTCAGCAGCCATGTTAAAAATATGAGGCCGGGAGCTCCCAAATGCAGTGTTGTACCTTCAGTGCTCAGCCTGGCAGCACTGGCCAAGCACCTGCTTTTGCCTCCCTGCCACTATTCACAGAGATAGCACTGTTCCTCTTGCTCCATCTTCTTGAATTAAAACTCAAAGGTTCTCTCTTCATCTGCAAAGTTCATTCACTTAAACTGCAAATTCTCCTCCTGTTCGCCCCCTTGTCCAGCTGGAGGAACCTCGCTGATTTCCACATCTACCATACCTCTTAATTGCCCCCTCCCCTGATTCATGTCACATATTGCACACATCCCCCCTGCCCCCCACTAGACCCTCTACCCTATGCCCTTTGCCACCATGAATCTTCCCACCAGGCAACTCTCCATCCTTCCCCACACCCTGCTTTTCTCTTGCCCTTGTTTTCTTCCCATGTACTTCATGGTGCACAGATGCGAAGCCTCCACCCCAAAATGGGACCCCATCTTGTCACACACTTAGAACACAGGCACATCCCGGTGCTGGGCTCTGTGCCAGCCCAGCTTCCCGGTTGCCTGTGTGAGCCACGTGTCCCAGCTCCCATGGAGAACGTCAGTGCAAGCACGAGAGCAGCTGCTTCTCCTAGACCAAAGTATGGGATGTAAGTGATAACACAGACATCTTCAGGTGGTCAGGCTCACATGAGAATCTGCACCAGGGGCAAAAGCTACTTCTACTACCCGACACTGGAAACAGAAATGGCTCGGGTACCTCCCTTTACACTTACCCCAGCCTGATACTCTCTGCTTCAGCCCTTTGTATCCATGGTATACACGGAATACCAGCAGAAGACACAGACTCATGTCTTGAAGACGCTGTAAACAGCCACTGTTTACTATTTTGTCCTTTAAAAAATAAATTGAAATTACAGCACCTTTAGCAACATTTGACTGGAAAGGCCTCATGTACACAGCCTATAAACTCCAGTCATTTATCCAACATCTATATATGTGGGTATAATCTTTCCTGTATTTCAAACCAACACTTTGCAGGAAAGCATCCATTTTTTAGAAAACATTATACAGAGGTCTCGTATTTAAACCCTGAACTTTAAGCTTAATGGCTACCTCAATCACGTTTGTAGAAGGAATATCTTCTTACTCAGCATTCAAAAACACAAAGTTCATACAGATCTGCAAGAAAGCATTTTAAAACCACTTATGGCCTCTTAACCAGCTACGTTTTCTTCCTACACATAGACATTTGCAGAATGAAAGTATTAGTTATACATCTGCATCAGATCTAAGAGGCACAGGTACGAAAGGCACACTCCCGTGTTTTATTGCCATTTATACCCACCCACACATACACTGCAGCACAGTTAATTTTTAAACTATTGTGTGTCTTATAGTACAGCTGTCTAAATAAAACTGGGATGCAAAGTATTTTCTTAGCTGGTATTCAAATACTCCAGTCCTCTCACAGATTTTCCTGCTAAATCCTTCTGCAGTTGAATACTAGCTAACTAATATTTAGCTCGTTCTTCCCGCATTCAAGCTGCCCACATTCAAAACGTCTGCAGTATTTCCTCCCACTTTCACCTCCTGCTACTGTCTCATGGATCGGTATTGCCACATTACCCACGTTTCTTCTGATGGTTTCTCTTCGCCTCTTGTTTTACCTCTCTGCACAGGACCCTCCACAGCACTGCCCACATTGCTGGGACGATAACCACTGTCCTGCTTCTATTGGCAATTACCAAGCCTGACTTTAAGCTCTGAGCAGATGGAGTTGACAGCATATAGGCAACATTTTTTTTGGTGACTACTTATTGCTGTTCTACTTTGCTTGGACTTTAAAAAAAAAAAAAAAAATCTGTATCTCAAAATAAACCAGTTCCCCCAAAACTGGTAAAAATAAGTGTGGTAGACACAATTTAGAATTTTCCATAGGAGATATTTTTTTATATTTTTTTTTTCCTAAATGACAATGTTCAAAGAAAAATGAATTGTTTTTAATTAAGTTTCAAACAATAAAAAAAATCAAAATTCACTCAGCAAAGAATATATGCTAAAATAGAACATATTGGGAACCTCTTCCTCTTCAGAATGCTTAAGCTTCAGGCACTTTTGTTTCTCCCTCTATTTATTTTTTCTTTTATTTTTGGAAAATTGAGAGGAAAGGAAAGGGTAAAATGCTGACAGATAAAGTAGAAGGAGGATAATATTCACAGGACTCTTGAATAGTAAAATTCTAAAAAAGTATATATATTAAAAACTGGTAGTTCATTGTTAGCACAAGGATTCAAATGGCTGGTCTCTAGGATTTAGGAGGGAGGGTGATTCAGGTATCTTAAACAGGTCTAGGTCTTAATTGTGGGATACCATGTTGTATCTTAATCTCTAAAACCCTACTAGTGTTGCCCATGTCAGTCTGCAGTAACCATCCCAGTTTACTACACTGCAATTGATTTTTACACACTTTTAACACAAATGCAGTTGACTGCTTCACCAGGAGCTTTGCAGCAGTATGAAAAGACTTGGAAGGACCCGTGGGAACATTGAGACTTGGAAACACGAGCAAGGTTTAATTGCGAGTTAGTTCACTTTTGTTTTATATGAAAGCAACCGTTTCTGGTTCTTTTTGTATGGCGGGAGATCTGCCTTTTATTGTGGATCAACTCCAGGCAGGAAGAGCTAGCATTTTCTGATACATGGGAAATAAATAATTAAGTGGTGATCCTCCTTTTTCCTCCCACAGCGAGTCCCTCATTCATACGCTACCCCTTGACCATTACTTTCTGCCAGAGACTTGAGCTATTATTAACACCTAACTTTGATATGCAAATATACCTGTGTAGATG
>VYZM01013199.1:22500-24033 GCA_013398915.1 Dromas ardeola
AATATCGAGACCAAATGTTGGCTTTCTCCATAAATCTCTGCGTCAAACAGGTGCCCACGAGATACTCTTGCCAGACTTAAGTGTACATGAAAGCCAAATATAAATACAGTTAGCGTGGTGCTTTTAGTACTTAGAGCCAAATTCAACAGTGATGTAATATTTCTGAATTAAGTTATGTGTCCCCAGTGATGAAACTGGCTCTTCCTTTATAAATGGGTTCCATAATTCAAACATAATACTATTTTCCTATTCAAAAATTCTGGAAGTAAATACTTTTTATCATTAAAATACGTTAACCAAAGTGTCTTGTAATTCTAGGTGTCTCAAATAGCTCTTGAAAAATTATATAAGCTGTCTGACTGTTCAAACTGACTTCAGAAAATGGATGCTGCAGTAAATGTCATGAGTAGTGTACTGTTAATTATTTTAAGTAGCCCAAGTGGCAGGAGTCCATAGGCATATGTCGTAGACCCACTCCATGAAGCTCTGTGCAAAGGTCACAGGGTGAGATTATGTGGTTCTGTCCTACAAGAAGTCAGTCATGAAGGTGTTCCAAATTCAGCTCACCAAAACAGCAGGTCCCAAAACATTGTCTATATGTGAAGAGGGTGGACCAGGTGTTGTAAGCTGCCTTCAAGGGATCTGTCCAAGCAGAAGCACCTCCAGGCTTCTCCAGTGGGACTTCAACACCCTTCTTGTGTACATCTACAGATGTAGATACCAGAGATAACCAATAGTACTTATGACAGTAATTGCAGTAGGTGTGTTGTGGCCTTGCCAGCTCCTACACACATTTCAGAAGCCACATTCTACCATTATTTCCAAGGATCTCGTTTAAGTGAGGCCTTGGTCTTTAAAGCATGTTATCTTTGTTATGAAGGGAAAGGCAAATCGACCCTTTCCTGATGTGAAAGGTCATGCCCTTCACATGCCTAATGTCTTCAGCTGTACTTTAACAATGAATTCTGAAAGATATTGTCTTACTCTGGAAGCCAAATTTATGGTGGATGCTTTCTCTGTGGATAAAATTTAATTTAACATGGAAAAATAATTTGCAGATGAGGAAAGAAAACATTTTAATACAGTTAATAATGTTCTTAGTGATGATTATCTGATGAAAACTAGAAATGGGATAGACCTACTAGGCCTTTCAGTCAAGCCCAGTTTTTGTATAGGTATGAATACTACAATATGTTCTCTGTTTAGTTCAGTGGCACCTAACTACCCCTGCTGGGAATGGCACAGCCCCCTTATTACAACAGCAAAAGATCACCACATGTTTCTCTACAGGCATGCCACATCAGTCTGGATGAGTGCAATAAATCCATTGTGGATGCTTCCCACCCCAGCTCCTTCACCAGATCTGAAGGATTCTGGGTGGGCGGTGAAGGAGGGTCAACAACAGAAAAGACCACCAGGGTGATTTATGCAGCCTCCAGCTGGCAATTCCCCACTCTTATCGGATACAAGCAAAGAGCAGACTGCGGGTCAATAAACCAAGCACTCCTGGCACTCTCTTCCTTCCCTTTTCCA
>VYZM01013199.1:33121-50396 GCA_013398915.1 Dromas ardeola
CTCAGCTAAATTTCATTAAAAGTAGAGAGTACTGGAGACAGACTGACAGATCACAGAAAAATCAAGTGATAATCTAAAGTCACACCCAACTCCATTCCTTAGAAGATAAAATGATCAGCAACTAGATACACCTTCGTCATCTTCCTGTAGTCAAACAGAACAAGCAAATTGCAAAAAACAGAACTCCTCATAAAAAGGACTTGACTTGACACTATAAGTTGGTAACGATGGATCATCTCATCACATTCCACTGTTGAAAGAGTTATAGGTGAAGTGCCTGTCTTGTCTTTAAAGATCAAACCTTATATTTATTTTTTTTTAGAACACCAGCATTTACTTTAGATTCAGTCTATAAACTTCAGCAAAAGCTAATATTTACACATTTTTTGTTTTTATTTTGTCTTTCTGAAAGCACTACCAGCACCAAAGAGAGGAAAATGCCACCATAGTAAAAAAGTAATAAATCTATTGAAAACACATGGAAGTAATTTCTCAGAATATACTCACCATACATATAACTGCAAATTTCACCCAGACAAACTGTATTATATCGTAGTTTTATCAGAACCAGAAAAAGACACCACTAGTTTTCAAACTGCAGTAGTTGCCTGCTACAGACACCTGCAATTCAGATTTGTTCTGGAAATAAAATTAAGCAAAAAATAAAAATAAAATAAATGCATTCTAGTAGAAGGCTTACACAATCTTGCTGAGGAAGCAGCCTATGCTATTCACAGTCCAAAGAAAACATATTGGTTTAGTATGGAACGGGCAGCGAAGAAAAGTACATGGTCCCCTCTTCTATTTCTTTATGATACGTAATTTTTGTAGTCAACACAGTAGTCGTTTTGTCCGTTAGCTTGATAATAGCATCAAATTATTTTCATTTAATACCTGTAACAGTTGTATACTTCTGCCCAAATGTGTTGCTATGCAGTGGTTTACTGAAAAAATAGCAAAAATAAAAGAAGGCCAATTCCAATACAACCATTTACAAAACAAACACTGTAAATTTCAAAACAAGCTTTTCTTAGGTAGAGCTGCACAAATCTGCTCTTAAGAAGGAACAAATCATAATCAATATGGTGGGTTTCAAGAGCAAAGGTGTNTGCTACTCCTTGGCTAAAAAGATTCTGTTGCTGAGAAAAATCAAACATTAATAATTCATTTCTTTACAGACTTTCTACTCTTGACTCTAAGGAGGTAAAATAGTTTGAAAGCCCCACAAAGGTGGGGGAAAATATTATATATTTCCTACCTCCAGCACATTTTAAACCAATTGACCTCAGTATGGTGGGAAGGCCTCTAGCCTCATGGCAGAAAACAACTTTGAATGCCCAGTACAAAATTTAATATCTATGAGCGNTTTACATTTACAGACTTGGGCTGATTGATGACTTGAACTACCGTTTGAACCAGGTAAAACATAAAGGTTTCTGCTGTTTCATCTTCATCTGCTTCAAGCAAATCACAAAAGGCTGAACACCTAGCACTGAGTTTTACAACTTACTCCTAAACTCATTTTAAATGTCTATGGTTTCAACTACACTTATACCAAGCCCATCTTAGGGCAGTCTCCTGCCTTCCCTAAATAAGTTCTTGTCTTAATGGAGTGTCCTTGCCACCAGCTATCTCATGCGTCGGGTCCAACTTTATTAAATGAGGTTCTGGGGTATGCCAGCATATCCCCCTGGGACTACAAAATATTAAAGCATCTATGCAAGATGTGGTCCCAGATACTGAACTCTTACTTCCCACCTTCCCACCTCATCAGCTGGAGGTGCCATCATTCACCTTTCAATGATTCCTGCAGGACATTTGAGCTAGATCAAAAGGTTCAAGTTCAAAGTGCTCCGAACAGAAATTGCTTCAGAAACTTAGTAAATGCAAAATGAACCAGGTGAACAACTTCTGCAATCCTCTACTAGGCATATGTACTTTTATTTCATTTTTAAGCGTTTAAACAAGGCAGAAAACTTGTTCCCTGTTAAATTCTATATTTTCCACCTTGATGTCTAGAAAAGTTTTATTTGAGAAGAGCTGCAGAGGCACAGTCCATGGAAGAGGTATCTGGTTTAACCTAGAGGTCCTGCATTTCAGTCTTTATGTAAGATTCCATTCAGACAAAGGTATGACTCTGACTTTGCTAAAGAAATAGGATGCAAAGGGATGCCAACTTTCCAAAATGCTTCCCCCACAAAAGGAAGGTTAGAAGCAGGCTCAAATCAGAGGTTTTTCATTATGTATCTTAGTCCTTCAGATGCTACGGAGTGGTAAAAAAAACACAGCGAGACATTACATAGTAGGAAAACGCTGCCTCTTCATACTTGGGAAAGGGTTTGAGGTTAGTTTCTTTCTTATTTTACATAGTTAGAGGGGGTTTTTTTGCACATCAAGGCCATATCACTGTTATTGAATTCACATCTGAAAAAAAAAAATATAATCCTGCTTAACAGCTGAATCTGCTGGCAAGGACAAAACATGTACTGTCCCTGCATTTTGTAAACAACATAAGGAGCAAACTGGGGAGTGTGTTACAGCTGACGGGCACAACATAACAGCTGTATTAATGACCAACCACCAAACCTTGCATAATTCCAGCACAATTACCTACCTTACCTAAGAACTGAGGCTATTCTGATCTTGGCATTAGTTGGATGCCTGCTTGTAGTTTGCATTTTAATTTCTATATGTATCGATGAGACAGTGGTAAAAGACCATGCCCCAAAACAAAAAAAAACCCAAACAAAAATAATTGACTTGACCTATCCACAATGGATTTTAAAGGTCACTGCCCTTCCTCCCTGCTTCTCTTCATGTTGATGCTTGGACTTTCTTCTTCATCTATCAATGTAGAACAATGCTACAGCTTCCACAGTACGAAATGCCTCAATCACACCTGAAGGTTAGCCCCTAAGTTGTCCATATCATCACCCATTTTTTAAGTAGTCTTTTTCTTAAACAGCACTTTAATATGCAGCTTCAAGTTTGGAGATAAATGAATTGTAGTAGGCGAGAAATGCAGAGAAATGTGCAAAATGTGGAAGGTAGATCTGCAAAAGGCAAATGTACATTGGAAGAAGAACCCAGAGAAGGAGGTTTGTGAGGAAAGATATATGCAGAAGGAAACTAAAACAACTAAATGGATTGAAGGATCAAATGAGGAAGAAACAAGAAAAGGTAAACCATAAAAAAGACTTATTCTACAGCCAAAACTGGAGAGATACAAGCTCCTCTGGACCATGAAGGCTGTTGGAAAATGAAAGTTAGAACAAAGAAAAAGAGAGAAGCCAAGAAAATGGCAGGGTATGAAAACATCAGTGGCTGAGTAGGAATTCTGAGACAATAGTGAAAATGCATAACGTGGAATAAGGGCTGTTGAACAGGGGACAAATAAAACAGTGAAAGTGTTGGAGAGAAGGAATGCTTCAAAAATTAAGGATGAATTCATGCTATAGAAGAAAGAATGAACAATAAGAACTGAAAAGGTTAGACAATACATTCCTTCATGTCACAATAGGTTTTGAGGGTGCTAGTGGCAGTGGATTATTATCTCAGGGGGATTTCTGGATGTTCCATTTATGTTATTTTTTAGTCAAATTCCCTGGTTCAGCCTGGGGAATACGTTGAGTCAAAGGTGCTTCTTGCTTTTGTCCTAGGGGGTAGCTAGATAGAGGAAGAATGAATCAGTAGACAGACCCACTTTAAGAAAGATGCTTATAGATGACATTAATGCAACGGACTAGGGAGGGCTTGGCAGGATTGCCTTAGCCTTTGCCTAGAGAGAAATCAGGTTTACTTTGGATTCGATCTCAGAGTTGGGGACAAACATGCCCTTTCAGGCAACCTTTCAAAGCAGGGCCACTCACTTGCCCTGGATCAGCCCCCAGCCAGACCGTATTGGTTTCACCTTATCTTGGAAAAAGTTACCAGTTGGGAGCTGTCAATACGGGCTCGTGATGCATCCTGCACTGAGCATGGTGCAACCAAGGTCAGAGGTAGAGCTAAAAGGGTGCCAGGAAAAGGAGACAGCAATACAAAAACAAATGGAATGAGTTAGTCTGAGATATAGCAGCTAGGTGGGTAGGAGAGATAGGAGAAAAAATAAAAAGAAAAAAGGCAAAAAATTAGAGCAGGTAAAAAGCATTGTGAAAGCACTGCTAATTGCACATACTGTTTGAGTTATACTGGGAATAGACAGTGGTTTTTCACAATCATCATCATGTAACGTAACCATTGTCTTTTTCATCACAGTTCTATAGAAAGTATCACTAGGTTAAAACAGTGCAAATTTACTACCAAATTTTCTACACAGGTTAAAATGCAGTGCTGGCTGTTCCCTTAAAGCCAATGATCAAATTGTAAAGGAGCCCATATTATGATCAGTTATGAACAACTTCAGTGAGAGTCTCGTTCAGATGAACCTAGGCAGTGGTCTGTCTCCTGTTTTGCTTCAAAATCACAAAATAGGTATTGAAAGAGAGGACCAACAAAATGATATCCAGCTTGTCATAGCAACTCATGGAAGGATTTTTTGTTAATTGACATATTTACAGGAATCACAGAATAAAAATTATAAATAAATTAGTATTTTTTTAAAAAAGCTTTTGAAAATGGACTTAGACTATGAGGTCGGTTAGGTGACAATAAAAATAAAACCTCCAAAATTTCTGAACTTTGGGAAAAGCAGATAAAATTCTGAGACGAGGAATCCACCTGTGGCTGTGATTATATTAATACTTTTTTGCTTTTTTTTACAAAAGGAAAATCATTTAAGAGCAGTTTTTCTAATGGGAAAAATGTTTACATCGTTGTTTAGAGTCTCTCACTCTTTATGTGAAAAACCACAGAACCGTGCTGTAAGTTTGTGTTTCCAAGTAAACATCTACTTATAAAGACAACATTGAAAAGAAACTAATGAAATTCCAAGGTGTTCTAGGATGGCTGTTTTATTCTGATCAGTGGTAGATTGCACTATTGACCAAGTGTCAGACACAGAGCGATACAGTGATTGAATAGAAGTGTATACATAATCGGAGCAGAGAACTTTGCCAGGACTTGCTTTGTTGCTTTTCCTGTAATACCAAGAGAAACCTTCTCTTATTTTCCCTTTCCGTCTCTTTGCCGTCCACACCCTCATTCTCCTGTAGAGCGCAAATACATTTCCATTCACCCCCTCCCTCTTCTCCTGTTGGTGCCCCGAGATAAAATAATGCAAGGTGCCTTAGCCGGAGACACTGATGAAATATTTGCAGACCAGATATTAATCTGTTATCTCTTCTGTAGGTGTGAGATGTGATGAGGATGACAGAGAACCCTGCTTTGTAGGCCTTAAGTAATTCGAGCCAAAGATATTTAGATCTGTCTTTGAGCACCGCAAATCAGTTATTATGGGAGGGGGAAAGCCCTTGGGAAGCCTACATTGAAACATATTTCAAATGCCAGGGGACTTGCATGAAAATTGGGTAATGAATGAAATTCTGGTTGTAGAAAAATCACTTCGGGACGTGCCTGGTGTTGCATGCCACTTCTCTCTGTAAACCCTAAATGCTTAATGATGTAAACTTTCATACTGCAGATTTTTGTAGTGCATTCACTCCCTCAAACTGCTTTTTTTCCTCTTGGACAAGGAGGGCATTGGGTGGAATACTAGTTTTGTCCACTGGAAAAAAGGTAAATAATTCAGCAGCTGCTGGGATGGTTTCATAGCACACAAGACCAGGTGTGAAGGAAGTAAATTTTTTCATCAGGATGTGAGAGTTACGCTAGCAGAGAAGCAACAGTATGTCTGTAGCTAAGATGTTGACAAGTCTTAAGTAATATATATTAACTTCCCAAGAAGAAAACATGTCTCTGTCATTCCATCTAGGATTTATTATGCAGTTCTTTGTCAGGATTTTGCTTCAGTGGAGGGAATTTCTTTCCTGTCAGAGACAGAAAGACTGGGCTCTTACATATCTTTTCTTAATGCTTGGGATTGTCATACTACGATGGACAACATAGCTTAAACCAGAGCTTCAAGATCCATCTGGGTCTTCTGCTCCTTTGTCTTTTTTCAAGGCTTTTTACAGTCTAGATACTGTGAGGGTTCCTTTACTGTTCCTGTCCTGAAGGTCTGGGTTCATATGGCAGTACGTTGCCCACCCCATCACTGGCCCTACAGAGCTTCCCATCCACGCAGAGTTGAGCCGTCTTTCTCAGGCTACGTGATACCTCATCACCTTTTCAGATTCAGACTGCTCCGAAGACAAAATATGCTCCCGTTTTGCTCTCTTATTCTGTTATTTCTTTATTAGAGGGGTGGAGATAGAGAAGTGCAAGGGGAAAAAAAAAGGCAAAATGAGAAATTTAAGCTCCTCAGAAGAAATATATGAAAAAGAAAAAATTGTAGAAGGAATATTAGTCAAAGTCATATATTAGTCAAAGGCACAGCACCCAGATGGGGCAGGTACAGCATCACAGCTCTTACTGATCACTATTAGGTATTAAGTTAATCTGTTTCCTAAACTAAACCACTAACAATTGAAGGTTTGATTAAGAAGAATTCAGTGTTTCTTGTTACATTTTTCTATATGAAGGAAAAGACATTTTATGAGAAGAAACCCATCCTCATTCTTCAGGCAGTTCTAGTTTTCATATTCAAGTGCAAAATGGAGACTCATTTTCCAAATAAAACAATATTTTCTTCCAAGCCTGTATCATTGACCAGTCACAGAAAAACTTTTTTTGTTCTGATGAATAAATATATGATCTCAGTTTTACAGACTGAAAAACTGAGTATGAAATTGAAGCCATCTCCTTCAGACAATGACAGGAATGTTGGCCAGAGAGCAATACCTGTTGCCCAAATCTGTTGCTAAATTGCTAGTCCACAGCAATTTACACTGTATGCCAACAGTTTTATTTTCCAGTATATCTTTTTATCCAGCACCCAAAGTAAAAGACTTGTGATCATTTCAGTGGCACGCTAATCCTGAAAATGCTAAAAAAACCTGTAACAAAAGCAAAATATTTTATTTCTGTAATTCAAGGGATATAAGTACAACTAATATGATTAAACCAGCTTGAGGTTTTAAGAAAGGCTATTAGATCAAGATAATTCCAGTTCCTACATCCATATTTCTCATCATTGCTAGAGACACAGGAATGGCAACGGCAGATTTGTTTATGCCATCACTAAAAGATGAATTAAGGTGAATCATAAAAAAAACAGAAGGGCATTTATCTGAACTTCTAAAAAGATCAGATTCACTGTGTTATCACTCACTGTGTCTTCACTTTGTGGATATATGAGCAAGTGAATTCCCATGGCAAGAACGATCACCAAAATCCAAGCTGTAAATACAAATTGAGATAGTTGAGAAAAGTAAGTATCCAGAGTACTAAGTGCCAGTACTTACAGTTGACAGACAACTGTAATCTGACATTAGCACAACTACAATCAGTGAATCAGAATTTTTCTTCTACATTATTTGTTCCATTTGATTACATGACAAGTATTCATTTTCATGTCTGTACCAGATCAGCCCAGAATCGGCCCCATATTTCAGTGTAACCCTATTTTGTTTGATATTTGTTATTGCATATACAAACTGTAGGAGAAAGCTACCACATGTTTTCCCTGGATACTACCCTAGGTATTTCTAAATACAACATATTTACTTACCCTCCTGGGTACGTATAGCAGGAATCGTAGAGAACAAAACAATGGATGGTGACCCTCTGCAAATGTGGCAAAGATTGCAATGTTGCTACTGTTGGTGTCTCCTAATCTGAATGAATATAGGGGCTTTTCTTTTGAACAGCAGCTTCAGTACCTCTACAACCACCTGAAATTAATTTTACCATGCATTTGATTTTGGTTATGGTTATGGACTTTGTGCAGGAACATCCACATAAACAATTTATTTCTTGTACTAGCACTCAGAAATATCTACTAGTGTATGAAAATGGCAAATATAAACCCAATTTCTGTTTTGTTATTCTATTTTAATAACTTCTATTTAACTTTCCTGAATGTCATCCACTTCCACTGTGATCCCTTAGCAGAAGTTAATTGTGTAACTTAGTTGAGGATATGAGTGGTTCCACCAATCTTTTAGTCCAAGATAGGGCAATGGGTAAACAAACATTTAAATATATATAAATGTTATATATACATTTGTACATTATCCCAGAAAACAAGAAAGAGCATTGGGAAATACATTGGGTCCAGCAAAAGGTGGATGACAACATCCAGGTATTTTTTTTCTGGCAAGTTTCAGAAGCGTTGCATTAAAAGTGTGTAGGGAGGGGAGTTTAGGGAGGGGGAAAAAAGGCAAGAAAAGGATGTATCTAAGCCTGCGAGCCTTTAATTAGGTGCATAGGGGAAGAGGTTGAATATCGATTTAAACTTTAATGTGGCCCTCTACCAAGGAGTAACCAGCCTCTTTGTATGGATGTTCAAGGGCAAGAATCTAATTTCTACTGGTGTCAAGGACGGGCAAAAATCTCAACATCTCTCTACAATAAATGTTTTCTCTGTAGACATGAGTATCACCAGGTCCAAGGGAGAGACTCCATGTGTCACAGACTGTTTAATGGGCTGATGCCAAGAACCTATTCCACACTATCAGCACTTTGCCACACAACCCCAAGCAAGTCTCTCCACGTTTAAATGCCTCAGTTTCCCCATCTTCAAAATAGCTGCAATATTTATTGTATTAGAGCAGTAACATGAGGCTGCTCTCACATTGATAAGTGGCTTAGAGATCCCTGGATAGATGCTGACTTGGCATATAGGTGTATATTTACAAATGAAGGTGTATTCTATTGTTATGAATATTGTATATTACAGGCTGCTTGCGTTATCAATTTAATGTACACGAAGATTCAATCAAAGCTGTTTAAGACCTTGAAAAAGACGCTACTCTGTGTACATTCTGATAGGCTAAGTGTTGATTCAGCCTACATACACGCACAAATAATATCTCGAGTCATTAGGGTCTAGCTTTTTTAAAAAGCAGTTTTCAAACTTTCAAAAATCCTTTCTATGTGTGATCTGTGAGTTGCCTTCTACATTCGAAGCTGATAAAATGCAGGAATGTTCACATTCATGAGACAATAGCTTTGACTGAATGCTGTAAAATGAAATAGTCTCTTTCAGTTTTTCCTTTCAAAAGGAAAATTGCATAAATAATACATTTGGGCCTTGCAATACAAAACAAGCACAATAGCTACTTTACAGCTTTCATCAAAATGAAGGCCATCTTTTTCATTTATATTATGAAACTGGTAATACAATATCATCATCTCCGATTGGCTGAAATCATCTAGACAGTGAGCTCTCCTTTCCAGATAATGCCACTTGGTCCTTATGTCAATGGAATGTGTAATGATGGGACATATAAGACAAATTTTTTGTCATTGGTTAGCAATGAAGCTTAAAAAAAAGTAATAATGGAGATTTATTGAGGAATAAGCAATGCTTCCTGGTGAAAAAGACTAAGACAAGTATCTGAAATGTTTCTGTGCTCCTTCTTGATGTTTTGCTTTTATATCTGTGCTCCTTTGCATTCTTAATATGTTCTGTTTCGAAGGGGAAAGAGTATGCAATGATGGAAAGGGTAACTTAACCTCAGAAGGACCCTATGATAAAAGGTATAACATTAATTTCCTGTCTAATATTAGATAGATTTGGCTCCACCAGACAGAAAAACCCAAAAACCATTTAGGAGATGTCACAAAAGTGTAGGTGACATTTCTGGAGGTATGCTGTTGTGGTCCATTCCCACCGTCATCCTGAGGGCCATTTCATCTGCTCCCCACTCTCAGCTGAAGATCCTTCTTTGACAGCTGTCGTTGTCTTCTCTGCTCACTCTGTTTCTTGCCTTTCATCTATTGTCCTCAGTTTTGGACTGAAACCGAAACTGAACCAAACATGGAGTATGACTAATCACACAAATCTATTCACAGTCATCCTTAGGGAATTCTCAGGCCCTTGTGGCTACAGATATTTTGCATTTCCCTAGCATTTCCTGTATGATGAGAGAATATGACATCATGTCTGGGTAAAGAATAATATTTTCTTTCATATGATAAATGCTCTACCCTTCGTTTTCTCTCTCAATTGTAGTGGCATTCCTTACTACTCAGATGTATTCACAAATTACACATCCTGAGTTGATTTTTCTCCCTCACAATGACCTTTAAGAATAGGATATGCACCCAGAATGGAAACCAAAGCAAAACCATATGAAGTTTTTAGATGCCAGACACTTGGTAGAGCCACCTCTTTGACTGCAGAGAATATGTGTACAAGAAGTAACGACATTGTTATAGACCTGGCAGCTGGTATTTTCTAACAAGTTTAGTTCCAGCCTAGTTCTTCCCACAAGGCAGTCCACTGGAAACAGGAGTAAACTAATTGCGAAATGTGTTGGCTTTAACATGTATCGGATACAGAGAACATCTATTTCATCAACCTTTCCCAGACAGTTGTCTACTGAAACTAAACACCTAAATGGTATCGAAGTACCAAGATCAGCTCAGAACGGGCAATATTTTGTTCTTGGAATGGACAGTCCATCTTGGTGTGTGTTTGCTGGGACTTCTTTAGTCAGACTAGTATATGCAGAGTCGCCTTTGTGAGTCCCTAGGTCTTGTAGTCTTTGACTACACCTCATCCAGACCTCGAGGGGATTCAGTACTAAGAAGGACCTTTGATCTATTCAGAGACCAGCCTGATGTGCTAAGTTAAAAACAAGACCTATTTGACCTAGGTGACAAAGCAGTTCCTTGAGAATATTTTCTCCTTTACTATGCCTCGACTTTTCCCTTTGAAAAATGGAATTTGGCTGCTCTGGGAGTGTTTTGAGCATGACTTGCCATTTTTTATCCATGGCATTATGCCACTAGATATTGTTTAACTAAACCCCAGTTGTGTTTGAGACGGAAGATTGTGCTACTAAACTTCCATGGTTAGTGCAAACCCTACTGAGTGCTCTGTTTCTTCTGCACTTAATCACTCTCTCATTGATTTACAATTCTGTTTTCTGCAAGGACAGACTTCCCTTGTTCTGTTTATTGAATTCAACAGTATGGGTTCATAATCCTTCTCCTTTCTCATTTTAACATGAGAGAGAGTGGAAGTCTGTATGAAGCTTCTCACTTTCAAGCTGGGAGCTTTCATTTTTATTGCAAAATGCAGTTGGAACAGAAAAGCGTTATCTTAATGTTACAAACTGTATTTTCCCCATCAGATGAACAAAGTCAAACTTTCTACGCAGGCACTAAATTCAGGCAATCCAAATCCACACCTGGAAACTGAACATTGACACACATCTTCTGGGCAAAGCTGCAGCTATTAGATGTTATTTGAATGCCAAGGTCAACCATTAAAATTATTCCCTCCTCCACATCATTATAATATTGTACTACAAATGTCATCAGGATTGTGACATGGATTGTAAGTCTATAACATTAATTTTCAGCTGGTCTGTGATCATATTTCTTTCAGTGTGGAAGTGTTAGCTCTGGTTTGATAAAGAATAATGCTGTGTCAGTACCTGAGCCGGAGACTTGCAGAGGAAAGATCCCAGGTACTGCGAATTCACCAAGAGAGCCTTGTCCCTTCGAAAAATCCTCTGGGTACAGATCAAGTACTAACGTTTGCCTGCTGAGGTATAAAATGAAAGTGTTCATGATCAAATAGCCCATGGTCCATTTCACAAAAGGTACCTTCAGCACATTTCTGGCTCTGTAGATATTTCTCCTCTATCTCACTGGACACAGCATTGCTCACTCTTCTTGTATCAGTCCCACATCCTGCTGCTTACCTTGCAGCCATTTCTTGCTTCCTTCTCTCTTCCCTTTGTGCCATAGGGTTTACTGCTGGGTTAGTTAGCTGAAGCGGTCACGGAGCATTTTCTGGGAATTCAGCTGGGTTGTTCTTTCGTCATCCCAGTTCAGAACACAATCAAAGAAATCTGCAAAGCTTTTCTGTGAAGCTGAAAGTTTACCAGAGTGCTTCCCACTGAGTCAGTCTGGATTGCCACTGCAGCCACCCCTGCCACCTGGTGCAGTGCAGAGGTAGCATCTCCCGGTTCTCGTTGCTCTAGCTTTTCCTCTGGGCTCTGCTGCTTGCAGATCCTGTCCTGACGTGGCTGAGGCACCAGAGGCCACAGTACAAACACAGGAATTTCCCAGTGAGCTTTAGTCACTTCTGCTAGTCCAAAAGCTCTTTCAAGCTTGACTCTTACCAGGAGCCCTACAGTAAACTGCCAATAGATAGGGAGTTGACTGGGAGTAGTCAATGCCCTTGGGGGAGGAAAAAGAAAAGGTCTTTGAAGATTTGTTTTCAACAGTATCTAAGAACAGGAGGCTTTAATCTTGTTAGAAGTCGACTTGTTCACATGTTCTGTCTGTTGTTAAGCAAGAACTCTTTTTTTCCTAACCCTATACTTATGATGTGGTAACACACGATGACTATGTCTCTGTTGAGGACAAGACGAGTCCTTGATTCAAGGAGTAACCTTGAGAGGAAGTTCAGTGTGAAGGGTGGATACTTCATGCCCAGTGAAAGGAAGTGTTTCTGCAATCTGCGCACAAGCAGCTCTGTAGGAACCACTTCTTTCTCAAGAAGTAGGAAAAGAATGTTTTCTTGTTTACAGAATTCATAGCAATGTTACCACTCCAAGGTTTCTCCCTGCTTGTGATAACTCAGTGAAAAGGGAGACTGCAAGGCAATAGTAAAATACGCTTATTACTTTTGTACCCTATGAGCTCTTTGGGGTATGGATTAGATCCTGCTACTACTTCTAACTTACATCCTACTACTGCTACTACTTACTTACTCACCACCTCCTATTATCCTGAAATGATAAACAGCAATTAGCAAGCTCTTCTCTAAAAATAACAGAGTTGATTGTGAAACAGTTAGGAGATGCAAAGACAAATGTCTTAACTACTACCGACTTGTTCCTCCCATACCTCAGCATCATCCTTTCCTAAGGGAGAGGCCAGAGCTTGGGGGCTGCAGGGGAAATATGTTACAAAATAGAAGCTATACCAAGCTCAAATCTTAGTGTCGGCCTATGAAAATCCTGGTGAGTAGGTATTAACAGCATGCAGTCAGCTCACAGAGAAGACAAATTGTGTCTCAGCAGAACAGAACTGAATGCATGTAGAAAAACAGTACATACTGAAAAGCACAATAAATTGTACTATGAAATCTACAGCTTTTAAACAAGCCTGTAACATAATAAATCTTTTGTTAGTCCTTGTGTCAGAGGTTTTCAACTTTTCTGTTGTTTCATACATTCAAACATACTATCTAAACAGTACGTTTATACTGCAGTGCTTTAGCATACAAGTTCCCAACAAGTGGGGCCCAGCCACAAACCAGGTTCAAAGTGCAAGCCAATAAATTGTGTCAGATCTCTGCTTGTAAGACCATCTCAGAAAAGAGCCAGAAACCACTGGAGGGGCAAGGAGAAAGTAACCCTAACCCTAGGGTTAGGGAAAAGTGAGAGAAGGAGTTGGCAGCCACCCCAGAGAGTAGGCAATGATTCCCAGAGGCACCTGGGTAGTGGTGAGATGGCCAAGAGGTGATGCAACAGCAGATGTTCAGGAAGAAGTCAAGAGGTGAGAAGGATGCAATGGGAGAGAGACTTGACATCAAAAGGTGAAACCACTGACCTAACACAGGACCATCTTTCAGAAATTCTGTCTCAGTGGATTTATGATTTGCAGTTTTCTTCAGCTTTTTAACTCCAAATATTCAAGCTTCTTGTGTAACAACAGACAAGTCCACATCTAAGATTAAAGCCCCCTGTCCTTAGACACTGCTGAAAGCAAGTCTTGAAAGTATAAAATCTGTTGCTTCTATTGAAAGTATTAAGTATGGAAGGCATTATACTTTCCCCTTAAGCTCAATTCATTCATTCAGCTTAGACACTGCTCTCTCTCACTGCTTAAATTAAAGAAATTTAAATACTTTCTATAGATAGCCTCATGAATAGCGTCACTTGTTTCCCTCTATGCTCTCCGTCTTAGAACAGCTGGTAGACTTGGGTGGCCAGCTTGTTATTATGGAAGACTTCCCACCTAAGTAGAGCTCCATCCACTTTTACTGCAAAAGGTGCAGATATCAAAGCCCCAGTGGCAATGGGTACAACTCAGAGCCTATAGGTGGAGAGGGTGCACATCCAGTCATTCCAAACCCGTCACCTCCTGCCAGCTAACACAAAGGTGTCTTCAATGTACCCCACAATCCCCGTGCTTTAATTCACTCAGTTCCTCAAAGACGACACAGGTTAACCCTCTTGACAAATGTCTCCAATGCAGATTTCATACATTGCTTCACAAAAGAGCTATTTGGGGTGTCCAGCAAGCGTCCATACCTATTTCTGAAAATCTGTGTGTCCTTCAAGAAAAGATATTTGATCTAATAGCCTCTGTGAATTTAGACATGCACAGAATATTCTAACTGAATTTTGTACCTCCTCAGCTCTGCTTTAACTTCCTATAAAGTAAGTGGCTTTTGACTATAACCCATTTTTACCTTATGTATTTTCTGTCATATATTTTTATACCTAAAATACACATAAATTATATTAGAATTGCACATGATGGGCAGAGAGATAATTATTCCTGATATTGATGTTCACATCGCATAAATCTGGGTGCCCAGGCAATGTCTAGAGCCAGTACCCAGAGACTGGTTCAGAGCAGGACTGCAAACCTGGTGCTCAGCCTTTGGTGGATCGTCCAGGCCTCCTTGTCTCCGGAGGGTGTCCAGGGAGAAGAGTCATTCAGAAAACTCAAAACAGCAAAAGCATCCACTGGCAATGAATTATTTGTTGAAACACTGATATCAAACATCATCCACATCATTTCATAAACCAACAGTAACCCGTGGACTACCCACACCCGATTCACCTAGGTTGCCGTAGCTTCACTTTCACCCCTATTTTCTTCTAAATGTGTAGATCATACAACAAAGACGAGAGACAGATAAAGACACAGGTAAACAGTTGCTATTGTGAGCTATCTGAGAGTGAATTGGGGTAAATTTCTTGGAGACTGTATATGTAGTTAGTGCACGAGCAATAGCATGAAGTTTTTTATTTTTGGCCTTTGCTTTCATAATCTTCCAGACTCTTTAGAGATGTCCATCACCATGTCAAAGGTAAAAACCTCTCCCATTCAAGCAAATGCCCACACTGAATGTATGCCATCACAACACATCAAGCAGAAGGGCATGAAAAAAATCATGGAGGTGTCCATAAATCCGAGATTTTTGAAAAAAAAAAAGACAAGAGGCATTTACTACTGGAAAGGGACTCTATATCTTTCTGTTCCCCTAGTTATCTCATTTTTAAGTAGCAAGGAACATCTATTCACTTATTCCAAACTAATTCTGAAAATATATGAATATTCTCTGTTTACCTTCCTGCCTTTGCCGTGTGTGGTTGAAAATGGTTCGCTGATACTTTCAGGTGAAACTCTGTAACCATTTGGCTTTAATGCTTTTCCATAAACCCACCTCATTTTCTGTATGGAGCTTAATACATCAGCCATGTCCAGCCACAGCTTGCAGAAAGGATTGGAGAGCAGCTTGTACATCAAAAGTCAAGTATGAAAAAAATTAACAAGCAAGAAATGAAATCATTAAAACTCATCAGTATTTTGCCCAAAATATTTCATCATAATACTTCACTCTATCTTGCAGCTCTAGACCGCAAACACGTTGCACAGGATGATAAATTACATTATCTTCATTTTACAGATGGGAAACTGAGGCATAGGAAAGCAAATAGACTTTCTCAATGAATTGATAATATAAAACTTATTTTCTGACTCTCAGTCTGGCAGCCTATTCAATAGACTATCCTGTCTTTAATTCCTATCTGAAAAGGGTGAAAGAAATAAATGTGCTGTTATGTTAGCTTTTGCAAATCCATTTTCCCTTAGCACCAAGACAAAAAAGAAAGAGTCAAATGCTTAAAATGGTTAAAAATATTAAAGCACGCAAGAAGGCTATTTAGTTGCATTTACAGCTGGCAGGAGACTCTGGCATCCTACTTTTATTTTATATTTTTTATAGCTAAAGATTTCATTGTAGTACCTGGAAATCATGGTAGTTTGCCGACAAGCTTGCAGCTTCAAGTACTCATTTCCAAGCCAACTGTATTTGAAAACAATGTTTGGCACTGAAAATAAGCAGAGATATAAGAAAAATATTAAAATCGCTATGGGAGTGACAGGAAAAAATGGAGTGAGACAGATTCCTCCAGACTGATCCTTTATGATTCTTTTCTAGTTATTGAGTATATAAATTTCAATCCCCTAGTACAGCTGAGGGGGGAGAAAAATACATGATTATCATATCACTCAAAGCTGCACAACTTTAAAATCAGCTCCAATATAAATTCACTCTCTATAAAATGACTTTTAATATTCTTTTCCTTAACATAAGTATTAAATTTTGTATGATTAAAAATTTATTTACTCTCTCTTCCTTAATTTAGATTTTTATTTGCTATTATTGCCATTCCCATCTGATCTCGACAAATTCTCTCTGTACATTATGGCAAGAGTGTACCACTAGCTGTGACACATTGCTGGGCTTTGAAAGCTAAGCCTTAAAGCAAATTAAAAGTGACCACTCCAACCTGGTGGCTCAGACAACATGCCTTATACTGCTGTTTCACAAAGGGGGAAAGGGAAGAAGGCAAGCAAGGTAGGAATCCTTTTCCTAGGTTAGGTAATGTGTCAAGGAGCTATATGGCAACAGCAAGATCCTGTTATCTAATTTGCATTGCGACCCATCAGAATTTTGTCATATTAATTCGTCTGCCTTAGATGATTTGCTACTTATTTGAGAAGCTGTGGGTATAACCCTGTTCTTTAATAACTCACCAGGCTTGGATGTGACAGAAGAAAAGTAAATAAAACAAAATAAAATAAAGTGAACTTCATCCAAAATTATGCTCACTCAGAACATCACATCTGAATACTCTTTTCTCCGAGATAAAGTATCATCTAGACTGTGCCTGTACCAATTAAATAAAAAATGAAAAATAAAAACCAACAACCTAAAAACTGATATGACTTATGAGAGAATATGGGAGAGCAAGTGGTGGCAGGAACATGGCCATAACCACCAGTGAGAATAGCACTATTCCTTAAAATCCCTGTTAGTTGCTTTGAGAAATGACGGGTATTTTCAGTACCTACGTTTTTCCAGTTGTTCACCTCTGTAAAAATATATTATATTTTTTTTATATATATA
>VYZM01013209.1:0-14802 GCA_013398915.1 Dromas ardeola
AGCCCTCCTGAAATCCAAGGCTGAACATCTACTGTTCAGGGATAAGGCTGTCCCTTAAACAGTTATTAAGAAGAGATTTGTTACCTTGATTTATAAGCCACAGAATAATTCATAATATACTGTAAATGGTTATTTTTTTGGGGGGTGGGAATAAAGGTATATAATATTTAAAAGTTTTGCCTTTACGTTGTTGTCTTTTCCTGAATAATTTGTTTTAGCTGAGAACCTGATCTTCAGTACTTTTTCTTTTTGAGAGACCTGCTTTCATTAATAGGAGTATTTTAATATATGCATGAATATAAATCTTACTAAAGGTGCCATATTCAGTTATTTATGTATATATAGAGTACGGAATGTTCACACTAGAAAGAGAGAGCTTGTCTGATTTACAGGAAGAGTAGTGGCATGAGGATGAAGCTCTTCTTACTGTGCTGCCTTTCTTTATGTTTCTTTATGTTTGGCAGTGGTGATAATTTTTTCCCAAAAGGTAATGTACTTTTCTGGGATTTGGGGATTGGGATATTGTTTTACTTGGTAAAAACATAAGTGAAACTGTTTGAACATAATTTCTGATGACTGGTTATCTCAAATCGTTTGTGTATGATAAAAAATTATGAGTAAATCTAGTAAGTGGCTTTGAGAATTGACATCACAGTATGTATGGCGAGATGAAGAATAGAAAATGATCTTAAAATTATTTTTAAATCAATTGCTTATGAATTAAAAACACACCATTGAAACCCCAAGGCAGTAAAACTTTCTTCCCTGTAGAAGGGAGATCTTTGTGTTCTACAATTGTCACATAGAGCTAATGCTCACGTTTTCCTTGTGGCACTAATTATTTGCAAAGCAAGTTTTGTTTTTAACCTACTATCCAACATAACTTAGAGTTACTGTGGTAGAAATCTTTTTTCTGGCATAAAGAAAAATGAATTGTGGATATTTGGCTGACACTTCATTGCACTGGAATTGTTAAAATATTTTAGGAAGGCAAGAGTGTTTTCCTTCGTTGGCAAATTTGAATCTGCTAAATAAAAATGGGGATCTCAGAAATGTTTTTATAGTTGGACAACCATTGATCTTGGAGATCCCATTTACATATATTATTCCAAAGCAATTTGGTTTGACCTCTGGGCTCAGCTCTCAAAGACTGAGTTCGTTCATCATAAGTGCTCTGCAAATACTTAGTACTGTATCGGTAATTTGCTACTCTGCATGCTCTCTCTCCATACCTACTCTCCTTTCCTTCTCTGTCCATAAACACTGGTTTTATAGGACATTTTACAATAAACTTGCATTAGGCTTTGAGAAAATATTTGTAAATAAAGTATGCAGAGGAATTTATTTCAATAGTTTACTTCCTCATCTGCTTTCTGTGAGACACTGATGAGCCATGATGACGTTTTTGATTTGATCCATCAGCCACTCAAAAGCCTGGCTTCCGAATGAGTTCCCTGTATTTTGGACATAATGTTGATTTCTTGGGTTTTACCCTTAAACGAAATGACTATCAACCATTCTCTGACTTCACATGATTAGACATTACTGATGTTTTAATGGTTGCTGCGTTTTTTTCTTTTCTTTTTTTTTTTTTTTTACAACATTGAAGGAAAACAGCATTAAATGATGTCGTCATCTTTTAACCAATTTAAAAGTTTGTGACTTTGGGCCCATGTTAAAATTATTTGTAATTGCTAACAGAACTGACTGACATACTAGCTGTGGAATAAATGCTTTATTAGATGCAGAGTTATTTGATTTGAAATTGTTGTCAAGATTGATTCAGGATATCCAAGTTGCTTCTTGGATTATTTTGTGAAGGCAGCTCTCCGTTACTTTATTTTGTTCTGCTTTTTATATTGGTATTACCTTTGGAATATTTGCGACTTGAGAGATGCTTTCTGAGATAAGAATACATGATACTTAAAAATCAAAGCTGTTTTAGGGAATTGATATTTTATTAAATTTTTTGCTGATCAAGACATGCAAATTACGTGTTTTACTCTAAACGTTAAAAGCAACAGTATTTCTAAAATAAGATCCAGGCAGTCATTTATTCTATAAAACAAGAAGAGTTAAAAGAAACACTTTAAAGTTCTCTATTTCCCTTCCAAGCCTGTCAGAACTTTTTGGAAGACTTTGAAGTTTTTTGGTTTTTTTTTTTAGTAGTTTTGTAGCCTATTTCAGTATCTCAAGCATCCTGAAGCAGGAACTCATCCTTCTTCTTCAACTGATTTTTCCATATCAGACAGCTCTTTGCCTGCAAGCCACATGGGTAACAGTTGAAGGGAAACTCAACTGAAGCTGCTTCTCATTAACCTCTCCTTAAAGTTACAGTTTTGCTGCATTCATTTAGTAAGTTTAAACCACATTTATGAATGTATTGTATTTTGCAGCTCAAGATCTGGAAACCCCGCGATGGCAATGAAGGCAGGTTGTCTCATATTCTCAATAAGTACTTAAGAAGTAAATATTTTTCATGCTTACTTTTCAATGCTTATGGCTTGAAAATAGGCAACATTGGTTTTTGAGGTGATAATGTAAGAAAATGGAAGCTTATTACTGCAATATCATTCTTCTTTTATGTGGCTTATCTTAAAAAGAATTTTTGCAACACTTTAGGTTTCATGTGTGACTTCTTTGGATCTTTTGACTCATAGATTTTGATGGGACAATTTTGATGGGAGTTTGAGTGCAATTGCTAATTTTTAGGCAAAAAAATTATGTGTAGCTGGAAATAATAAATTATGCTTGCCACCATTCCAGATAACTTGTCCATGGCAATATACACTCTCCCTCCATTTTTCTTTTGTGATTGTCTTTGTTGCCAAACTAAACAAGGGAAAGGAATGCATTATTTTATATTTTTAAGATGCTTATTTGGAGACAGGAGGCAAAGCTTTATATAACTAAGTTAAATTAGTATGTACTAATGATTTTTAGGCACAATGTTTTACTGAAATGAATACTTTTTGAAAACGGAAGGTTTGTATGCCTCATGAAAACAATGCAGCTGCATTATGAGGGATGCAAGTTCACTACATTTATGTTTGCTTCAAATCTGTTGCATTTTTTTAAGTGATGTTTGGATCTAAATGACATGCTTAACAGCTGCTGAAATATTCAAAATCTGCAAAGAAAAAGGAGCAGTTGCTAATGTATCTTATTGAAAATCATACTAGAAAGAATAATGTCAAGTTCTAACAGCTGCATTTTGATTCAGTTAGGACACATTCTCATTGGTGTTTGGCCTGTTCTATAAGAAAATATTATGGTGAGGATGACTGACGGACTTTCCATACAGCTGATAATGATAGTGAAAAGCATCACCTTTGTTTTAGTGGCGTTCTTTGTGGAATAAGTATAAACCCTTAGAGAATTACTGAAACCTTAGCCCTTCATATGTGAATATCCCCTATAATAGGAGTTCAGTTTTTCATGAAGTTTAATCCCTAGAGGTATGGTTTTACGATTCACAAGTCCTTGTTAATTGTGAGTTTTTAGGCTTCCGAGAGATTTGTTTTATAGGATACAGTATATAAAGTTCAGTGGAGGCTTTTTTTTAGTTCTGTTGTGGTTTGTGTTTGTTTATGGAATGTATCTAAAGAATTAAAATTAAGTGCTTCAATTTGCTAGTTGAAATGTTTTAGGGATTTATGATTTGGGAACTGAAGACAATTCTTAATGATTTGGTTTTATGAATTCATAGTAGTCTTAGCTCTGACAGTTAAATTAAAGCATGTTTATGTTTAATTAGAGTGAACTTTTACAAAGTGTCTGCACTTGTCAGTCACTGCCTGAGCTGGCTATGTGTACGTAGAACTTGAGTGTGATCTGCCCTAGATAGAAAAAGTAGTTTTATTCATTAGACTGTGGGTTTTTTCCCTTTTGTCTCTAAAGTTCTCACACATATGGAAGGACATAAAACCCAAAACCATTAACTCATAGATGACTAGCAGATTTTTTTTTTAACAGGACTGTTAAATTAATTTTCCATGTCTTCCTTAGAAATCTTTCATGAATGTTAAATAGCCTGCTAAGTAACTCTGGCCTTTGTTTCATTTAGACTATTTGGTCTGTCTGTCTTCCCCTGATATCACTGTAGCAGAGTTTACTTGTTCCTTTGCCCCTTTCATACTTCTGTGTTTCGTGTTCATGCGATAGCAGAGCTCCAAAGTTATATTATTTATCTCTTAAGCCAGAGGTTTAGAGAAGAAGTTTCTGCTAAGTACTCCATAGCATGGAGGTGTGGGATATTCTGTATGGATGGTTACTGTGGAAGAAAGAAGGATTGATGATCCATTCTAGCAATTTTGGTTTGGGACAATGAGCAAAAATCCGGGACAGATGTGATCCAAAAAGACATTTTCTTCTAAACATGGCTTGAAATCATCAGCAGGGGTATTTTTGGGGAAGCCACAGTATATAGAAATTTATCTCCTTTAATGGTCAGTAAGGTGTACTTAAGAGTGATGCAGTAGTACAAAGTGACCCTTTCTAGAGAAGATGATGACACATTTCTTGCACCTTTTCTCATACGTAGTTTCCAGGCAAAAGCATTGAACTACTTTTTTTGAGCCCTGTTTATAGTGTTGCCATTTCATAATAGCTAATTCCATACATGCCATCCAGTCTGAATTACACAGGTGCTGACCATTCATGCACTGCTGGCCCTCAGAAGGCCCTCATGGCAGCTGGCTAATGAGTTGTCAAGAAAATCTGCCTGTTTCAGAACTTTAGCAAAAATATTTTGGTATTCCAGTTGCTGTACAATTTAAATTGAACTTTTGTAGCACCAGCATTGTCTTTAAAAGAAATATTTAATCTGCTTCAGCATTCTGATATTTCTTGCTGTAGAATGTCTTCACTGCTTATTTGAAGATTGTTCTGTAAGTTTTCTCATTAGACTTAAATCCCAACTCCATCAGTGGTAGGGTGTAACCGTTGTACAGCTTGTGTCCTGTAGCTGTTTCATGTGTCATCCATTTGCCATATCTGAGAGTATGGGGATTCATAATTCATATAGCTATGTAGCATAAACAACACAGGGATTTCAAGTTAGGGTTTTTTCCCTTTCTTTGCAGCATTTTTATAGGTCACTTACATTGTTGTTTTCTACACATTGTAACTGATGGACAAATGAGTTTTAGGTTTATCAGCTGAGCTGTTAAGTGAGCGTGACTTGTCTCTGTATATTCTGCTACAAAGCCTAAGCAGTCCTTTCAAGCAGAGGCATCAGGAGACCTTCGTTACCTCTGCAACAGCATTTTGGCTTTTTTACTTTCTTCAAAGTGTAATGTTGAGCTGTGCAATCTGTCTTTCAAGACAAAAGTGCGAACTGGTCGAGCAGAATCAGTTTTTCTTAGCTGTTTCACCAGTGTGCTGGTGAGTGTGTGACTTTTGGAGCTTAAAATCTTCACAGGCCACAGGAGGGCAGCAAAATCTGTTTGGATAAGAGGCTGTACCTGGATGGATGGAGCTGTGCCCTGCGGCTAAGGAGTCACCTAAGAGAAAGATACTTTTTATGTGACAGTTCTCAGCACAGTAACTTCTAATCCTAAAATTTGGGACCATCTGTTGGAAAAAGAGATTTAAATTTTTTTTTTTCCTTCAAATTAGAGTTGATGATTTAACAGTTGACACATTCATTGTGTTGTAGTAGGACCTAAAAGCAATAACAGCTGTCTGTTGTGCTAGGTGCTGCATAAACACATAGCAGAGTAATGCCTTCTGTCTTGACCTTTTTCTAGTCTAAGAAAAGAGGTAACAGCTGAGCTGCGAGTGATGGAGGGAGAAAGTTGATCAGCTCAGCTTCTGCTGGTTTTATATCTTTTGGGATAAAGGAGAATGCTGGGAAGATATTTGTAAGAGGATGAGTAGCTCAAGGGAAATTTATGGAAATTTTTTCCTGGCACATATGTAACAATATGAGAAGAATTGTGCAAGTGATTTCAAATTATTTTTTTATTGATCAATAAATGCTGCCATAGTTGAAGGGCCAACATTTTGGTAATTGAAAAAGATGGTAGCACTGAAGGCTAAGTTATGGCTGGAATTCAGAGGAAAGAGAAATAACTTATTTGATATGGTAGAAGAAAAAAGTAGGGAACTGAAAGGATGTAAAGAGGTGAATTTCAAGCAAGTAACCAGTAACTTTTTTTTTTGTAGCAGCACTTTTAAGCACATGAGAATATGTGACCCTCTTCATTAGGAGGGGAGGGCGGTAGTCACAATGTGAAAGAACTCTCACCTGTGCAAACATTTAAAAATGTTCCCCAGAAACAAGTCAAAAAAGATTCTCTCTCTTGATTGAACCTCTCCCAACTTCTCTTCCTGGTATACTCTTGCTTCCAAAAAAGGAAATGTAGGCACTGAGAAATTACACAGAAGTTAAGATCAGAAGATTAACTAAACATGAGAAGGAAAGTATAGTTTCCATGCTTGGTCACAGAAAAGACTGCAGCCCAGAGAATGACTGAAACTGAGCCTGAGTGTGTCTCTTTCTTCTCCTTTTGGTAACAAAATGCTGCAAACATGTCAAAAGAATTTATATGTTGTTCTCACTCAACTTTATTGACATTCACTCATATTTTGTTGTGGGGATAGGTTCTTAAAAAACGTTATTTGTTATTGATTTGGGAGGGAAGGAGGAGAGGATTTGCTGGAAGTTGAAATACTTCATAGGTGATTTACATTATCTTTTTTTATAATGTTCTTTGGAGAACCCGTTAGATTATTTGTGAAAAATAATTCAAGCTGTGTTCATAGTTCTCAGTTTCTTATTCTACTGGATTACTGAAATGCTGTTCATCTCTTACTTAGTATTTAATTTCCTTGAGGAGTTATTTCTAAGGCCTAGTTTTTATGTCAACTCACAAATGATCATAATAAACAAAATGGAGGTTTACTTTGTGGTTACTGCAGTAGACAGTTTCCTTCAGAAATGTAGGCAAACGTGTTCTGGACAACCTTACTTTGCAGTGTCAGTTTTGTGTGCTGGGGGGGGCAGGACTGCCTCATTGTAATGTAAAAAGCATATCTCTGTTGAGGTACTATCAAGTTTTGTGCAGCATTAGTGAATTTCTGTAAGCTCTTTATTGACATTTTATAAGGAGTTTATGAATGACAACATATTTCATTGAAGCAATACAATAGGCTCGTGTATATAAAACATACTTTGAAAGTAATGTTTCTGCTAGAAACATGGGGGTTGTGTGTACTTGTAAAGGTAAGCATTGTACAAGTGGCTGCATATACCTTCTTTTTCCATCTCCCAATCTTCATCTGTTTCAGAATTCAGGTACAGATTTTGTTTCCAATCCATAAATCATTTGTGACAAAATATGAGATAAGGAGGAATTTTTCTGTCTTCTGAAGTTACGTATGGTTTCCGTCTGCACTTTCAGTGTTTCTAGATTTCCATGTTAAGAACCATGAATGTATTACTTGATTTGGATACAATTCCACCTTGGATAAGGTCAGGAGTTTCATTTTAGCTCTTCCTTGAAGTGAGTTCTTAGGCCACAGTTGTGCATTTAAAGTTCTAATCAGCAATTTCAAGGAAGACAGCACTGCTATGTTTAAGAGAAAAAGCCCAAACCCAATAGTGGTAAACAAAAAAAAAAAAAAATTATTTTGTTATGAGTGATTCATAATCTGTTCTGAGTAGTCTGATACTTTCAAAGCTTTTAATTGCACGAAGAAAATGGCAGACTACTGTTTGTTTAGTGTTTTAGTGAAGGTGGTATTAATTATTTTGTACTTGAAATGCATCTTCTCCAGATGGTCTGGAATAGCTTCTGAAAAGTTAATTTTTGGCGCATGTCTCATGTCAAATTTCTGGCATCTTACCATAGCGATATCAAAAGGAATTCACATCCTTTAAAAACTTCTAAAGTATTGAAGAGCAAAGGCAAGTAGGAAATTCAGCTGTTTTTAGAATTATCTTGTAAGTGTAGAAGAATTGGAGAATAATCCCAATATTAAAATCAGTCAAGTCTAATCTGAAGCAATAAATTTTGTCCCATGTTACTGTGGAACATTAATCTAAAAATACAGAGATAACAGAGACAGATATGACACTTTTATTTCAGTTTGTGCCAGGATGTTACTTTAAAACTTTTGCAGATCTGTCACTGAGTTGTTGGTCTTTGTGTTGATGTTTAAATCGCTTTTGTAAGTATTGTGAGCAGACCACTTGAGATAGTATTCATTTAATCATTCCATCAGCACGGTCTACCTGGAATTTTCTAATTTGTCTGATCTGTGAAGTGCTATTAAAGCTGCTTAAATGCTTTTGAATATCCCATTTGCAGATCTTTCCTGTGTTCCTGCATTTTCAGGGACAAGAAATAAGAAACAAAACAACATCCCCCACCCCAAAGACTAAGATACCTCTTAGCAGTATAAATTGTTCTGAGTGCTTCTGTGAAGCAATGCTAAACTGGCCAAAGTTCTTAGGTCAGCTCTCAGTTGCGTTGCATGTTTTCTGCAGTCCGTCCTTTGTTCGGAAGAGTATGCTGGAAAAAATAAAGATGCACTCTTAAATGTCCCCATTTTACACAAACACTCCTTGCCGTCCTGGACTTTGAACCTGATATTTTGAAGTCTGCACTGAAAGTTAGCTCAAGTTGTAAATCGTTCCAGGCTGTGTACGAGACATTCAAGACTGCATATGGAAACTGGCTTCCTTTCCCTATCCTTCATCAGTTAAAGGCATTGGGAAATACTGGTATACGTCATGGCTTTTAATGAGCTAGCATTTCTTGCTGTATCCTGGATGTTTCGGTGCAAGTTCAATGGGACTTAACTAGCAGGTATCTTTAGGAAAGAACACAGTGCTGTTACTTGCAACGTGTCAGGCTTACTTTGTGCAAGAAATAAGGCAATTTCTAGATATAATACCTTGAATCATGCCACATATTTCTGTTGTGTTTTATACTAATATTGGGTATATTTTGCTTTCAATTTTATTTATCTATCTGTATGATTCTTACGTTTTTTGTATCATCAACAGAAGCTACTTGTATCTGTGTTGCCTGGTCTCAAAATGCATGTTTCAATGATGTTAAGAGGAATTTGGTGTTTGTAGCTCATTTTCTCTCATACAGGGAAAAGAATGTAACTAAATCTTTGTTCGGATGTAGTAACTGCAAAATGAACCCGGGTATCAAATACACATAGGTAAGCTTGACAAACCAGACTTGCTGTGCAAGATAAATTTTGTGGACTCCAATGAAAAATCTGTCATTAATATGGATACATTTCTATTGATTTTCATATTTTAAATTGGTGATTTGGTCTTTTTTTGGCTTACATTCTTTAGACTTTGTCAACTGTAATAGACAGAATTATTGGTTTTACTTTTAACAAGCTTCATATTACTGCTACAAATCTAAGTGTGAGTGAAATGTCTGTCTTTTTTTTTATGGCTCTTCAGAGGTTTTGGTATCTGTGTTCCTCCACGTTCTCTCAACATAGTTCTTTCTTTTGGATGAGTGCATTTTCAAATCCTCTGGCTAGATACTTCAGTGGATTTTTAAGAAATATGTACACTCAGTAGTGTGAAGAATGGAGAGTTTTTATTTTCAAAAGCATAAGTTAACAGTTTGCCTGAAGGCTGTTGTTCATTCACCAGAGATGACTGTTCACAAGTGGTGGTGTTGCTTGTTCAATGGAAGTGAATTCTTTTTGATTCTGAAATCAGTAAACTTTTTCTTCTTAATGTGAGAGGGAAAGCGTAGTTTGTTCTGCAGTGAGAAGTTAAACTAATTTTTTTTTTGTTAGTAGTCTGCTGTGAAGAGTGGCCTCCAGACCTTGAAAAAGGTTGCTTTTATATTTAGCAAAATGGAAAAAGGGATGAAGCAACAATGCTAGCATTGCAAAATATTTTAGTTACATTCATTTAGTTCTATATTCCATTTGTTCTTGTGCTATGTGTCTTCTTGAAGGCATGACTTTAAAGTGTCCTCTGTTGAAGAGAGCACTGCAATGTACTTCTGCAGCATAATGCTGGAGAATAATCCAGGTAAATAAGAGAGACTGACTCAGTCCTGTCACCATGACCTCAGTCATGGGTGTCTTTGGTGTGACTTCCTTCACTTCCAGTTTGTGAATATTTGTTTATTTTGACCTTTCTAATCATAGTAGGCATCTGTTGGTCTGCAGAGTTCTGAGGCCAGGGACTTTTCTGTTGTTTGTATTCCTGTAGTACTTAAGTCTCTCAAGAGAAGCAATGTGTTCACTGCCAGATCTCTTCACAGTACAAGTCTGATCTGAATTAGACATTGGCATGCTACTGTATCTGTGACAAATTAGCACACAGTTTGGAACTTGTGCCTAGATACCGCTATGATAGCTATGGAAGGACACTCGAAACCTGACTTGGCTTGAAAATGGTGCTATGGATAGACAGCATGTTATCTCAATTAAAGCTTTTCAGTACAAGTTAAATGTCAAAAAAAAAAAAACGGGGGGGGGGAGGAGATGGGGGGGGGCGTAATCAGAAGTGTAATTTGAGCCCCCAGGGTGATAGCGAATCAATGCTTTGCAATATGAGGAAGCTGCATTTTTGGTCTGGTAGTAGTAGCACACGAGCATGATTTAATAATTTGTTTAACTTCCACCTGACCTAGAATCCTTTTTTGTGCTTAATGCTGCATGTACTCATAGTCCTTGTCCCAGACGAGCTTGTTGTCTGGAGAATCTGTCCCTTGTTCTTCCTAGAAGAGCCTGATTCTGCCATTTCCTGCATATATTGAATTGTACTCTGATTTCACTTGGTTCATTTCCAGAGTAATTTCCTAAGGAAGAGAAGATAAGGGTGTAGAACTCAGCTGAGTGTTATGGGTATCTCAGTTCTAATATCAAGTCCTTCTTCACTTCCAATATTGAACGTCTGAAAGGATGTATGTCCAGTCTGTTCATTTCACCATCTCATTACTATCAAATTTGTTTCCCACAAACTCTATGAAAACATTTTGAGCCCAACTCTGGACTAACATAAAATGTACTGTTTTGTTTCTTTTGACAATAATTCAGCAATATAATTGGTTTTTGAAGTAATTTGGCTGAGATCACTGCATCTCTGATCACTGTAAATCAGTAAATTAAGAAACGCAAGGTAATACTAAGGGTTTTTTTTTTTTTTTTTNCAGGTTTTTTTTTTTTTTTTTTTTTTTTTTTTTGAACCAAGTGTATGTATTATGGCAGCGAGTCTTTATTCTGTCTTCTGCAATTCAGGTAGTTGCAATTGTTTGCAAGACAATTACATAGATATCGGTCTACATACTCAATATAATCACAGGGATGTATGTTTTTAACATTTGTCATGACTGACTTCTTTTTTTCCAGAAAATCTTGATTGGATTTGGCCTAGCACTAGTTTGGGATTTTTTTAATGGAAGAAGGAGGAAGAGGTGGGTTAATATGTGTTCAGTTTTTTAGCATATGTAAAGACTAAAAAGAAAATAAAAAAGACCACAAGAAAGCATTTGTAATGTTCATCTTAATGTCTTTTCCTGTTTGCTTTGTATAATCAAATTGTTGCATTTTTTCCCCTTGCTTATGCAGCCTCTGAAATACATCAATTGTCTGTACCTTAAAAATCTCTTCTAATGAGTGGGTAGTTGGAGTGTGGTTGTTCCTTGGTTATTTGTTTCCAACATAGCTCTTTCACAAGTTTCTACTGGAAGTAGGAACACTTCTAATTAATTGTATCCTTCTATTGTAGACATTTCTGTCACTGGTGTTGCTGTGGTATCTAGTTTACAACTTCTCAGCTGATAAAATTCAGACCTGACTTGGCACTTGTGACATGGGACAACAGTAATACCCACATAACAGCCTTGGCACTGGGCGTAGCTGATGTGCCTGAGAAGGTCTGCAAGAGAAATACGAAATAGCCAGAACCTGAACTCTGCTTCCGCATTAGTATACTAGCCAATGACCCATCTTTTTCTCCTCAAATAAAATTGAAACTTTAGGTTTGATTTGTAGTAATGTAAGAATGAATATATCTTAATCATGCGGAACTCTGAACGTTGTGGCTGGGCTGGAGTGTGGGATTTAAGCTGGTTTTAGAATAGTTTTTCCTCTCCTGTTTTTTCACCTTTAAAGTTTAAGGGAAGGAGGAAGATTCAGGAAAATGTGGTCAGTCCTAGCATATTCAGTAAATGGGTTAATCTGAAATGCAAAACTCCTTAATACTGGAATTTATAGATCTATCTCTACAATGACTCATAGCCTAGGAATTTAGGCCTTGCTTGTTGAAGACTCTGTGGAATCCTGATAATAATTTAAATGGTTTCCAAAATAATGAGTTGGGATTCCCAGGCCTAGTTTACCTGTAATTTGGAAACTTGTTACTTATCAGTGTGGTGTTATATTAAGCAAGTAGCGAGAAATTATTTTTAGTATAAAAGTGTATTGTAAAATGTTTATGACATGCTTTAAAACAATTATGTTTATGGATCATTGTATATGGATATGTTTCATACTTATTTTTAATGGATATATAAAACTGTAAGCAAGTACTGTGAGAAGTCTTGTAGCCAGGGGTTTTAAGGTTATTTCTTCATATGTAAAAAGTGTTAAGAAAGACTGTTTACTCTGTACAGCATCTGAATTTATACTTGTAGCTGATTTGTCCCTTTACTTTAACCATAAAGTAGCTATACAGCCTTTTTATGTGTGCTAATCCTGAAATTGTTTGCATTCGTTGGTGGTTTCTGTAGCAAACTGGAAGTAAGCAAAAATAAATGTCACTGTGCTTTAAGTGTAGGAAATCTGGAGGCAAACCCCAAATTTTACATCCAGATCTTGTAACTTCAGACTGGTAGTTTCCAAATAAGACATTTCATTTGTTAGTCACATTAAACTTAAGAGTTCTATTTTCTCTGTCACACCACTCTCCAAAAACCTTTGAAAATATGTCTGGCACATAAAATTGCGATAGCTTTTTTGGTCCATGCTTTTTTTCCCAGGTTTGCAGGACCTCTTATTCTTGTAATAGATGGTGGGTCAGACAGTTTTGGACCTCTATGTAAAACATTTCTTAATGGTGGTAGTTTTTGAGGGAGGCGGATGCATTTTGAGTAAAGAAAGTGAATGTTTCATCTCTTTTTAAATTAGCCATTTTTGATTCTAGTGATTTTATTTTTTTTTAAGTATATAAATGTAAACAGTAAATTCTTCATTTGAGCACTCCATTGCTTGCCCGTTGCTAGACCCTTATTCTTTGTAATTCACGTTTGTATTTCAGATTTATGTGAAGTAACCAGTAGCCTGCTAGACAGGTATCAGTTTTGAGGAATTTTGACAATAGAAATAAACTTTGTTCATGTGGTTCCTCTCAGTTTAGCTAATTTAAAATATGAAAGCCAACATAAATTGGTATATAGCCATCTTTCAAAATTGTTAGTGTCCCTGTAATGCATTTTTTGAGCACAATCTATAACTATACAATTTTTGTGAAGCATTGTCATAATTTCTTCACTGGACTCTCAGCTTTTTTTGAAGGACTAGAAATGATTTCTTAATTAAAATAATCTGTTTTTCTAAAACAAAAAAAAACCCACCCAATTTGAGCTAAGACAGAACAGTTCTAAATCCTGTGTTCTATCCTATGCAAATAAACATCTGCCAAATGGATTACTTTCCATCTTATCTGCAGCACATATTTGACATTCTGCTGCTTGTGCTTGTTACCGGATGCTTTGGCCCAGTTGTGATTCCACTTGATGTCTATTGGAATTAAAAGTTCTCTGTAACTTATTTTGGAGGATGTTAAGTAAGATGTGATGCAGAAAATAAATCATACCTTCAATCAAGCTTTCTTGGCATTTTGAATCTTAATTGCTTTGTAAACAAAGGTTAGGTTGTTCTTTCTGTATTTCTGTCCCCCATTTTTTCCTTGTTTCATGGTTAACACATACACTTTACATCTCTGTTTTTAACTGTGACATGAAGTTTACAGCCACAGTTGATTCTCTCTTGTAGGGAGCAAGTAGAACATATGGCAGAGATTATGAAAGTTGAACTCCTATTTGAGCCATAACATCAGAAATTTTGTTTAAATATTGGTTTGTAGCTGTTGCAATGGCAAACAGTAGGGCTGAAAATCACTGCAGTAACTTTCTGCAGAACACTCTGGTTGTTTGTAGATTCAGCTTCACCTGGGTTTGTGTCAAATTCAAAACATACAGGTCTATATGAACATATCTGTTCATTATTTTGTTATCAGGGAGATGAGCAGATTTTGTGCTATATTTTTTTTCTGAAGGTCCTACAAGGATGAGTTAATCTCTAATAATTAGGTAATATCTCATATCTAGGTCAAGGCATTTTATGAACATAGAGCTTTTTTTTCAGTTGTTCATTATTTTAATAAATGCCATAGGGAAATGCCTGCTTAAAAAACAGTAGTTTCTTAAATTAGTTAAAAACATATAAGGAAACTTCCTTTTGGTTTTGTGGGGAGTTTTTTGGGCGGTGGTTTGTTTGGTTTTTGTTTTGTTTTGGTTTTTTTTTAGTAAACTAAATTTTTACTGTTACTTGTAGAGCTTATTCTTCCCTACTTCAACCATGTGTGTACTTTATTTAAATGTAGGAGTAGTCCTGTTGAGGTTGTGTAAAAACTGAGCAACAAGAGCTTCAGTAGAATCACAGCTTTAATTTTATGTTGTTCATTAAGGTAATTGTTAGACTTGCTACTGTACAATATGTACAAAGCTAAATAAATAAATTTTAAGACTCTTACTTTATTTAGCATATTCTTTCAGTTTTGTATAGCAAATATGCTGC
>VYZM01013209.1:32864-73830 GCA_013398915.1 Dromas ardeola
AAAACAAATATAACACCCATAATGCAAAACCACAACAACCACCCCCAAAACAAAGAAGCAAACAACCCCCCATGCCCCAACAGATACCAAAAATAATGTATCAGGAGATAACAACATCAAAGTGAAGGAAATATGAGCAGAGTATTAAGAAATAATTAGAATATGCTGAATTATAAGGAACTACCAGGAAAAAAAGCACATTGGTTTCAGAAAAATGTGCTCAGCTTAGTATAAAATAATAATACTATCTCTTTTGGCTTTTGCTTTATAGTTACTGAGCCTTTTTGCTGTACTAAGATTAAATCAATAGAGCAAAAAATATTCTCTACCTAAATTTCCATGAAAAGCAGACTCGCATTATCCTTTGAATTACTCGGATGAGGCTGATGGAAAACCTAATAATAAGATATTTGTGCTAAAACAATAGGCGTATGCAATTCTGCTATAGGAGTATTCCTTCTGGAATAGGAGGATGCAGGTACTGTGTGTTATATTTGTTTTGGTAGTTGTGTGTTCTGTTGTACTGTGTTGTGACTGTAACGACTTCGAAGTTAAATAGGGTTAAAGTCTTAGAGATGGTGTTTCGGTTTTGCTTATTTAAGGAAACTTTAATCTCTTTTCAAGTTTATCTTGAGAAATATGGAAGTATTATTTGAGGAATGAAGGATTATATGAACTTGAACACTGACAAAAGGCAATATAAAAATAAAGGGCTTTTTGCCTTCTGAAAAGTTATATTTCTTTGTGCCAAAACACAAGACCTCTAAGTGCCACAGAGCTCTGCTTGTCAAGGGCTGAATTAACAGCAATGTTAGATTCATGAAGCTAAATAAAATATTTTTGTTGTGACCATTAATTAAAATGAAAATCTTTCTGGGATTGTATGGCAATCTGTCAGTTGGGCTCTTAGGAAGGGAGCAAAGCATTTTGTGGGGACCTTTTCAGTGTATTGTAGGAAAAGGTTATGTTCTTCGAGGTTTTGCCTTGTAGGGCTAAATTTGAAGCTACCTCCTCTCTTATTGTTCTTGAAGACAACCATCAACATTGTTTACCATCACAGGGTTTGAGAAATGCAAAGCGAGCAGTAGTGTTTTTAGATGCAGAAGTTTTAGTTGAATCTATTGCCTATTTGCTGTAAGGAAGGACTACCGACTACTGTGCCCAGCTGTGCTAACTAACATTCTGTATGGGCTACCTCACGGCTCGTTGTGTTTCGGTAATTCTAGTTTGTATGAGCTCTACTGAGCTCAAAATACAGAGGTAGAACAGACAAAAGACCTATTGATTCAAGCTTGGTTTTCTCCATCTTTCAAGGGAATGTATGTTACTTATTGTCTGTACAGTAAGGGAAGATGAAACTTTGTTGGTAACCATGAAGAGTTAATTTTTAGGGAGTTTTTAAAGGTTATAGGCTAGTATTTTTTAAAAAGTATTTCTTATTAATTTAATACTCAGGAGGTTGACTAACCAAATACTAAGTAGTAGATCTGTTGTTGCTGACAAAACCTGTTTTCATTTTACTTCTTGATTTTTAGTGACTTTAGGATCTATTTGCTGACTTTGCACAGTATGAAAATTTGATGGCATTTTTCAGGAGTTGCACTTGATATTAATAAATCCCAGACCTCTTGGGAAAACCTTAGGGTTGGGGAATAAGAGCAGAGAAGTTGGATAGGGATGTAAGAGCATTTGCATGCATGGACTTTTGTGCTGTTTGTGGCTTGACAGGTGTGGTCTCTCCTTCAGTATTGTGCAGGAAAAAGGCTCAGGACATTTGTGCTAATGCCTGTTGAGAGGCAGGAGTTGGAAACAAAATTGTCTGCCTGGTCCCTCTCATAATTACGAAGATTGAAGTTGAAAGCGGATATAAGAGTGATACAAAAGTTAACAGGGAAAAAAGCATTTACGACAAATCCCGTTAAATTAATTGTGGCAGTTACTTGAGCTCAGGAAGCCTTGAATTCTTAAGACTTTCCACCAAGAGAGCTTGCAGAGAACCAGCCCCTGTTAAAAATGAGTTACAGTGTAAATGAAGCCACCTAAGCTTAGGAGGGCAAATTTTGTTGTGTTCAAACCCATTTTGGAGAATAGAGCTGACCTTTTATCCTCACAGTGTATTTCTAACTAAGGGATTTTGTGTGCTTTGTCTTGAGGAGGTTAAAAAGGCAAGTCCATACTGAATCCTGTCAAACAAAAAACTCTGTGCTTTTATCATGCTTTTGGAAAGCCCGTTTTTCTGTTTTTTAGCTGAACAGGAAATTTTATCCAGTACTGATCAGGAGTTATGTCCCTGCTTCCTTCCTGCTGTTTGTGCCTCCTGCTGCTGTCCACTAGTTCTGGACCTGCAATATCACAGGAGGCGGCTTATACCACAGTTAGAAGTGTGCCTGCAGTTTATAGAGGTTAGGCGAGCTAATATTAAGCTGGCAGCTTGGGTTTTAGTCAAATAGGAGCTGAATAGGTTTTTGGAAGGCTAGCTTTCCCTAAACGCAGAGCTGTCATAGCAATGTTGCTGTCCGTGTCCAAACTGGGTTGTTTAAAGCAGATTTACCTCTTACGGCTGTGTGATCATAGTCAGATGTAAATATTGTGCGTGGACAGCTTCTAGTGGGCTTCTAAGGAAGCTGTATGTGTTGGGAAGTCTGGACTTGCTTGGCTGCTCATTTGCTTATCATATGACAGAATTCAAATGTGACTTGGTTTCTTGATGCCTCTGTAAAAGGGAAAGGAATCTGGTAGTTTTTTTGGAGCAACATCTATTTTATTAAGCACTTTATGAGGCAGAATTGAAATAATTGGAACAAAACCAGTAAGATGTGTTGATTGGTGAAAACAAATCCAAGCAGTAGCCTGTATTATCAAGATAAAAGTGCCTGTGAATTGTGCCCCTCTTGCCACAGCTGTATTTCAGGTATGTGGGATATAGAGACAAATATAAATTAGATTTCTTGATTTTTTTCGTTTATTGCTCAGGTAACCTCAATTAGGGTAAAGCTATGTGCAGGACAACAGCTACTTTTAAAAACTCAAACGATCCATTGTGATTGTGTGTGTGTGTATGTGCATACACATATATAGACACACAGAATGTACTTGCGTGTTTTTTAGACATAGGATTTTCTAGGTATTAGTATCACAATACCTGTCTACCTAACAAATTATATTTGACCTCACAAGCTGAATTTCTAGCTCAAACACCGTGACACCACTGGATTTTGCATGTGCAGGAATGCCTGCATCTTCCATTGGCTTCAGGTGGGACTGTAGGTGTTGAGAATTTGAACATTAGTTTATCAAATGGAAGCATGAAAATTAGAGACAAGCTATGGAGCAGTTCACATAGATCTTTGGCACGCAAGGAGTTACGGTTTCCAAGTATAGTGTTTCATAAAAGGTGTTTTTCCATCCACATGAAAGAGATTATTTCTTAAAATGTATTTGTCTTTTTACATGATGTGGTAAAGGTTGCATATCCGCAGTCCTTGTATGCATTTTTGTCATTAGAAAGCTTTATTTTCTGAGTCTCTTCTTTATGTTAACTTTCACAAAGTGTAAAAATTGTTTGATGTGTAACAGTGGTTTTATTTTTATAAAATGTACTATTTTATACTTACAAAGCTGATAAGAAGTGAGGAGGTTGTGGTTCAGTCTCTTAATTTCCATTAAGAAATAGTACACGTTTTAATATGCCACCATGCAGTTCAGCCACCTAGGAATATTTTTTAAAAACATCATTACTCGTTTTTTTTAAATGACTGTCAGTGCAGTAACTGTGCAGAATGAACTCTGCCCTACTTCCTCTGCCTTCTGTTTTCAGTTTTTCTCTTTTCTTTGCCCTGACAGTATAGAATGTAATATCTTGAAAAGTGATATTTTTTTTTTCTCATACTACCCAGAGCAATGTTGTTACAATTTTATCTGATGAGTTTGTTGAATTTAATGGATTATTTGTAAAGTTAAATGTTATATACAGTAATATATAACAAAATATATACAAAGTAATACATTTTCAGAATAGAGATTTAAACAATAAACTGTATAATAAATGCAATTGATGGTGATGATAATTGAATTGCTTTTGTAATAACCAGGAAACTTCACTGATTTATGGGTTTTGTTCAAAAGTACTCCTCAGTACTGGGAAAAATATATTTTTAATATACAAAGTTAGTGAATTTAATACAAAACTCGAGAGTGCCCATACTCAAATAGAATGTGGTGCTCCAAGTAGAAAATATGTTCATATTTCAGAGAACGTTAGTATTGTTTGGTACACTTAAACCTCCTTCACAAAAACTCATCCAAGAGAGTTGTTTCATTACCTTTTTTCTTATTGTAAAGGTGAGCTCATGAATATTTTTACTGTCAATATCTATGTCAAACTCTGCTTTCTGAACAAACGAAAAGAGTATTAAATAGGTCTGTTAGCACTCTGTTAGCCCCACTGAGACAAAATGCATCTTTACAGATAGGTAAGTGCTGACTAAGTAAATTCATTGTATCTGAAGCAGCTGTATGTTGGACTTTACCGAGCACATTTGAAAGAAATTAATAATTTTTCCATTTCTAGTTGTATTACAGATGTGATAGAAAGCCAGACTTTGCTACGCAAGAGTAGTCGCTTTGAGAAGTACCTACTTGCACACACACTCATTTAGATAAACAGGGCTGTTTATTATGAAAAGTGATAATTAACAGGAGAAAGAGTACAGCTAAGAGAGGCTTAAGAACAGTGTACAGATATAGTAAAGAGGGATTTATTTTGGCAACCTTATACCGAGAATGTGTTTGAGCTCTGTTTCTGGGCATGATTCACAGGTTTGGAATATAATCAGGCTAGAGTTTACACAGATTTGATTACCGTATATTAAGTTTATATGAGTTTATTCCTAAGGATACATTAACAGCAAGAAGTGGAAAGTAAATTTTTAAATATGCTAAAGTTTTAGGGAAAGCTTTACCAAATATTTGTGAGTTTAGCTCAAAGGGAATTTGATGCCCAAGTGTTCCAGCCAGTTTTTAGTCTCAGCCATAAATTTCATTTGCAATGCTTTGCTGTTACCATCAATGTTGAGAACTGCTGATAACTACTTAAGCATTTTCTCTGTCATCCCCAGGAAAGATGTCTAGAGACCGGGCTCTGAGGAAGCAGCAGCAATTGAATAATTTGGTAGCAGCAGTGACAAAGCTTGCTAAGCCTGGAGATGTGATTGTGGATTTTTGCAGTGGAGGGGTAATGTATATTTTTGTTTACGTGATGCATTTTCTTTTAGTGTTCATCTTTGCAGTTCTAGGTGGTTGCTGCCACAAAGCAAAGCAAAAGTACAAATGCTGAAATTTTAGCTGCTTTCACAGGTTCTGTCACTGGGTCGGGGTCACATAATAGGTCAACAACAGGGAACACTGAAAACTGACTCAGATTTTGTTGTTTGTTTTTGTTTTCACAGGGCCATGTTGGAATTGTTCTTGCTCACATGATGCCGTCATGTCAGGTAATTTCTAAATAAAAAGTACAGACTGTATGGCAAAAGTATGGCTTTTGGTCTGTAATAATCACCTCAAAAAGATGTGCATGGAGGGAGAATAAATGTGAAGACACAGTTGTCTCAGCAGAGGACTTAGATTTGAAACCTGCAAATTTTTAGCTTAATCCCAACAGTGTGTGGTGCTTGCCTGAGTAAATAGAAGTTACAGGAAAATAGGAAATATTTGCAAGCTGATCGATATTGGTAAGTATTAAATGCCTTCCATTGTTGTTGGGTTTCCTGCTAATTATTTTTTGGAGATCTCAGGCTCTGCCACAAGTAATTTAGAGGTTTTCTCAACTAAACTACTAAGTGTTGTGCTTGTTGGTAATGTTATACTTTGATTTCTCAGTATTGTTTTGCCTTACTTTCTGCTATGTATGAAATCTAGGTGGTCCTCATAGAAAATAAAGAGTTGTCTCTGATGCGTGCTAAAGACAGAAGTGATGAACTAGGTTTGAACAACATTTGGTTCATTCAAGCAAATTTGGACTATTTCAATGGGACTTTTAACATTGGGGTAAGTGATTATAACTCTTCCACTTCAAAGCTTCAGTGCCTGGTTAATTATTTTTAAAACAACTAAAATATCTGTAAAAAGAAAATTCTGTATGTCCTTACAGACAGGTATTTTTGATGCTACGAGAAGCACCCGTGTTATATTAATCTGTATTAAGTTTGTTTTGTATTTATTATTTGTTGCAAATTGGCATGACTCGTATATTACATGAACGAAGAAAGAAGTACCTGTTCCAGTCAAATACAAAAATATGAGTGCTGCCTGACCATGTTGGAGAAAAAGTGGGGTAGATTCTTGGTTTAATGATGTTATTTTAAAATCAGTGATTCATTAACATATATACTCTGCAGAAGGTTTTGAAGATGGGAAGAGAAGAATACTGTTGCTCAAATTGAACTTGAGTACAGTAAAGTGAGATCAGAAGTGTAGTTAGGTAACAGTAAAAGCATTTTAAGATAAAGCAAACAACTCAAGACTACAGAATGCAAAACTGAGAAGGAACTACCATGACAGAGAGAATGTTATACTAAGGATATACACGTGTATTCATTGTATAAAGCATACTCGAGCTATATTTAAAAAGGCAGAATGATACCTCAGTTTTGTAGGACTTACGCTGAGCACTCAACAGGTGTTGAATCAACAGGTGATATTCTGACAGTTAACTCTACATGAGCAGACCAAAGCAGGAATCTGAGTTCTGCAGGAGCAAAGTAGGTGATTTGAATACCGATTCAAAGTATCTATGTTAGACCCTGAAAGTAAATGAGATTAATGTCTTCTCCAGAATTATGTAGGCATAATTAGTCTTTTGTAACTCTGTAAAGATTCCTGTCTTTCAGTTTTATATTCTGTTAATAGAATATGAACTTTTGCAGCAAGCTCAAAGCTTTCAATGTGAGTCTGACTGTTCTTTAAATCACCCATCCAAGGACCTGTTTTGGCTGTAGGTTAGGACGTTTAATGCTGAAGGTTTATGGTACATGAACAGTGCTGTTTAACTATTTGTTTGGTTTATTTAATAAGGGAAAAGAAATACAGTGCAGGAGAAAGAGGAGAGAATAAATTATTTGAGCTCAGTCCTTCCAAGTGTAAATTTCCAGTTCTCTCACTTTATTTTCTGTGCTATATTGTCATACAAATCTCAGTGGATGAACTTGAGGTCTATTTCAAAAAATCAGGATCTCATAAATAATTTACTGAATTCTGCGTGTGAAATGTGTAATAGTTTTCCAGTGAAATGAGTCTCCAATTTTGTGATCGTAAGAGTTCCTGTTTTCATTTTTTGGGGTCTATTTTTAAGGTTAATACTAAGTTAAATATCTCTGTGGAGTTTTTATTTAATAAAAAAGTGTTACATTCTCTCTTTTAAGTTTTGTGACAAGGAAAATATTGAAGTATATGTCAGAAAAATTCACTTGGAAATTCTTCTTGACTTGATTCTGCAGTCTATTCAACAGACAAACCTGGAGATTTCCCTTTTTGTGAGACCTGTATCAACCTCACCTTCAGAATTAGTTTCTATCATACCAGGATTCACTCTTCAGGATTAGCTCATTAACTTGGAATTAACTTTACTGTGCAGCCACATTTAAGACAGGAGCTGGGTGGTTTACTGACCAGTAGCTCAAGTGTTTGGTGTGTTTGAAGGTAAATAATGTAAAGTTTAGCTGCCTTTGTATCATTATGTCATGAACAAAGGTCTGAATCAAAAATGACAATATCATAATACATCGGTATGTACAAAGTTTGTCAGTGAATCATTTCTAAACCCATCTTCTGAGGCTTGCAAAGTTATTCACTCTTTGTATGACTTCACCATTTTCAGTAAAACAACACAGTGTAAATATGAGAGTGGACATGATGACAACAAATTGACTGGTTATAGTACTTGAAATCTTAAGAGGTATAGAAAAATGAACATGACAGAAGTCTTAATTTCTCTCCTTTTGGTATCAGTTTAAAACATGAGCGCATTTTAGTTACCTTGATATCAAATCTGCACATTACTTAGCTATTTTCTTACCTGTTATCTACCAGGAGTTGAAAAGATGGTTAAAAAAAAAAAAAGTGTAACAGAATCATAGAATACTGAGTTGGAAGGGACCTCAAGGATCTTCTGGTCCAACCTTTCTTGGCAAAAGCCTAGACAAGGTGGCCCAGCACCCTGTCCAGCTGAATTTTAGAAGTGTCCAATGTTGGGGAATCCACCACTTCCCTGGGGAGATTATTCCTCTGGCTGATTATTCTCCTTGTGAAAAATTTTCCTCTTGTGTCCAATTGGAATGTCTCCAGGGGTAACTTGTACCCATTACGCTTTGTCTTTTCCATGTGCCTCCTTGTAAAAAGGGAGTCTCCACCTTCTTTGTAGCCACCCTTTAAATACTGGAACGTGGTGATGAGGTCTCCCCTAAGCCTTCTTTTCCCAAGGCTGAAAAAACATAGTTCTCTCAGCCTTTCCTTATATGGCAGGCTTCCCTGTCCTTCGATTGTCTTTGTGGCCCTTCTCTGGACCTTGTCCAGTGACTACTTCCCTTTTGCTCCACAAAAAACTTCTGCCCTTATGAATTGTTGGGGTAATCAAGATCAAGGTTCTGACACCTCGTCGGGGCAATCCCAAGCACACATACAGAACAGGTGTAGAATGGATTGAGAGGAGCCCTGAGGAGAAGGACTTGGGGGTGTTGGTTGATGAGCCAGCAATGTGCGCTCGCAGCCCAGAAAGCCAACTGCATCCTGGGCTGCATCAAAAGAAGTGTGGTCAGCAGGTTGAGGGAGGTGATTCTGCCCCCTTACTCTGCTCTGGTGAGACCCCACCTGGAGTACTGCATGCATCTCTGGGGCCCCCAACATAAGAAAGACACGGACTTGTTGGAGCGGATCCAGAGGAGGGCCACGAAGATGATCAGAGGGCTGGAGCACCTATGCTATGAGGACAGGCTGAGAGAGTTGTGGTTGTTCAGCCTGGAGAAGAGAAGGCTTCGGGGAGACCTTACATTGGTCTTCCAGTAGTTGAAGAGGGGGCCTACAGGAAAGATGGGGAGGGAGTCTTTATCAGAGAGTGTAGCAATAGGACAAGGGGTAACGGTTTCAAACTGAAAGAGGGTAGATGTAGATTAGACGTTAGGAAGAAATTCGTTACTGTGAGGGTGGTGAGGCACTGGAGCAGGCTGCCCAGGGAAGTTGTGGATGCCTCATCCCTGGAAGTGTTCAAGGCCAGTCTGGATGAGGCTTTGAGCAACCTGGTCTAATGGGAGGTGTCCCTGCCTACGGCACAGGGGTTGGAGCTAGATGATCTCTATGGTCCCTTCCAACCCAAAGCCTTCTATGATTCTATGAAACAACGTGTGAGTGCCAAACTTACTGGTACCTTGTAATATTTTATGTTGTAGTACAATGTCCAACCACAATAAAGGATTTCAGTCTAACAGTGAAAGTTTCCAGATATTTGCATTTAGTGTTCATTTAGATGCCAACACTCAGAGGAGTCTTTGAGATCTTAGTTGTTTTTAATACTTACATAATACTCATAGTATCTCAGCTAATTTGTGAGAACAAGTTGAAAAGTTTAAGTTTTGGTTGAGGGGGAGGAAGTATGTTTTTGAGTGTGTTCTTTTGTTTTTAAGATCGCTAAAGTGAACCTGAGGTTTCATGAAATGTTCTTTTCCCTTCGCTTCCCTGCACACTTGTCTGCGTGCACTAGGCTGTTCTGGGGAGTTGTAGCGCCAGAGGAGTGATACAGGGCACTGGTCTCACCCTGCTTTAGCTCTGTTGCTCTCTTCAGGGACCACTTTGTTTTCCTGTGTCTACAGATATATGGATTTGTGAACCACATGCTTTGTCTGCATTAGTCCTCACTTTTTATTTTACTTCAGACAGTGATTTTAATATATAGGATATCCTGAGAAAGCTTTGTCTTGAGTTTTATTTAGTTAAGTGATTTTTCAGTTAACTGAATTGATTCTGAGAAACCCAAAGAAGAAATCAGTTGCTGTAAAAGTTCATACAGGTTCAGCAAAGCTACTGGTTTTATCCACTGCTGTCTTAAAGTCTCTTTTACAAATGTGCAAGCAAAGCAGAGGTCTTTGTTTTCCGCTTGGGTAGATGAGGAAGTAACTATAATTATATTCCATGATAATCTAATAGCTGTGATACTAAGAATCTATTTCTGATGTGTAAAGTAGTTTTATTTTTGTTGTGAAATTCAGACGAGCAGAAAACTTTCATTGTGTAATTATGTTCTTAATAATTTTTAATGTTCTGCTTGAGACAAGAATATTTATTAGCATCTGTATGCAGTTATAGTTCAGCTGATGATTAATGGTCTGCTGAGCTGAGCTTACATCAAGCAGTCTGCAAAGAAAAAAGTCTTTGTGTTAACCTGTATCAGAGAGCAAAGTTTTCATCTTCCAACTGCTATACCTTGAAAAACAACTTTGAACCCTGAAATCTGAGCTTTGCATTTTTAAACTTTTTTGCAAAATTTACAGTGAAGGAAAAGAAAAAATACAATAAAGTTTTACAAATCTGCACTGCTGCATAAAATTAAAAACATGCCTCAAAAATGTCCTTAATTTAATGAAAACATAGAGCAATGTTTATGCACTGGACCTAGCCTTTGAGCTACTGAGTACATGGAAGAAGGCAAAGAAAGTAATGCCTCCATTTCCCCTGGCCCATTTGGCATCACAGGTATTGAGAGGAGAGAGCTGCTTGCCTTGCCTTGCAATACATTGAGTGCAGCAATAACTTGCCTTTCTGTAGGAGAGCACGAAGAATTTTGGTGCAGCCTTGTGCGTTGCCCGAACACACATCAATGCTGGCAGGTAGCTGTTGTGATTCAATGACATTCTAGTTTTAGTTTGAGAGCCCATCACTAAGAAAAAGAAAGAAAAGAATAAGGAGAAAAAAGGAAAAGGAGGGCAGGTCATACTTGATTCCACCCCTCCACCCCCCCTGCATTGTTTATTTTCTAAAGTTTTTACTCAATACCTTACAATCACATGATCAAAATTTACATGTAAATGTTGTCCTTTAAATGTGACCTTCAGGTATATCTGTTACTTCTTTTACTGCTAAGTTGAAATCCAGTTTTGAAATATTTCTTTGTATTTCAAAGTCCTTTTTGCTTGACGAAAACTTTAGACTAATGACCACAATAGTTTTTCTTTTAATATTTTTCTGGAGCTTTGTTTTTAATTTATTTTGTATCACAATGCAGTGCACCTACCCTTTGAGTGCTTTTGGTGAGTGACCCTTGTTCAGTGTTGATGGTTCCCTTGTTAATGGAATGGGCCATAAATTTTCCTCAGCATAGATCGGAAGGAGAGGATCGAAAAACTGAGGAATTAAGGACCAGGCCTTTGGCATAACAGCTTTCATTGCAAAAACTTCCTCATATATTTAAGTAACTTGGTCAACCAAAAAAATACTGTAGCAGCACTGTATTTAAAATATTGCTGTAAAGAATTTGCTTGCTGCTTTGTTTTTTGTATTTTTAACACTCTAGGTGGCTCTGCATGCATGTGGTGTGGCAACAGACATGGTGATCGAACACTGCATCAAGGCACGGGCAGCCTTTGTCATCTCCCCTTGTTGTTATGGCTTCATTCAAAACACAGTGAAGTTTAAATATCCACGAAGGTAAACTAAAGCTAACAAGATATTAATTAGAATTAATCAATTGAAGATCATTGCAAGGGTCTAGGCTAAATTGTTTCACAGTTATAATGCAACTGTTTCCTCCTGTTTCTCTTTGCAAACCCATCCTGAAAGGGAGACAGATTGGTAATTCCTGGGTTATTTTTTGTCTGGATTTATCTATTCATAGTTCAGAAGACTTTATACCATCAACATAGTAGATACGGTATGTGGGAATCTATGTAATATGCAGACCTTTTACCTTGAAATCACAAAGTTAATAGAAAACTCATGAAAATTACTGTAAGAAGGGGAATTGACATTTTAATGTTGGAGAAAGATGTAAGCAGTCAGCTTAAAGAAATGGGCCTGCTTTATACCACAGTTTACTGCTTGTGAAACTCTTCTGATTTATTCCCAAGCAGACAAGCTCTCCTGTATTTCAGTTCATATTTTGAATACTTTTTCAATGGCCTGTGTAGATATCAGATCTGCCATGTTGGAGATATATAAATATTTTAGGCTTAAGAATTATAGGGCCTTTGATATAAATAAAGTGGCAGAAGATAAGAGACTAACAGCTTTCTGAGGCAGAACTAGATGGGGAAGAGGGCTGTGGTTTGTTTTTTTTTTTTTTTCAGAAAGCTGAGCTTTGCATTTTGGATGTCCAAGATGAATCAGATTTAATTCTACTAGCAATTACAACATTTAATTCTACTACAAATTACAACATTTTCTAAAATAAGAAACTGAAAACATGCTGTCTCAAAAGGAATCAACAAATGTAAAAACATCTTGTGCATCCATATTAAATATTTTTTCATATTTTTTTAAAGTATCGAAGTGTGCTGTCACAGAAGTGCGTGGAGAATAAATATTTAGGATTTGTCAATTTGATAAACTTTGCATTTAACAGTGTATTCATAGTCAATTTGATTCTTCCATCTCTTTATGTGTGTCCCTTTTTGTTTTCTCTTGTAACACAGTCCAACAAGTATTCTTAAGGAAGAAGCAATAAAATTCTGTCTTCAGAAGTTAGCAGGTGTATAGCTTTTCTCTGTTGACTTGTTTTAAAATTGACTGGATACTGTTTAACTTTTGAGCAGTTACGTTTTTAGATCATGATGATTGGAAATGCTCACTATGTTAGAAAACTTTTGTTGCAGTAGATGCTGCAAGAATGGAAATTATGGTCTTGTGTTTGCTAAAATTATGATTCTAACATTGTAAGCCTGTGTAGAAAATTATCAACCATAGCTCAAGCTACATTTTAGGGTTTGCTTTTTCTTCATTCTTTATTTGATACGATCATAAAACATGATACCCTGCCCATATCCCCATATTGCCTGTGTTCTATGCACAAGTCCATTGTAGAGACACCTTTTGTGAAACAAACAAAATATATGCATGTTTAGAGGTTGTGTACATGGAATAGAAAGTATTTATGTGACAATGTGGAAATGCCAGTAAGTCTGTGTTAGCATTTATAATGATCTAAAGAGAGAATTTTTGTGAATAATACAATTGGAAAAAAAAAAGACAACACCAAATATGCTTTTCCTTTCCTAGTTAACTGGAACTGTAATGGTTTCTGGGTTTTTTTAATGCCTTTCTGTAGGATACAGATACCGCTATTTTGTTTAAAATGTGTTCAAGTATGTAATGATTGCTTCTGTTTTCCACCTCTGCTTTTTTAGATGTTAATTGATGTGGTCTATTTTTTTTTTTCAGTCATCAGTTCAAAGAAATTTTGTCCTACAAGGTATGTAAAAGGGTTGAGGGAGGAGAGGGTTATGTGTAGGTTCCTGGGTTTTACCGGGTCTTCTTATCAAATGAAATATAAGTGGTTATCTTTTAATTGCAAGGACGAGCATGTGTTATATGTGAAATGTTCATCAGTAGTGCAGATGTCACTGTGTTGCTTTGTCTCCACCATCCTTTTTATAAGGCTTTTTTTCTTTAATTAAATATTTTTTCCACAAAAGAACTTTTTTTATCATAATGTATAAGTGAGCCATTCCTACATAAGATACTTCAACATGTATCAGTTAACAATTACAGGATACCAGTTTATTTAGGTCTTAAGTACAACTGTTCATACTGTGGAAATGTATGATCATTTTTTAGGTAAAAATATTGCTTTTCTAGATATTATATTCTGATAAACATTAGATATGTACCAGGAAAATGGAGATTATCTTTTTTAACCCTCCACTAAGAGGGCATTTAAAAAAATTCAGAAAATTTCCAGCCATCTTATATAGGGAAATTCAGTTATCTGGTAATACACTAATCTTCATGACAGTCTGTTTTATGTACCCTTTACTGATTTACATGGAAATAAATGTCCATAGATTGAGATGACAAAAGCAACACGGTAGATTAGGACCTGCCATTATTTTTTCCCTTGATGAACATTCTTTTCAACACATTTATATGTTTCTAACACATAATCACAAAGAACTCAGATTTTAGTTCAGAAAAAGCTTATTTAATAACATATTATTAAAAGTAGACCTGTTGACAGTACAGAGGGAGATGGTGACAATTATAAAGTCAAGGATGCCTAGATTAGTGTAGTGTGTATCATCTCATTAAAACTCAGTGAATTTTTTTCTTAATCTGTTAATCCATGGAAGTTTAAATCACAGCATTTGTCAACACTAATAGAAGTTCCAGCATTTTATTATTTGCATTGCAGAAGGGCACAGGGGTCAAGGACTAAAAAATATTCCTGCTCTTAATAATGTAAGAGTCTATACAAACGGCCTAGGCTGGTTGGTGCCTCAAATAATCCTAGTTATAAATAACTTTTGTTATACAGCTAGCTATATGTGTTTTTATATTTCATATTAATAAATTGTTACAGGTTATTGGCTAGTAGCCAAAGTTGCCATGTGTTAGCCAGACGTTGTCTGTGTCACTCCCCTCCAGTTCCCATTTTAAATTCATTTCTCTTATCTTTCATTTTAGTGAGATCTAAAAAGACATCCAGAAGTCTGGCAATTCCAAACCTTTTTTGATGAGAACATTATGCTGTAATTCATTAGTTTATAGCTGCAAAGAATAAGGTTATGATAGCTGTAGATTTCTACCATGATACATTTTGAGACTCTATTTGTCAAGACACTCTCCCTATAGGAGAATTGGAAAGTAAAACTGAATAACTTTGCACATACAGCTCTGAAAACTTAATAAGAATTGAAGGCGTGGGTGTTCTAGTAAGTAATTTAACTGTTTATGCACACACAAAGTTTGGGCAGTTTATAATTATAATCTTCACTATTTTAGAAATGCTTTTCTTATTATTTCTACCAACAAGGAATGTGAAAATTTAATGACTATGTCAGGGGGAAACGATGTAGTCATAACTTGGGGTCTAGTTTAACTTTTTGGATCATCTCTGTAAGAAGCCAAGGCGTAAGAGTCAGTCCACATTTTCAGGTTGGCAAGGCTTGCCTTGGCTCTGGTCTAGTTGGATGCGTTGAGAACCTGATGTTGCAAAGAGCTGGGTTGTGTTGAGTGCCTGAAGGCTGGTGAGGGGTTCTGTCCTAACGTGGATGTTCTCCCTCCGCTCTGTATCCCTCTCTCTCTCTCTCCCCAAGCTGTCAGTTTTCTCCCCAGGCTGCCCAGAGATAACTGCTTCTTCTCTCCTAACAGCAGCTATATTGTCTGTGGCTCTCCTTCTCCTCCATTTTTCAGTAGTCACATCTGACTGGGTGTAATGTTTTCAGCTCTTCTGTACTACAAAAATAGCCATATTTGAACTGAACTTAAGTCCTAAGCATGTTATAACGTGTTTCCATTTTGCTTACATATTTCTTATGGAACTGTGAGCTGAAAATCTTCATGTGAATGAGCTGTACTGGGGAACAAATATCCCTGCCTCAAGATACTGTAAATTTATTTAAATAAGTAATATTTGAGTATCAAGTAGTGATAATATTTTATATTATAATATCTAGGCAAACTTATTTGTGGTCAGGTGTCTATTAAATCTGAATTGGTGGAGTGTACTGTGGAGGAAGTTACCATCTTGATTTAGTACGAAGATGGGATTTCATTCAGGTTTTTTGTGAAATGAAGCCTTCTGGATGTTTATGTCTGGAGTAAAAAAAAAAAAAGCGGGAGTAAGTATCCTTACTTCAGGATACTGAAAGAAGCTGAAATATCCTCAGGTGAAGTTGCTCTCTCCACCTATTACAGGAACCAAACCTTTAAAATAATTTTATATTGGGCAAGAATTAAAAAAAAAAAAGTTTTCTTTTTGATACAAGACGTGTCCTTTTTTCAGAACTATAGCTCTGGAAGCTTTGCTTGGCAGAGCACTTGTTGTTGTTTCTGTTTTCTCCCCATGACATTATAGGACAGTTGGGAATGTTGTACAATTCTAAAATGGTTCGGATTTACTCTGTCCTGTACTTAATATTGCAGCTGTCCCAAAGAGCACAGCTGTCATCAGAATATTAATTTCATTGCTACACCTTCAGGGTTTTTTTTTCTCGCCATCTGGCTAACTTGTCTCCTTGGCTTGGCTGGTCATGCTAGCATAGGTAGTGCTTTTTGAAGGCAAATGAGGATGGGGTTCTGCCTGCTTGTGTGGTGATCTAAACAGGGAGTAAGGTGGTGGGGCTAACCCTCCACTGCACCATACCCCTGCGTGACAAGACAGGAAGAAATCAACAGCAGCTGTTGTAGAAGCCTCTGCAGAAACTTTGAGTGGAAAAGGGATAGTTTGAAAGTGAATTGTGCTCGTTTTGAGGTAGGAAACTTTCCCATTCACAGCCAGGTATTTTTTGCCTTCGGGATCAATTTTGCCTTCAGGATCTTTTGGGTTGGTACTGAATGGATTTGTCAGAGCAGAGGAAATTTGACCCACAAGGCGATTCTTCTGGGATTCAAAAAATCACTGCTTGTGAGAAATGTGCAGTAGTTCAAATCACCTATTTGAGAATATTTTCTTTGTCTGGATGCAGAGCTGTGACCCTGTGATGACTGTGCTAAAAGAAGACTGTGTTGCTCATCAGTAATTGAAGGCAAAATTAGTGTGCAGTATGTCTTTGAAGAATACTATCTTGTATACATTGCATCCAATTCAACTCCTGCAGAGAATTAGAGAAATTTTAGTGAGAAACAAATACTCATGAGCAGAAATGTGGTTGTGGTTACAAACACTTGATTTACAAACATATTTACAAGTCAAAGCAGTATCAAAATTAGTATTTGCACACAGATAACTTTTCTAGAAACATAGTCTTCAATATGATAATGGTTTCGATACTTTTAAATATTTAATTGGATTTTTCTTATTTTATTTGGAAGAGGGAAATGCTACTGGACAAAATTTCTTTCCTTTTTCTTTTTTTTCTAGGAGCACATGATCCTTTGCAGATTTGCAGATCAGACAGCTGTTCAGCTTCCACCTGAACGCAGGCTAATAGGTAGGAATTTCTGCAGCTGTTGTGTAAACTATCTTGGTAATGTATTTACCTTGCTATATAAAGGAAGTAGTAGCACATTTTTAAAGAGGACATTAAGTTACTGTCTTCACGTAATACTTGAAAAATTTGAGTTTCTTCACATTTTTCCTCTTGCTATTCTGAGCTGTGGTATAGAAACTCTTTTCTTCTTTCAGAATTATCAGTATGAAAGAGAGGGTTTGCATTTTACTGCTTTTGTTGCTTCACCTTTTTTTTTCTTCTCCCACCATTCTCTGAAAAGAATGAGGTTTTTGTAAAGTTCACTGTAGTCCTGTTATTGCCAGTTTATCTTACATTAAAAGCACAGGCTATTGGTAGTAGTGATTTTCAGTGTGCACTCTTTGTTCTGCTTGTAATCTCTGGTGATAACTCTCTTAGAAGGGCAAACATCTAATGACAGCTGGAAATAATAAGGCTAAATTGCAGAGGTTGGGCTAGCTTTGGTACAGGCAGGCTTAAGAACATACAAATCTATTTGGCCACCTCATTATTAGGATCATCATACTAATTTTAGAAAAAAAAAACCCGAAGGTTTCTGTGATTTTTTTTTTTTTTTTAGATAGCTAATAATATTTATAATTTGAAGACTTTGCCAAAAACACAGTTTGGCTTACCCCTTTACTAGACCTCCCATTGTGGGGAAAATTATGTTACAGCTACAGCAGTGCATGACTCAGTTTTTACATTTCGGTAGTCAGTTGTGTTTCAAGTTTGTACTTTATTGCCTTTCTGAGTAAGAGCAGCTGCCTTCTGTTGGGACATTTCCGTGCAATTAATGGACAAAGTAAGTTGATCCCTAAGACTTTTGTTTCTTGGTCAGGTGTCAATGATTCTGAGGAAAAGAAATGCAAGAAGCTATCATTAAGATAGTAGAAATTTAATTACTCAGAAGGACAGCAAAATACATAACACTTCAAATATTTGGAATAAGCAAAGCCATTTCTTCATTATATGCAATATTCTAGTATTCTTTGACTTACAAAAAGGGTAGAACGTGCTCCTGTCTGGTATTAATGTTCTAATGGAACCTATAAACTATCTTCCAGGTCAGAAAAGACAGAAGGGGCTGGGAACTCTCCGGATATAATTGTGCATTCTTGGCTTGCAAGAAACACTTAGAAAGTATATTAAAGCAGTAGAAACAAATAATCGTAATGTTTTTAGAAAGCTTCATTTCAAGAGCTCGAATTATTTCCTACACTCACTGCACAGAAAGAAAATAATACAGATTCTGAGATAAAAGTCTATTTTATAATAAATTTGTCGGGTCTTTTGCTAATATCACAATATTTGAAAAAAATAAAACAAAAGGGCAGTGTTCAATTAGCAGTGTAGCACCCCACATTGTCTCCTGCTGCTTACCAGGTGGACTGAAGATTGGAAAATGACCCAAAAAACTTCTGTGAAAGAGTGTAACTTTTATCTGTTCTCTGTCTCTGAAACTGCATTTTTTCCCCCAAATTTAATCTTGTGTGCTTTGCCCTGACAAAAAAAAACAAACATAAATCTTATTCCTTTGCCTTCCACTACATCATTGCTTTTTCTGTTTTAAAGAATGTTATTTTTTCTTTTAAGTTCCATGTAACACCAGTCTGTTTCAGTGAAGATCTTTCCCATTTCAGTGTTCTGTTTCAGCTTTGAAATTGGTTTTATGGGAATCTTGTTGGGGTACTTTTAAGTTTTGCTTGCAAATAATTGAAGATTGAATTAGATCAGTGTTACAGCCATGGTGAGATATATATATTTATATATTTATATATTTATTTATTTAATTTTGTGCAATGCCTGATCAGGTATCGAGAAAACTGTAGATTCATTTAAAGAAAATATTCCTGAACAGGTGAAGACTTTTTCTTTTCTATTGTGAATAGTGGCAAAATGACTCGTTCTGCTACTTTTTGAATATTTAAGGATTGCATTGTAAACTGTATTTTAGCAATTACCACCGAATTTATGCAGCTTCAGTGAAGTGACAAATCATTTTGTTTCATTACCTGTAAGCCCCTCAAGCACAAAGTACAGAATTCTGTCTATGTCTGTCATGGCTGAAACAACACATTTTTCAAAGGTGTTGTCACCAATTTCTGTAGTATCTGTGAACGTAAAAATACACAGTTGAACCCAGTTCTGCTATACACAGCAATTCCCTTGTAAATGAACAAAGTTCTGTTTCCCATTTTCACTGAACATGTGTGTTTTATTTGCGATATGGAGCAGTGGGACCTGAGTGCAAACGTACTGAATGGTTTTGTGAACATTGCTGCAGCACACCTGATTTATTCAGTCTGATCACAGAACGGCTCCATGTATTTCACATGGTCTTACTGAGAGCACCCAGGGAACCAGGCCCCAGTTGTGACAATCTCAACTCCCCCTTAGTGCATACACTTCAAATAATAATGATACTGCTGTCAGTGGCAGGAATGTGTACATGCCGTTTTGTTCAATGAACTACAGAAGGTGATTTTCTATGAAACTACAACTGTGGGGAACAGTGCCACAAGAAGTAATTTACAGAGATCTATCCTGGTTGGTTATATAAACTGGTAATTTCTCCCTGCAATGTCTAATTCCATACAGGACTGAGTTGGAAAGTTTTTTTTCAGGCCTAACCTTATTATCGTATCCCTAAATTGTCTCCTTCCCAATTACCACCCCTCTCAAATTCCAAGCCACTAGCAGAATGGATTCCAAATGTTACAAAGTTGGTGAAGTCAAGGTAGTGAATTTCTTTTGTAAATAAAGAATTCAGATGAGAAAGGGAAAATACTTCTGGTCAATGGCTCACTGTGGAAAGACAGAATAGATTGGACTGAGTACTGTATTAAAGTGTGATGTGCACCAGCTGTTCGGTAATAGGATACTGGGAAGCATGTTAGTGCCACCATGTACCCAAAAGTTCTACAGGCACCTAATAGATGCATGCCAGGGCTTGTCATGATACAGGCACTCAAGCCCTGTATGTGTTCAGGGGAGAGAGGTAGGCAATTCCAGAGGGTGATTTGGAATGCCAGCCTTGTATCCTGAGTGCTCCTGTCTCTTCCCTTCATCGAATCATAGAATTGTTTAAGTTGGAAAAGACCTTTAAGATCATAGAGTCCAACCATTAACCTAGCACTGCCAAGTCTACCACTAAACCGTGTCCCTGAGCACCACATCTACAAAACTTTTAAACACCTCCAGGGATGGTGACTCAACCACTTCCCTGGGCAGCCTGTTCCACTGCTTGACAACCCTTTTAGTGAAGAAATTTTCCCTAATGTCCAATCTAAACCTCCATGGGTGCAACTTGAGGACGTTTTCTCTTGTCCTATCGCTTATTACCTAGGAGAAGAGACCAGCCCCCACCTCACTACAACCTTTCAGAGAGTGATAAGGTCTCCCCTCAGCCTCCTGTTCTCCAGGCAAAACAACCCCAGTTCCCTTAGCTGCTCCTCATAAGACTTGTGCTCTAGACCCCCTCACCAGCTTCATTGCCCTTCTCTGGACATGCTCCAGCACATCAATTTACTGAACACAGTATGTGAGGTGGGGCCTCACCAGTGCTGAGTACAGGGGGATGATCACTTCCCTAGTCCTGCTGGCCACACTGTTTCTAATACAAGCCAGGATGCTATTTGCTTTCTTGGCCACCTGGGCACACTGCTGGCTCATATTTAGCCGGCTGTCCACCAACACCTTCAGGGCTTTTTCTGCCAGGCAGCTCTCCAGCCACTCTTCACCAAAGCCTGTAGGGTTGCATGGGGTTGTTGTGACCCAAGTGCAGGACCCAGCACGGCCTTGTTGAACCTCATACAGTTGGCCTCAGCCCATCGATCCAGCTTGTCCCCATCTCTCTGTAGAGCCTTCCTACCCTCAAGCAGATCAACAGTCCTGCCCAACTTGGTGTCCTCTCAGACCCCAAATATATTTAACTGTACAATTCTGTCAGGAACAAAAAAAAATGTAGGATCATTGGCTTTGAGACTGAAGCAGAATTGTGCCTTGTTCATGACTTGAGTCTGTATGACTATTAGCGATAAAACATTTCAGGGACGTGCTAAATCTTTCTTTCAAGAGAGTTTCAAACTGCTGAATATACAATCAAATCAATTCTGTATTTCAGAACATAATAATCAATTATAATGAGTAAATATGCAACGAGAAATGGCCCCATCATCTTGGCATGGCTATATCATAATACAAACTTCAAAGGAGAAAAATCCCTTGAATTTTTGAGTATCCCATTTTTTCTGCAGGTAAACCTGAGATAAGGTTAGTTTTCATTAGTAATTTAGTATCTTTGTTTATAAGCAGTTACATCCATATGTCTCAAATCAATTACACAGGATCACTGTTTGGTATTGTAGTATTTTCTTGTTATTCAGTAACCAGAGATTTTCAGATTTTAGGTGAGAGTACAGGAGGAAAACAGTTATGGTTATAACTGGTTATATATGGTGATATATATAAATTCGGAGAGCTAAGTGGCAAGACAGGCATTTTTTTTCTTCCTGTGGCTTTTACATTAATGCATGGATTTTTCTGTGAGTTTTGAGAATATTTTAAAATAGTTGTGCCTATTATGTTTCTCCATATGTAAAGAGTTAATAATCCTTCTCAAGCTCTTTGCTAAATGAGAGTTACAAGTCACAGATGTGATTTTGAACTGTTAATGACTGTCTACTTGAAGTAAAACAGATTAAGATTATTTTTTAAGTAGATTTGGAACTTATTTTTTAGATGACTTACTGATGTGTTTTCCTGACATTGTATATTGAAGTGCACGTTTCTGATGTTTCTACATTTTTAGAGTTTCCATGCTCTGCTTTGCTCTCATTTTAGGAAAGCAGTGTATGGGGCTTGTGGATCTGGATCGGGCATGGGCTGCAGAAGAACGTAACTACTCTGTCCAAGTTATATCTATGGAGCCAGAGAGTTGTTCTCCAAAGAACAATATGTTTGTGGGTATCCCTACTTAGAGTGTGAAACTTGCATTTGATTTGAAGTTGAACATAAATCTTCAGTGGATAATGACATCCAGCAGATACAACCATAGCTGGGAACCAGACATCGCGCATCTTGAACCCATTCCGTTGGGTAAAGGAAGCAGCACAAAAAGTCTTAGAAAGTGAACTGCATGCAGAGCATCACAAATCGTACTTGTTATTTGTCATTAAGCCACTTTTCGTTCTCTTACTGAGAAGTTTCTGGATCTAATGACTGTGTATGGAATCATATCCGTCTGCAAAGGTTTAGAAAAACTTGGTCTCATTGAAGGGAAGGTGATTTCCTTTTTAGTAAAGCTGCCTTGGCTGCTTCAAAATTGCATTCACGTTCAAAACCGCATTTGTGCTCGTAAACAGAGCGGTTATCAGCCAATAATGCAGATCACTAGAGGACCAGAAAAGATCAAATTTATGGTTTGTGAAGAAGGCTGTGCAACAGGTGGTGGCTTGACTTGGCTAAAGAATTGCATACTGCTGTAGGAAGATTATTTTTAATAAATGTTCATCAGAATACTTTGGGCATCATTCTGCTTATAGAAAAATGTATTCTAACTTATCAATCTTTTTAAAAAGACTTAAAAATTATCTCTAAATATTACACAAGAATTCTGTAACCATAATTCTGTTTAACGAAAGCAAACCCCTATTTATCCATTGCCCAGATAACAGGAGCTAGTGATGATGGTAGCAAATGGATACCTCACTGCCTCCTCTGCTAACTGAAGTGTATTGCTTCCCATTCTTAAGAAACTTGCTGTCGGAAGATATTTTTAAGGAGAGTTCATGTCTCTATATTCATCATCTTCATTGATTTTATATTCAGTTTAAAATTTGAACGAAGTTGCAGTTGTACCACTTGGAAAGATCAACCACAGACATGTTACTGTAAAATGAAAATAAATGCTTTTCTGTGCTCTGATTAGTAGGCCGTTTTCTACCCTAATTTAAAGTAATTTGTTGACACTGCTACAATGGAAGATAGCTTCTAATGAGATTTTTCTTTGATCTTTATGGGTTTGATATGTTTATGAATTCTGCCATGGATTAATTTAAGTATATCTGAAGTTTGGTCAGTGTGAGCATACCGTCAGTGCATGTGGCAAACAGAATTACAAACAACAATAGATATTGGAAGGAAAAAAAGGATCCTGAAATATTTTATTCTTCGTGAAACTTATATATCTAAAAGATCTAAATACTTGGGTTTTTTAAATGTGAAGACTGAAGGAAGCTGCACGCTTATTTGGAAGCACAAAGGTGAGCAAGTAGGTATGATTTCATATCTTTAGCCTGAGTTCTTCAGTAGATAACGACATAGTACTTTTTCTGCAACTTTTAATAGTTACAGGAGTAACTGGAGGTTGGAAGAATATATAACAAATACAAAAGATAGGGCAATGCCAATTGCCTCCACGTTTTTCTTGCGTACTCATTTGAATATTTGAATGAATGAATATTTGGCATGGTCTGATATTATGCAATAATAATTATCTTTCAGTAGAGCAAAAATCTGCGCTGTTGCATGCTTCAGAATTTCTGCAATATCTGTCTTGATATTCTGTAATAGTTTCTGGATCGACCAGAATAGGAGAAGGAATACATTTGGGATGTGCCAAAGGGAGCATGTGTCCCACTGAATAAAAGATAAAAATGGCTTTTTTAACAGGCAAAACCAGTATTTCTTGGAAACAGAGGTGGAAAAGGAGCCTTATTTGGACGAATGTCCAAGAGGTTATTAACTACTTAGCACAGTCAAGAAAAATAGCTAAAGTCACACAAGAATCCAAATATCAATCTCTGTTTCATTTGGTTTTTTTTTCCTTTTTTTAAAGTACCTGTTTTTATGTTAATGATGCAGTTTCCCACAGGTGTTGCTTATTTGTGACTTAAGTAAATTATTTTATATCTGCTGCCCCACATAGAACTAGGCTTCACAGGAAGAAAAGGTTTATAGAAGCAAGGAAGAAAACCTGCAAAACTAGTGCTGTGTTTATACGCATCATGACATCCCATTTTTCTTGGATGAACAAAATTATAGAAAGTGAGTTTGTGACAGGTTTCTTTTTCCCAAGAACAGTTATATTTTGATGGCATCTCATATTATCCGTCATCTTGGTGGCTTACAGGGTAGTGAGACTGCATCCCACTTGTAATACTGCTTTGTGACCGTGTCGCTATTGGCATCAATGGGCTCTGGTTTCGTTTCTTCTTAGGAGAACAGAATCTTCCTCATGTCTAAGGATGGAGTTACCTTACTATGAATAATGAAGCCTGAACTATGCTTGAGGTGAACTGATGTTTTGTGTATTGAAAACTGAAGAGAAGCAGGTGAAAACAAGTATGAAAAGGAAAAGATATTTTCGACAGCTGATAACAGCTAATTTACCACAGATTAAATTGCCACTTAATTATATTAATTTTTTAATTATTTTAATTATATTAATTTTTGGGTATGTTATTAATAAGCTTAATTATATTAAGCTTAATTATATTAATTTTTGGGTATGTTAATTTGTTACATGTTTCTGTATACATAAATGGTATGGAATTAATAGAGCCTGGAATTCCCTAAACAAGGTGACTGGACATTGTGGTCCTGGTAGGTAGGCAACTGTTGTTGTTCTTCTAGCAGCTTGTTATGCAAGGAGTTAGCTTGACGTCCAAGATGCAGACCTAAATACTATTTGTGTTTCTTATGTGTCTGGCCCCACTGGGACCAGCTGAACAAAATGTTGTCCTAACATAGTCATAATTTTCCATTGTCATACCAGTATTCTTTTATGTTACCCTGGTAGCCAGTAATGCTAGAAAAAGTAAGTTTAGAACAGGAAACAGATGACCAAACTGAACTCAGCTCCTCTGTGTGTTAAAGTTAGTCATCTGTGAGTACATGTGCCTTTATGTTTGTTCTTTCATTTTTGTCTTTATCATGTTAATTATCTGCTTCCTCAGTTCTATTTCAAGAGGTGTTAGTATTGCTATATTTAGGCAGGGGTAGTAATAAACAAGGGATATTCCTAGTGGGTACATTGTGCCCGTAATTTTTCTGTGGCTTGATCTTAACCAAAAAAATTTGAGATGTTAGTATTAGCTCTGCTAAAACCAATCTATTGATTTTTTTTTTTTAAAATGAAAATTACATGTGTTGTCAAAATTACCCATTGATCTTACAAAAACACTTATGAAATGATTCATTAGTAGGGCTGCCATAAATATTAGACTGATTTTTTTCTGTTTCTGATTATTTCTTGACTTTCAGCTACCTGGTGGATCTGTCATTTGAAAAGGCAATGATAAGAAGTGGAAATCTTTTTAAATAGCTGTCTTCCTAGGTGACATGCTATGCCAGGTATGACCTGTATGGTCAAGTATGTACACGTATAAGTTTGAGCTTTAAGTAATCTGCAATGAAATGGCACACAGCTGATTTTATAATTGGTTTATATGGATATTAGTTTGGCTAGACACCATCAGCTGCAGCGATTTTCTGTCAAGATTTTGGTTTAGGATTAATTAATTACCATTTCAATGAATATATATGTACATATATTTTAAAGAGCATTGAGCTAGAAAAGCATTTATAGGTTACTGAACGGCTGAAGTGTTGGTTTCAGTCTTAGTGCTTAGTTGTCAGCAGAAAGAAAAGCACAGTTTTTTCCTTTAAGCCTATTCAAGTACTGCTTCCAGTGGTTTTGCCTTGGAGCATTTGCCTGTTATAACAAACTCCTGATGTAAAATAAAATCTCAGTCCAAGTTCCTGTGATTTTATTACTACTTTTTTTTTTTAAAAAAAAAGGGGGGGGAAATCTAGGTATCAAACATGTACCTGTCTGTATGTCTAGTGTCAAAAATGTTACTTACATGCCTCTCTAATAAAATGAAGCAAATGGAGCTTTCCACGCTCAGACTTGGGCTTAAACTACCTGGCTATCATGATTTCAGTTCAGTAGCTTGTCCTTAGCAAGTTAAATGAAATTCAATTTCGAAACTTAATAATATATTAAGATTATATGCAAACAGTAACACTGAAACCAAATTAATTTTCTCTTTGCTTGTAGCTTTTGTTTACTCAGAGATTAAATGAGTAATGAAGTGTCCTGCTCTGCATTCTTCTCCTTAAAGTGAATTTAAGAAAATACCTGTATTTTCAAAATTCCCCTGATACGCCTCATATGTAAGGAAGAGTGTTTAGGATAGTTTTATAATAAATCACTCAGGTCATTTCTGAGTGAAAACAGAACAGTTTTTAAACTTTCTATTTGTCAAGTGGTATATTTCCTAATGTCTGTCTCAAAATTATTTCACTTAAATGTTTGACTTTTTAACATATTTTGTTGGTGTGGAGGTTTTTTTTGTTTTGCTTTGGTTTTTTTTTGTTTAAGGTGATAGTGGAAATAGTCACTTTATGGGAAGTGAGTGATATTATTTGAGTATTCTTGTTACTTAAGTAATCACTGATTCTAGAAATTAAATTATTGACTAATTCTATGCTTTTTGCCCTTTAGACTGTATTTTACCTGATTGTTGCTGATCTTTCATAAGTTTGCACAGCCTGAGCTGTGATGGAGGCCTTGAAACAGGTTTGCTAAATGATAGTTTTACTAATGTTGACTATGACTACTAATTTTAGCGCTTTTTTTTTTATTTAAAGTTTTGTAGTGTCATTGAGAAATATGAACCTGTTGTGTGAATTGAAATCACAGAATCACAGAATGGTTCGGGTTGGAAAGGACCTTAAAGATCATCTGGTTCCAACCCCCCTGCCATGGGCAGGGACATCTCCCACTAGACCAGGCTGCTCAAAGCCCCATCCAGCCTGGCCTTGAACACTTCCAGGGATGGGGCATCCACAACTTCCCTGGGCAGCCTGTTCCAGTGTCTCACCAACCTCACAGTAAAGAATTTCTTCCTGATATCCAATCTAAATCTACGCTCTTTCAGTTTGAAACCGTTACCCCTTGTCCTATTGCTACACTCCCTGATAAAGACTCCCTGTCCATCCTTCTTGTAGGCCCCGTTTAGGTACTGGAAGGCTGCTGTAAGTTCTCTATGGGGCCTTCTCTTCTCCAGGCTGAACAACCCCAACTCTCTCAGCCTTGTCTTCATAGCAGAGGTGCTCCAGCCCTCGGATCATCTTCGTGGCCCTCCTCTGGACCTGTTCCAGCAGGTCCACGTTCTTCTTGTGCTGAAGAATCCAGAGCTGGAAGCAGTACTCCAGGTGGGGTCTCACCAGAGCAGAGTAAGGGGGCAGAATCACCTCCCTCGACCTGCTGGCCACGCTTCTTTTGATGCAGCCCAGGATGTGGTTGGCTTTCTGGGCTGCAAGTGCACATTGCTGGCTCATGTCCAGCTTTTCATCCACCAGCACCCCAAAGTCCTTCTCCTCAGGGCTGCTCTCAAGCCATTCTCCGCCCAACCTATGTTTGTGCCTGGGATTGCCCTGACCCAGGTGCGGAACCTTGCACTTGGCCTGGTTGAACTTCATGAAATGTACCTCTTGCTTCAGCAGTTTTACTGTCACATTTCTTGTGGTAAATCTGTCATTCTTCCCTTGAGCTTTAAATTAGAAGAGCACTTACTCAGGATACATGAGGGTTGAAATCATGTCTGCTCTGAAAATGGCAATCTCTCCATGATACTGAGGACAATAGGTTTTCATTCACTGACTTTCAAATACATGAAACATCACTTTTTAATTATTTTTGTGTACTTAGCGCCTTCTATGTTTAGACTCCATTGTTGCGGGTGTGTGAAAAGTTTTAAGGGGCTTTTATTTTAAAAACATCTGAGTCAGCTTCAAAGGTAAATACTAATCTTTTTGGGGGTGTTAAATTGATCTTTTGAGAGGTTGAGTGAAACTGATCTAATAGAAGCTGTAATACCACTTTGGAGTTGTGACATCCTGATGAAAAGCTCTTGAACTGTTTCATATATACGGTACTTGAACAATGGCAGAAATCTTTTGCAATCCTCTAGATTTCTACAGTAGACATGCATGCAGCAGAATGGAAAATGGGTATGGAATGCAGAGTTAGAACAAAAAGTACCCGGAGTGAGCTCTTTGTACTTTCTCAGAGATACACAGCTGGTGGTTGCTGAGTGGAGCAGATGTGCAAGTGAGATGGGTTACAGTGTATGTAAGTACCAAAGCGTAACAATGCAGTGATAGCCCAGAGAGCTGTATCACGTGTGCCTAATCTGATAGGAAACATGCTCACAATGGAGACTTGATTCTTTCAGCACTAAGGAAGCACTTCATCCGCAGGTTTGTAAAATTCTGTACCTGTATATGGGACAACCATATGTAAGATGTATTGCAACGCAGTTTCATTGTATTCACTGTGAAAATCTTGTAAAATGTTTACACTAGCCACTGATCAAAATGCATAGGTAAGCCACCTGCAGAGAAGACCTGTTACTGTTTCTTGCTTATATCTGAAGGTTGAAAGATGCTGCTGATGTGGTGACATCATGCTGATGTGATATCATTTGTTCTCCTTTTTAGATCTGCTGCACCTACACACTCTGTGGCACCTGTGTTTTGGTTAGATCACAGAAAGTATATTGGAGTGTAGAAATAATTTATTACTGATCGTATTACTACTGATAGTAATTATTATTATTATTATTATCCCTTCTTTTCAATGGATGTCTTTTTGAGTTTGAAATACTAGTTTTTTTGAGTTTGAAACACTAGTGCTCAGTATGGTATTTGTATATTGGTGAGGATTGAGTTACATTTCATGAAGCTTAGAAAAAAAATAAATCTCTGTTCTGTCTGCCTCCGGAATCAGAGTGCAGTTAAGTGAGTGGTGGAGTCAGGAGAATCTTACATATATGAGAACTAAAATAATGTCAATAATTATGTTGTTAGTTATGTGATCATGAAAATGGTGTTGCAGGTAAGAAAAAGAGAGTATTTGCAGTTTTAGAGGTTGCATGGGGAGGTGATACCTGTTTCTTAAGGAGGCTCCAAAGTTAAATGGAAATCATAGACATATCAGGTTGGAGGGCTTCCAAGAGGCCTTGCTCTGTGGTTTTCCTAGGGATGGAAGTGAGGGTGACCTGCATATAGTTCCCTGTGTTGTCCTTCTTGCTGTAAGATTTACCTTTCTGAAATCATTGGAGAACCTCCCTAGGCTTCACAACCTTTCAAAGACATTAAAGAGCAGCCTCATGATGATGCCAGCCAGCTCTCCTGGTACTCCCAGATGTGTCCTATCTACTCCTATGGACTTGTATGAGCTAGAGAACAGTGTCGTAAGTGGGGGAAAAACAGGTTGTGGCTACGGTATGCTGGGAAATGTTAAACAGGGAGGAAATGGGTAAGTTTTCTCGCCCATGAAAAAAACATGAACAAGACTAAAATTAACTTTTGATTTACTTGTTTAAAAAAAAAAAAAAAAGCCACAGTAACTACTCCACTGAGGAACTGAGGAACATCTGACTTTTATCAGATGTTTTAGGGTAATATTTTCAAGACAGACAGTGTACTTTTGGTGCAGGCATGTGGAGAGGAGCAGTGAGGTGTAAACGTGGAGAGGGAAGGGTGAGCTGAATGGAGGATGGTTATTTGAGATATTCCAGCTGTGGAACTCACTCCCTCTAGCAATTTTGTTTCCCTACCCCCCCATATGTTTGTAGAGAGGTTTTTCATTTGGTATTTCCTGGACTGTGGACCATGTCTGGGTTGTCTATGGCTGTTAGAATTGATAGATGTAAAAGCTGCTTCTGTGTTTTTTGTGACAAGCTGACCTACTATTTGCTTACATTCAGTCTATATAAAAATGCATATTAAAACACAAGCGTAAGGTGAAGAAAATCATGTAGGTGGTTTTGATAGCTTGTATACAAAGAATCCTATTATTTTGCAAAGACAATACAAAAGTGGTGGTCTGGGACAACATAACAAACTTAGCTAGAACTTTGGGGGTGCCAATAAGTTTGCAAACCTAAAAGTAAGTGGTCGTTTTTATAACATGCATGTTTCTTTGTGGCATCTGTGTTTAGCCAGTGGAATTCCCCATGACAAACTATCACTGAGCCAGGTTTTAAATATAGGTTTTTTAAATAAGGGTAATGAAGTTATCCGTGGTTAAAATAGACGATAGGGAAGGATCATGGGGGATGGAAGCCTCATGCTTTAGAACTTAGGCCAATAACTTTGAGCCAACTGCTGTTCATTAAAAACATTGCTCCTTTCTCAGAGGCCTCCGGTCTGGACCACTACTGGCAACCGGAAGTATCAAAGTTCTGATTCACTGTTGCAAATCCCAGACGCCTTCCTTTTTATTGAGGTCTGCAGTGGCTGACTTCTTATTAACTTTTATTCAATTTTGTTCTTCAACTACTGAAACACTGTTGAACTGCACAGCTTCTGGTTATTATGAGTTTTGTCCAGCTACTTTTCATGTACTACTTTTCATGTACTTCAGCATAAACTGTTGATTTCTTTCATTAATAGATGCCCATTTTCATACCCCTGCTGTGTCGCAGTTCCTGAGCTATAATACGTATATATGGCTGTGGTTCAGTCTAAGCTTGGATGATGACATAATGGGCTGGTAATAACTCCTGGTGTATTTTCTTGACATTGCTTTCTTAAAAAAAGTCACATCAGCTATAGGCTACGCATGCTGCCTAAGAGGCCAGTAGTTATAGTAGGTGTGTGTAATCTTGCACATTGCTTTTGCATGCTTTTAGCTAATTTTGTAGAAATAGCTAATGTTTGGCACCCATGAAGGTTGTTTTTATTCATCTGGCATGTTCCCGTTCAAATACCCATTTAATGTGGTCACCAACTATAGAAATAGTTAAACAATACTGTAAATGGACATGTTTTCTTTGTTGGGATGATCGCTGACACACTGAATTCTTTTCATTAAGTAATTTGACCACAAGCATCTCTTTACTTTGGAAAAAGAAGAGGAAAAAAGCTCTAGAAAGTAGATTTTTCTCTCAGTTTTCTTATTTGCAGTGCTTATATAGGGGGATATAATTAGAATTTCAGGATAAATTACACAAAGTATTGGATGAAAATCAAGACTAAAGTAAACATTCAATTTCTCTTTTTTGCATTTGACCATTAGACACAAACATTTGGTTATAAATAGATACCTCATCCATGTTGGAGTAACATTTCATGTTCAAAGTAAGATTCTGGAAAAGAAAATCCTTTGAAAAGTGACTTAAAGCAATTATGCAATTTGAAACCTTAAGTTAGTTTATGAATCTTTATTACAATTGGATTACTTTTATATGCTCTGTAATAAATACCAAAAAGCCCTCTAAAGTAAAACATGTTCCAGATGAATAATCCTTACTAAGAGAATTTGCAAATGCAGTTGTTTTTAGCTCTTGATAATCTTACATTAGCAGGATATCCATATACTATTAGTATACACAATAGCTACTGTTACAAAAATGAATACCGTTGACATCTTTACTGTCAACCTGATGGTCATAAATCATCTAATTAATTTGATGTTAGCACTTACCTTGCTTGAAAGAAGTGGGAGCATTCATGTTCTGAGGATAACACAGCATCCTTCTGTGTCTACTACTGTCCTTGTTCAGAATTTGCTGCCGTGTGTAGAGATCACTAGAAAGTGATCTCTAGATCACTAGAAAGTATAGTTTTAAAATTTTTCAGGGTAGTCAGTGTTGTGCATCTGATCTTGAAGAATGCAAGTGTGTTTCTGAAGGTCATCTGTTAACCATGAAAATGTAGGCATACACATGGACAAAATTGCTATGACTTAATACCTACCTTCATCTACAGAGAAGAGTCAACGCAGTGCAGAAAGCAGTAGGACAAAGTTTTTACCTATTGTTCTCAAGCTGTTTTTGAACAGTAACACTTTATTCCTGGGTGATCAAGTCCATTAGACTCATACCTTACATGAAGCACAGCAGGTTTTCTGTAAGTGTTGTCTGGTTCTCCTCATTGTATGCACCTTCCACACATTGAGAAAGAGTAGAAAATACTCAGTAATTTTCTGGTTTGAACCAAGAAAATCAAAGCTGAAGTTGACACTCATGAGCCAAATGGAAAGAAATGACAAAAAGCAGTAAATGCCAGGAGGTGCTAGTTTAATTCTAAGCTGTACTCCAGACCCTGTTGTGCTGTCGTTGTGTGAAGAGTGAGAAAATCAGTCAGGCTTAGGCATACAGGAGGGCTCTATAGAAATTTCTGTGACCTGTCTGCTTAATGAAACACGTCCCTAGTGCACGCTGATGCAGTGTTCTTCGGGGTTGCGTATAATGTAGAGAGTTGCCCTACAAGTGTGCACACTTAATTTTATTCATATCAGTAAAGCTATTGATGTTGAGGAAATGATTCATAAAGTACATCAACTAAAAGTTCAATACAACTAGGTTTGGGTTCAAATGTTTGTTGGTTTGAATCCCAAAATCATAAGCTTCTGGGAGCCAAGAACCAGAGATTAGCATCTTTAATGTCATTTACAGTACACACAACTCTGATTCTTTAAGTGGACTTCCTTTGATTGCTTTCTGATTTAACATGTTAAGAATGTATTCCTACTTTCCTTATATGATCGTTGCCTTTATTTTCATTAAAAGTAGAAATGAGTACTGTGCAAGCTTGACAGTCTAATTTTCTGGTGGGCAGCTGATATTCTTTAACTGCACTCAAAGGAAAAATGACACCTCATTTATCTGGATAGTTTCCCTCTGTCTTTGAGAGTTGACAATTTGTCAATTTAAAGGTGCAGCTCTTACAATATTGAGATTATTGCAAATATGTTAGAGTAGTTCAGGCTATAGTTCTTGAAAGAAGGTAGAGCTTAATATAGACACTTTCCTGTCTGTCTTTTCAACTCTAATACTTCCCCTACTTGACCAAGCATAGTTATCAGTCATGGTTATTTTATGTATTAGAACTAAAAAGACAGGAATAAAATGTACTTACTGAAATGTGACAGGAACCAACTTTTATCCCTTTGTCCTAGTTATATCTTCTGTCTGTCCGTAGAGCTGTTCATTAATTCTGTCATTAATTCTGTTACCTGTGGATTCTGCTATTTAAAGCTCTACAGGACTTTAAAAGTTGGACTGTTTTTCATTTTTGTTCATTTTGATGTGGTCTGCAAACCAGTTTTTTAAATTGTCGACAGATTTTCTTCAGTCTCTTTCTTAAGTTCCCCTCTCCTTTTGTGCTACCCATTAGTACTTGTTTTCTGTTCCTGAAATTTTCTCAATTTTCCTTCTGTAGAGTATCTTCATTACTGATGGAAAAGGCTTCTAGTCTGATGCTCCCAATCCATCTCAGCCAGAACTATTATATTTCTCTACCTTCAGGAGAATTCTGGTTTATTTCAACAGTTCAGGCATGTGTCAAATTGCATTTTGAAACAGAATCCCAAATTTATTGTCTCCTCTCAAAAGATATCCATGAAAACCCATAGAAGTCTTTAGAATTGTTATTTGAACTTACTGTTTTTGAATATACAACTTCAAGAGGAACATAGTAAAAAGTAAAATTAATGTTACTCCATTGTTTTAGCAGAACGTAGAAGAATCAGTAACTGTCTACCAAAACCTGTAGATAACCCTGAAACTTCATTTCCTCTCATACTGAGCACTTAAACCCATCTTAAATCTTTTCCATCCTCTTGTCTCTTACAATGTATGCTGAAGACGTGAATTTCATGCATGTTTTAGTCTCTCAAATCCTACCTAATGGAAACCACAAACTGAATCTGTAATTCTGAAAGGCATTAAAAGGCTCACAAGTAGCTATCTGTGCAATAATCATACCGGTCATGTGTTTTATTTATTACTTCACTTACTTCTATGAGATCTTTTTTGGTTTTGACTATGTTTAACATCTTCATTAATGATGTGGGTGATGGGGCATAGTGTACCCTGGTGACACAAAACTGGGAGGAGTGGCTGATATGCCAGAGGCTCACGCTGCCACCCAGAGGGACCTCAACAGGCTGGACAATGGGCTGGATGGAACCTCACGGAGTTCAGCAAAGGCGAGTGCAAAGTCCTGCACTTGGGGAGGAACAACCCCATGCACTATATTCTGACAGCTGTTTGGCTGGAAAGCAGCTTTGCAGAAAGCCTGGGGGTCCTGGTGGACACTAAGTTGAACATGAACCAGCAATATTCCCTTGCGGCAAAGGCAGCTAATGGTCTTCTGGGCTGCATTAGGAGAATTATTGCCAGTGGGTCGAGGGAGGTGGTGCATCCCCTCTACTCAACAGTGGTAAGGCCATACCTGGAGTGCTGCGTCCAGTTCTGGGCTCTCCAGTATGAGAGATACACAAAGCTACTGGAGACAGTCTAGCAAAGGGCCACTAAGGTGATTAAGGAACTGCAGCATCTCTCCTATGAGGAAAGGCTGAGAGAGGTGGGACCATTTAGCCTGGAGAAGAGAAGGCCCATTGGAATTTCACTGATGTGGAGAAATATCTGAAAGGAAGTTGTAAAGAAGATGGAGCCAGGTGCTTTTCAGTAGTATCCAGTACAAGACAAGAGGCAATGGACATAAATGGGAGATTCCATCTGAACACCAGGAAACACCTTTTCACTGGGATGGTGACTGAGCGACTGGCATGGGTTGCCCAGAGAGGTTGTGGAAACTCCATCCTTGATACTATTCAAAAGCTACCTGTACATGGTCCTGGGCAACCAGCTGTAGGTGACCCTGCTTGAGGAGGGGGCTTGCACCAGATGACCCTTCCAACCTCAAGTATTCTGTGATTCTGTGAAACAGTGATAGAAATAATCAGATGTCCACACTGTTTTAACTTCTGAAAGGTCTTTCAGAGATTGCAGTTCTATAGAGTTGAACAGAGGAGCTGGGTCAACAATATCGTAACTATATGAAAACTCTCTCTCAGAGCATCTGTAGTAGGTTTTCCTGCCTGCTAGTCCCCCTTGGTATCTCAGAATGTACTAGGGATTTTCTGTATGTAAAAAGATGGAAATTAAATAAGGAATTCAATCAATTAGACAAGCCCATTTTCCCTTGAGAATAGCAATTTAAACTCATTTGTATAAAGAAATAGTTCTAGGTCAATTTATCAGCAACCGGTACCAGAGGATCCATCTCATGACACAGCTATAGCTCAGCTCAGGCAAGCAAAGTTACATCACCTGAAACCAAATGAAACAGAGGGAAAATCAGGACCTAGAGTGATGTATTTGTTTTGAGCTTATTTATTCCATCTTTGCAAAAAATTGGGGAGCAATTCAGGTTCAGTATGAAAAAAGAAAATCTGAAGGATCAGGTTAAAGTAATGCTTGATCATTTCTCTCTGGAAAGTCATTGTCATAATTTATAATTTATATAGGTAGTCTGGGCAGCATACCTGTATTAATATATGGACCTCCAACTTTTTTTGTCTGATATTGGCAATGAGCCCAAGGCATGGGTAAAACCAAAGTTGCAAAAATTGTGTGATAGTCAAGGCTGATATCTTAGGCTACTGCAAATAATTTCCTTCTGGTTCTGCATCTCCCAGTGTATTTCCTGCTGTACGGGGTGTATTTCATGAGCAGAAACAATTGAATCCATGCTGCACCAGATTATATGCTGCTTTTTCCTAAAGAAAATCCTGGTAACTTTTCAGGCTGATTTATGGCTGTATATGTTAAAATTCTTACATAGCCTAAGAAGTCCTAGCTTGCAGTCTGGGCTCATGAAAGAGAAAACTCACATAAATTCCATAATTATTTCAGGTAATACACAAAACAGTTGGCCTGCTTGATTCAAATTGGTTTACACTAGAACTGTGGTCGAGAACATGGCGTCATGGAGGTCTCTTCTGTTAATGTTGCCTTTTTCTTTTGTTAAAGCTATTGCAGAAAGTTTGAGGTTAAGTTTGGTTTCAGCTCACGTGCTTGTGGTTTTCTGATTCTTAACAGCTTTTTTTATAGTTATCCTCTGTATGACATATGTGACTCTTTTCCTGTTTTGTTTTCTTTGTATTTTCTTTTAGTTATAGATAGTAATCTGGTGATTTGATTTTTGCTTTGGGTTTGTTGTTTTTTTTAAAGAATCTGTCATCAGCCTTTAATATTGTTGAACAGAAGGTTTTTATGCACTTCTTGCCCATGAAAAAGACACTATTGATTCTGAGTGTTGCCGAGTATCTGCATTTTCTTGCCATATAAGTAACATTTCTTCAGTAATTTCCACTCGGGCTAAATGTCTTGTTTGTGTCTCAGTTCTGGTCTCCTTGCTCTGACTGGTAAGTGCATGTGCACATAGCCCATGGAGATGATAGTGATTTAGGTGACAATGTATTAGTGATAAATAGAACAGTTTTCTTGTGTTCAAGCGTTTGGTTTCCTGAGGAAAGGAGACATCAGGCATTAGCTGTGTGCTGTAAAACTGGACATGAAGAGCTGTAGTACGATCTGCAAAGCACGTGCCATAAAGCTATAGGAGTTGTATGGGACTCGGTGTATTATTGGAACAGTAGGATATTACAAAGATTATGTGGAAAATGCTTTTACAGAGGCACAACTAAGCCAGGCTCCTTCAGAAAGGTAGCCCTGCCTCCCTTTCACCAAGGGAGTGTTGTGTGAGGCTTTCCCGAAGGCTGACTGAACTAGAGCGGTGAATAATGAGAGCTAACTGGCTGAAGCAACATGGAGTAGATAACAACAATGCTAATGTGTTGTTGGAGGCATTCTGTTCAGTGCCGACAATCTGACTGCATAAAATATTTTGTCAATCATTTATTCAGTAGGTTCCTAAAACTTTCTTCTCTTTCTCCCTTTTTCAGCCAGCCTTAGAGGCTATATGGACGTTTTCCTGCTCAATCCGTGAAGGCATTCACGATTGTTTCACTCACATGCGGAACTCATCCCAGTTCCACCCTGTTGCCTGCCTGCAAGTGGGGATCAATACAACGTAGTTTCTGGTCCTGTCCGCAAAGAAGTGTCATAAGCCCATGTTGTCCAACAGTTGCATCTCTCTCATTGCTGGTATCACCGAGAGGCGCAGGATGCGCAAGGCTGGGATTAGTGCAGGCAGTTTAGCACCAGTTTTTGACGTTGGCTGTGCTGCCCCTCGCCATCTTGCTGAAGATGACTTTTACACCGGTTGCAGATTTTTCTGCGTTTAACGATTGTGTTGCAAGTGAGGCCAAGTAGTCTGACTCCCTAGTGAATGGGGTAATGTTAAATTTGGGGGATTATCATTCCGATCCCCTATGCAAAATGCCTTTGGTACAAAAATTGACAACAGTGGACAGTTAGAAGTTAGTTTAGAAGACAAATGCAGAAGGGAATATGAAATTTTACTGGGCTTTGAAAGGTAAATCGTTGTTTATTTGTGGGGGAAAATAAATTCTCTACACTGTAATGCAATGCAGGGAACTTCAAGAAAAACACCACTCAGTTTTTAAAGAAGGATCAAGCTTATTGGAGAAAGCAAATTAATTTGGAAAACCTGATGTAGAAAAAGCATTTGGAAGTTTTTGAATTAGTATTTCCAAAGCACAGTGTTTATCTGTACAGAAGGTAATTTGGTACTACAGTGTCTGATAGTTTTGCTGACTTTCTTACCTTTTCAAGTAGGTTTACTAAGAGGGAGGTGGAGTGCCAAGAGTGATTTAGCTGATTGAGTTTCTGGATTTTCTTGATGCCTTACAGTTTTCTTATTAGCATGGGACTAACACAGATTGTTACCTAGCATGTGACAGAGATATTATTTACGCAATAAATACTACTTTTAATTATACCATATATAAAGTTGGTTGAAAAGCAGAATTGCATAGCCTCAGAGGAAGAGTAATGACATTGAAAGTTTCATAGATAATTTGGACTTGGATTCTTTTCTTCTGTTCCATTTCGCAAGAAGTATACATGTTACATTAGCATCACAGATGCAGAATATGATCATGCATGCCAGTAGCTACAAATTAAGTGTTTTTTACACACGTCACAGTGTGATTTAGTGACTTAGGGTAGTGTGGTATTTGTGGTTAACTTGCTGAGCCTCAGTGAGGGTGAAATCCTCCTTAGAAGGGAGGAAGGATGGATTTGTGGTTTAGGTTTGAAATTGGAAAACAGGAGATCTCTTTCTGCTTTGATGACAGATTATTTGATTTGTGGGAAAATCTTTTTCTGTACCTTAATTTCTACTTATGTAAATGGGAGAGTTACAAAAAGTATTGCCTGCTTCCGCTGAATAGAGGACTCAATTCATTAATATCTTTTACTGCTGTGATTATGTGCAATTTCCAGCTACCTGTAACAATGAAGATAAATTTTAAATTTGTTTCTCTGTGATTTCTGTAATATCTGCAATATTCTATCATCTACCGTATCTACCAAACGTCTTACCAGTATCTTTGAAAAAGCTTTCTTGGACACTTGTTCTTTTGTCCATGCTCCACTTCATCCTCTGCTTGGTTGCCGGGTATGTGCTAGTCATCCATCCGAGTGCTTGGATGGACAGCTGCTGGACTTTTATTGCTAATGTCTTGCTGAACCATCAGGTCAGCCCACCTTATGGCTTCAACATTTGCCAGACTTTCCTACTGCTTCACTAAATGTAAGGCACGAAAGTGCTTCTAGTAATACTTCCAACAACTTCTCCATCTTCTATATATTACCTTGATGCACACCCACACAGCAGTTGGGGTATGGAAGACAGTTTTATGCACCTTTAACTTGTTGAGAGATCAGGTTCTTTGCCAGCTCGCTTGGTAATCCTCCTGGTGTCCTGGATATGAGAAACTACCTCATTAAGAAAACTCCACTGGCATTGATAAAGCATTGCCAAAATAAATGGATTCATAAATGACTGGATGTTCAGTCCCACTGATGGAAGTGCAATACATGATCTTTCAGTGGCTGGTTAACTGTTTTTTTCAGGCTGATGTTCCAAAACAAATGGTAAAGGCAGCAGAAGTAAACCAAGAGCAGACAATCTTAATTGGAGTAGGCACCACGTCTGACCAGCACACTAGTATTAACAATACAAGAGTGCCAAACGGGCTGCTGAGGATACTGAGTGCAGTCTGGAGAGATTAAATGATCTTACTATCATTTGCAAGTATCCGTGCTTTAAAGGAATAGCGTGTGCTTTAAAGTTGCTGTGTACTTAAGTACCACTGTGCAGCATTGCATGAAAGGAATTGATTTTATGACATGTTCCTTTGGACATCAGAGGGAAAGTGTCAGGTTGCCCTAGACCGTAATTCACAGTGAAGTTCAAATGTTGCTTTTGGCACCTGTTCTGAACTTGGCTATGGTGTAATTTGTGGGAACTCTTTTTTTTCTACAGGTTGGAGAGGTGCAGGCAGATGCCGTTATCGGAAAGAAATCCCTGTGCTTTATCACAAATAGGATTTCTCCCCTTTTGCCCATAAAATCCTGACAGTGATTTCATTCTGCACGGTCTGTGATCCCACATCACACATCCAAGTGGAAAAAAGAAGTGATCAATCAGTCAAGAGCTAGAAATCATCTCTGTATTTCAGCAAGAATCTAATCTGAGCCAGATGATCTCCTGTCTTTCCCAAATGCCACTGTGTCATTGTCTTCACTGTTTGGCAATCAGCTTCTCATGCGAATGAAGGGAAACAGGTTTGGTCCTCGGTCAGTTTTTGTGTCTGTCTGAGTCCTGTAAGGAGGCTTGCTTGTTATCTAAGCATAGGTAACGAGCACTGTGCAGAATCATCACCTTATAGCTTTTGTAGTTGCATTTTTCTCTGTGTCTGAAAAGTGCTGGCTGGAGACTGACATTCGGTCCTGAAAAGATGACAAAAAGAGGGGAAGGAGCATTGGAGGGGAATTTCTACTGCAAACTTAAGCAGAAAGTGGTAAAACCACTCTGGGGAAGGGTGTAATTTTCGAAAGCTCACTGGCACAATTTGTATCTTGTGCAAAATGTAGTTAGCTTTGTGCAGTGGTGCTTGAATTATCTATGAAGTGTTTTGAAGGTGGAAAATGCTCTGTACAGAACTACCAGCTCAAATCTAAAGCCTGAAATCCTATTTGGTATCTAAATGCTCCCTAAAGGGTTTGGCTTTGTGTTACAGCACAACCCAGATCATCTTTGCTTTCTGCTTCTAAGCTGCAGCCAGACCCTTATAAGAACAGCTGATGAGATTTACCCTTGATTTAGGCACAAATCAAAACCAATGCTGCAACCTAGTCCAAGTGGTTGGCCCCATCTGTCTGTAATCAGAGGGATCTCAGAGCAGCTCTGACCCTAAATTGGTGACAGGCTGTCATTAAAAGTGTCCCTCAGTAAGTCCCGAGAGCTGTAGTTCATAGAAACAAACCAAAAATAACTGTTGTATTTTAACAGGGTGTAATGTAGAGTACAGATGCAGTCGTTGCTGTTGGTAGTGGTGCTAGGATGTCGTTACATGTTGTGTGGATAATGTTTAAACTTGTCACTTTTTTCTTCTGGGCAAGGGCTGGGACACCTTATGTCACACGTGCCAACATCTGAGAGCTATTAATAGGAGTGTTTGAGCCAGACAAAACCCCCACATACACCTTGTAATTGTTTCAAAAAGCTGTATTCAGCGAGAAGCTCGGTTGGCAAGAGAGGGCCCAGTCTTAGGTTCTTGGCTTTAGACGTGGACTTTGCTCACGGAGAGGAGTGGGTGGCCGTCCTACTTCATGAAGTTCAAGCTAGAAAGGCTTATAAAAGCAAAGCCCACCCTTCTTCGTGTCTCCAGACGGCGGCTTTTGCCTCGCTCGGCCCCTCTCAGCGGGAGCTGGGGGCTCGTTCCCCCTACCTGCTGCACCGCCTGTACCGTGGGGCCGGGCCCTGCCGGCGGGGGCCCGACCGCGGGCTCCCCGGTG
>VYZM01013209.1:74459-151635 GCA_013398915.1 Dromas ardeola
GCTCGCCCGGCCGCGGAGCCCCCGCCCGTGGCCCGGCCGAAGCGAGAGCCGCACATCGCCCGGCGACCTGGACGCGGGCTGAGGTGTAAAAAAGTTGATCGCTCTGGCAGGGTTGCACCCTGCAAGGATTAAAAACAAAGCACTTCGCGTGCTGTAAAAATAAAATCGGTCTATTGACGCCTCGAGGCGCTTGAAACAGCGTGCGGTGAAGGCGGCAGCTCAAGTTTTGACACGAAGCGAAGGCCCCGGGAGCGCGTGGCTGCTGGGCCGGGCCGGGCCGGGCCCTGTCAGGTGCAGCGAGGGGCTGCGGGGCAGGCGGGAGAGCCACCGGGGGGTGCTGCCCGGCGCGGCCGTTCGGCGTGCGAACGGATCAGCCCCCCCCGCCAAAAACTTCTGTTTAGGATTTGTTCAAATGCAGCGTTCGCTTTATTTCCCTTTGTCGTTAAAAAAAAACAAAACAAAACGTTAATAATTTATGTCAATACTTTGTAATTGCTTGAGACTGTGTTATCCTTTCCTTGGAACAAGGGAAGACTACAGCTCTCCTTGTGTATTTAAGGTCTATTTAACAGTTTAGGAAGCTTTTGTTTGGATTTTTTTTTTTTTTCCTTTCATGTTTCAGTGAGAGAATTTGGCCATACATTGTAAAACAAACCAATGCCGAAACTTTATTCTGTGGTGATTTATTCCATGTTATAAATTCTGTTTCGGACTTCGGAAATTATTCAGTACCAGCCTAGGAGTGGCAGCAGTGAGCATATTGCAAAGCATGACAGTTTTTCAGGCTTTACGCAGTTACCCTAATTATCTTTTCTCTTTGCCTATAGCCATTTACATTTTCTGAACTAAACACAGCATGAACAATAGCCTCAGCTTAGAGCAGTTACTGTTTCAAAAAAAAGGATATATATCTCCACGCAGGAGAGGTTTTTGCTGGTCTTTGTCTTTTCTTAAGCTAGAATAATTTTAGCTACTTCCAAAATGTTTCACCAGACTTTTTTGAACTCTCTTGTTCAGGTGGCCCAGACAAATAGTCTCCTCCCCAGGACTGTGTCGGTTTGGAAGTAGAATTGACTGCTGCTGGGGCTGGGCCCGATTGTCCTGGGGACAATGCCAACGTGAGTATCGTTGCTGCTGGGGCTTCTAGTCACTTGTAGAAAAGGCTTGTACACACCTAGTCACGTCTTTCACATGTTCACACACATTCTTACAATGCAGGGCATAGGCTTTTGCACGTGTGAGTCTGACTTATAAGGATGTTGTCAGGTTAAAATTTTTTCTGTTATTAACAGTACTAAAAATGATTGCAATCAAGTAAGGTAAACTTTAGTTAGGGCAATGAGAATTTGGGAATTTCTGTTTGGTTTCCGCTTCATTTCATGCTCTGGCTTAATAGCCTGACGTAACACTACAATGTGTCACGTTACAAGCACTGCAGGGCGAGAATATTTGCGTCCAAGAAGGAAAACCAAATTATTGACGTTTTACTTAGTCAGTGGAAATGTTCCGATTGGTATTAAGTTCAAACATTCTTTCAGTAATCCCAAACTAAGGGTATAAAACCACCTGACAGCATCCTTTTACTGGGTCACACATGAAGAGAAACATCTCTGAGATTCTCACATCTAGCTAGAATATTTGATATAATTGCAGGATAACCAGGTAGATAAGTCTTCATTATTAACTACATCTTCAAAAGTTATTCTGTCGTGGCAGCTAGCACTGTGTAGAAGTTAAAATTGTTAGGAGTGTCATAGAGACCTTAGCTTGTTAAAATTACAGCCTTTGATACTGGGAACTCCTGCTCATGTGTTTAACAGTGCATACATGAGTAACAGCCCTTAAGGTTTTGCAGGAGCGAACCTATAAATACTGGTTCTCTTTTTTTTTTTTTTTTTTTTAATTTTGATACAAATGTCTGCAAACTAGATCACTTTCCACCAAGTCATTTTTAAAGTAAAACAGGTATTAAATACCCTAAGTTACTTAGTGTGCAGAGCAGTGACCGTAGGTGGCAAATATTAGGCACAAGATAGAAATAGCATTGGCAATGCAACTACAGACTCTCAGCAAAGGTTTTGTTCAAATCTGTAAACAGCAAGACTGGCTTCTTCCTTCCCAAGTGTGTTAAAAGCCCACAATGTTTAATAGCTATATAAGATGACTGATGAAAAAGCTATGTAAAGTACTTCTGGAACATAACATCCTTGATACTGTTTTTTGATGCCAAGTTTTCAGGTTGATCTCTCTCGGGCCGTACCATGAATCATTTTGATTTTTAGGGCTGTAGTTGGTAACAAGTAGTCCTTTCCCTGGGATGAATGTTTATAGAGAAAGAAGGAGAATGTGAAGTAGGTTGATTGAGGCTACTCCAGAGATGATAAAATATATGTCCATCTTTCATAACACAGGTTTTTTTTTTTTTAAATTATGGAGCATTTCAATGTTTGAGGCTACAAAGGCTTAACTGGCAAGTATCAATAATTTGCATTGTATAAAAAAAAAAAAAAGAAAAAGAACAAAACCGAAAAAATCCAAAACACTAAAGGTGTCTCACTGTCACCCTTTTCTTAGACAAGTTGTCTCCTGTGTTGTGAGCGTAAATGGCAGCTCGTGTTTAGGTGTAAGTCAACTTCAGTTATATTTGACCTTTAATTTCTCGCTATTACCAAGTCTGATCTGGGGTTGCATTTTTATCATCTTGGGAGACAGGAATAGCATAAAGTGATAATAGCAAAAGATTCATAACTGAAAGTTCAAGTTGAAAATGTGACAAAAGTAATAATACACAGAAAGTATTTTTTATTTTTTACTCTTTGAATTTTGTCAATAAGGTCATTTGTAGTGCCAACTTTTTCAATTACTGTAAGTGTTCTTTTTTTAAGGCTAAAGCCAGGTGAATTCTTACCTCGTTCCACTGCATTTTAGTCCATTATTCATGGATTTGTTCCCCATGCACATTTCCAAGAAGTGCACAGATACATTTTTTGTGGTCATCTTCAGTAGTTGGGACCAGGCTTTCAAAAGAATACAGTTATCACTTAGGTGTCTAAATGCATTTTTTTTCTCATTTTTTTCACACACTGGGTACTGATAATTTTTGAGTCGCTGGTTCAGAAAAGTCTCAGACGTTTGGGTGAAGACCTTATTAAAAACTTAACAGCTCCTTCTAGTTTTTAAATGTGAGCCAAACTCTTAGAAAAATAAAGCAAGAAAATCTGCCCCAGTTGTGGGTGGTGAAAATTCCAGGCATATCACAGAACGGGAGATTACAGTAAATGAAAGTGAATCTTTCTAGTGCTTGCAGCCAAATAGAAAATCTGTAGTCAACTCTCCACCTTGGGAACGTGGCATTCGGTATGAAGGATTAACCTGGCACAGAAGGCAGCATTCCTGACCTCAAAGGAAAACTTCAGTGTTTTAGTGTACAAAGGGATATCACTGAAAAATTTCCGAAAAGCCAGGTACACAATTATTTCTCCTACTTTCTCTATGGAGAAAGGCAATCTTCTTAGTCCTGTCCCTGAAATGAGTGGCATAAATGCATCTCAGACTTTCTCTAGTAGATGCATGTTTTCTTTGCCGTTTTGAGAATAAATTGTATTTGCGCAATGAAAACAAGGATAGAGTCAGGCTTAAAAATTAGTAGTGAGACCCAATTTACAAATGAGTCCAAAAAAGAAGCTGTAAATATTCAGGCAGTAATGCTGAGCTCTTTATTAGTGAGCTTGAACTGCTTTTCTCAAACTACTTTGAGCCATCCTTGGTATGCCTGCAAGTGCTACAGCACCTTTGGACTCTCACCTGCTTACTCATGCATGCATAGTTTACTATGTAGGCACTGATCACCTCTAAATTTATCTTTCTGACAACAAATGTCAGGCAAGAGCCATGCTGGAGTCAGAGTGTAGCAAGTATCTATGCTCCGATACGTGACAGGATTGTCCCATTTTACGGAGACCTCTGAATCACGATGAGCCATGGGCAAGCGATCGCTAACATACCTGGATACATTTTCTGCTGTCCAGCTGAGCTGCTCCAGCAAACACGTGTGGGCATGCCTTCTGCCCATGGCTATTGAGAGAAAAATGTGTTAGTTTAAACCAGATGTGGGATTTAAGGTAATGGTTTATTTGTGGCGGAGGTTTAAGCATGTATATGTCAGCTCTAACAAAGTAGGATTGTGGCACAGCTGACAAGTCGTAACTGATTAAGCCTTGGTAACTCAGTGCTCCCGATCTTCCATCCATAATCCATCCATACAGTTGTAAATGGAAACTGAACTGTGTTAGCTAAACTTGCTTTTGTGAAGTGTGGAGTAATTCCTTTTATGTCCCTTTGACTGACAGACGAGTGCACATACGACATAATTGTGCTTACTGCTGCTTAGTAACGCGAGTCAGCATAACCCGGCTGTCTTTTTCACTCTTATAAACATGTAGGAAGAAGTGGAAATCAGGCCCTTTCCTTAATTTACACTCTTCCTTTAAAACATCTTCTGTCTCCTGCTAATACATTACACCTATCAAGACTTGTACATGTAAGGAAGTGCACGCAGGTCTGATCTGTCTGTAAACTTGCTTCCAAAGCCTGTCAGTGTCAGCTGTAACATCTCAGCTAGTAGAAATATTCTGTCTTCAGTGACATGAAATTGCCTTCCCAAATGCCCTTTCCAATTCCAGCAAATGCACTTAGAAAGTGTCCCTCCAACTGAAATAATCAAGAACTTTGAAACAGGTTGGATTTTTTTTTTTCTCCCTTGCAGGTTGTGAACACCAAAGTGAGATCCATGTTTAGGCAACGAGATCCATTTTGAGATTGATACAAATATAGCCATATTTTCAAAGGGGCTGAATGTAGCTCAAATAAATCCATTGGCATTTCTAAATCCTTGTAAATTGAAAATCCGTTCACACTCATTTAGTGGCCTAATCTAGATTTAGAACAGTGGATATGTGCCATCACTAATGTAAGTAAGTAGCCTTTCTGAGGTTTTGATCTGGTATATAAACCAGGTTTATATCATCGGTAGAGCTGACCCTTTACAATGATGGACTCACAGCATCAGTGCTTTAAAGTTAGATGTTAAATATCCCAGTTGAAATTAGTCCAAAATTCCCACGTTGTTGCCCAGCCTGGGGGATTTACTTGCACCTCAGTAAGTAGTAGTGGGAGTAATCACACAAAAGCCTACTTCTGTGAAAAATGGTATGTTGAAGAAGTACCTGATGAGACGTGTGTTAAAGTAGGGCTGTTTTCTTGCATTTTTATGTGTTATTGTTGTGCACACAGCAAGACTATAACCCAGAGCAAAAGTGAGGCTAGAAGGAGTTTCTTCAGGTTTTCTTCTTTCAGAGCGTAGGGTGTTTTGACTTCCTGTGACAGAACATTTTTGGTAAGAGCAGGTATCAACAGTACATTTTTAATTCATGGCTCTTTTTGCATTGTAAGGCAACTTCATCTGTGGTATTGTGTGTGTTGTCCTAACCCAGAACCCATTAAACGGGTTTTAAAGTATACAGGGAAAACCAAGTCGGGGCATGCATCATCACACACATCTTGCACAAATGCACTTTTCTGTGTGCCAGAAGAAAACATTTGCCTTGGGAAGTTGATTGAACTTTTTTTTTTTTTTTTAAAAATGTGTTATTCAGCATTAATTTTCATGGTTTGAAATACTTGGGGGAAGAGAATTTCCAGCACTGGTAGGGCTGTGGAGTTCAGTTCTTTGAGCTGGATGAGAAACATCAGCTGCAGAACAGCAAACAGTCATGTCCGTTCCTGTATTCTAGATACTGTGGTCTAGGAGACCTGCTCAAGCCTGGTATCTCATCCCCCTAATAAGATATCTGTGACAGTATTCCGCAGGGATGGCTGTCTTCTTGAGTGTTTCTCAAGGAAAGGATAATCTGGGCCTTGTTTTCCAAATTTCTGTGCTAGGTCAGAGGTAGGTCAAGCAGCAGGGAAGTCGTTGGAACCACTGCTGACTGACCCTTGCTCATAATCCAGTGTACAGAAATCAGCTGTGAATGTATACTCACAAACTGAGCTTTGGAATCTGGTTAGCCTATCAGAAAACTAAAATAGGGGTAAGAGATGCACACATTTCACCCAGAGACTTACATGAGAAGTAGCATCGTGCTTTTTATTACCCAGTATGAAAGAGGAAGTTCTTTCCTTCATTTTCCAACGGCCATGCTAGGGGTTATTTGAAAAATAGTAGTTCTTTGTGGATGTTTTTGCCACTAATCCGTCTTGGTTCCCTGAAAGTTATTCTTAGAACTAATGGTCTACCTCCTTTGCTTTTAGCTGGCTTAGAAATACCTCTGTATTCTTTCAAAAGCTATAAAAGTGGTTTCCACATGCGTGTGTCTTTCATGAACAAAATACACCTGCTTTGTACTTGGCTGCATGTCTGTTTGTAATTGATTTGTATGCTAGTTATATGTAGTCAAGGTACACTAAAGACGGAGGCTGCCTTCTGCTTCAAAATTCCAGCTGCAGTTTAACACCCAAGAACTGTAGGAAGAGCTACTACTTTACCATAGATTTGAAACGTTAAGCAAGATTTTTTTAAGAAAAGCAATATAAACCGGCTTGAATTCTTATTCTGGATTACAGTTTGGACAACTCCTTTGCTAGAGGTGATTGCAAAAACGGTTCCTTTTGCTGTGTTTGCATATGTACAAAATAGAAGGTTGGATCTGCAACTTCTAGACACGGATGCAGATCGACTGTCACAGGCTCTGTTGGCATGAGTCTGCATGACTGGTGGAGTCAGCAGAGGGTACTCTGAGATTTTTGTCTAGTGGACAGAAAGTTTGACCAGCAGCAGATGCTTAACAGGAATAAAATCCCACCAAACATGGATTTTACAAGTAGTGATGTTATTTGATTACTTCTCTCTTTTCAATGTTGAATTCTCCTTAAACAATAACAAAGTCTATAAAGTCTGCCTTGAGAAGGGGTTGTGAAGATGAGTGTGCTCTTTCAGAGCATCCATCTGTTGTAACTCCATCTGGTTATATCCCTGTGCTGAGATTTCAGTATTCTACCTAGAAAGCAAAACCAGAATAGGTCAGCAAATTAGTTTCCCACCACCTTATGCTAAACCCATAACAATTGGCTTAGGACAGAGCAATCAAGAAGGTAGACAGTAAAATAGCCCGTTAGTAAAAGTGTAAGTCAAGCCATCAGTTTACACCTCCCCTTAGCATTGCATCATTAAGAAATGTTAATTGAAGGATGTCAGGTTAGCATTTAGATGTAGTCAAACCTAGTAGAAAACATACTATTTCAGGAGGTTCTTAAGAGGGACCTGCAGGAGAGAGAGGGGAGCTTGTACAAGCTGAGATAGCAGAGGCAGGCATAACCAAACGCTTTGCTGGGAACTGTGCATGCTGCTGCCTTCTCACAACAGTTGTGAAGAAACGTAGGCTGCCTGTGCTGCTGCTGCTGTCCTAACGAGCTTAAAGACTGTGTATCTGTACTGTGCAATCTATGGACAGAGATGCGAGGTGGTGGTGGGGCGCGGGGGAAGAGGTGGCTGTGCTCTCATTGATGTCTAGAAGGAGATTTTGTATAACCAACGATAATGTTGATGGGAGTTTACCCGTATAAATCACCTCATACATCAATGGGAGAAGAGGCCGTGAGCTGCTTAGGACTTCTGTTTCTTCCACATAACAATGCTTTCAGTGGAAGTGGCAATTCTGTATAGTCCACGATGCACAAAAATAAAACCATGATTTTGTCAGTAACGAGCCATGGAAATACTGGCTTTCAGGAGGCTGACCTGCTAGCAGAAACCTCCTTAAAGTCAATAAGAGTTTTGGTACTGAATTTTTGGTTGCAAGAATCCAGTCCACATTAATGCATTGTTTTGGCAATGTTTAATTAATATTAGTATGCAGTGTGTCTGCTTCTTATAAAATGACTAATATTTTTGTGCATCCCTGGTACTTTTCAAAGAAAAGACATTTTATACAGAATTGCAATACTGCATTAATACTGCTATGCAAGAAAAAATGAGGTTTTGCTATTTTTATTCAGGTTTGTTTTTTTTTTTCAGTTTACAAGCTTTATGCTTTTAAAGCAGTTACGACTTTACTACGTTAAAGATACAGTATCCTTTCCTACTTCCCCCACTGCATCCTTCATGCACTTCATACATAGAATAATAAATTTGCAGTCCAGTTTTTCCCAGGGAAATCTCAACAGTAACTTGATTTGACAATTTACAACTGCAGTATACTTTTATTTGGAGCTTGTCTCAAAGCCCAGTAACAACCTGGGGAGCCTCCACCCACTATAGCAAATCCTAAGGGACTTTATGGTTAAAACTAATTTAAACCAATATAAGTTGCAATCATAGCAAACCCTTAAGTGTTGGTCACATACTACTTAAAATACAAAGAGCTGCTGTTGCTTAAATCCCTGTCTTTTATAATAAGGCTATGTAGCCTAACAAGCTATGCTGCTAACATTAATTTTATTGGCAAATAAATTGATTTAAAATAAGCCCAAAACATAAATCTGTGTTTCCATCTTATTTAACTTTCGGAGCGTATCTAGTTTCATATGGTAGTAAGAGCTGAAAAAGCCTCTAAGCATTAGTTTTAATTTAGATGACATTCAAAATTTAAACATTATAAAAATGAGCAGTAAATTTATATGCCAGCATGTTTATTGGTTGCAGATGTTCAGATACTTATAAATGGGTGTAATTTTAATTACTCTCGAATTAGCATCCAGATGCTAACCCTTTATGTTTGCTCTGTGGAGACGCAGCATTAAAAATATATACCTATATTTAAATGAAAGGATACTGTCTCTTTAAGAAAAGCATTTATGTTCTGTTGATGGAAACGTTGAACCTAAACCATGAAACATGAGAATTTTTACAACTATGTACCATATGAAACATGACAAAGTGTAGCTCCTTAGCTGATTGAATAAGAATAGCATCACGTCATTATATTTAATTATTCTTATGTATCAGAATGTGTTTGTTAAATCTCATAATGAAATACTGATGTAAGGTATTTCCATTTTTAAATGTGTACCAGAATTTTTTTTATTTCAGAAAAGCTCTGAATGTTGAATGTGTGTAAGTCTCCAGGAATGTAACAAGTTGATAAAAACCCCAGCCAAGTCCATCCTCCTTACAGAAAAAAAAAAAAGCTGGAATTTCTTTTTTTGGACATTTGTTTTGCAGCTTTCTACGTCTTAAGGCAGAGAATAGCCAGCCTAAGGTGCCAGCCCAAAGGTTAGCTGAACATATTTCTTGAAATAATTTTGGCAAGGTTATGACTTGGAGTTACGGTCTCTAAGTCATAAGTTTACATGAAAACTATAATACGTGACAAGAAGATGTAGATGTTCTTTTATTTTTTTCCTTTTTTAAACATTTGATTTGGGGAAGATGAGGGGGGAGGAAATTAACAGGCCTCTTGTATCCAAGTCACCTATCCGATGAGATACTTACTTTCTAGACTATTGCACTTTTCCCTTTTCACTCTTTTGCTTTATTTTACCCTCAAGCCCTAGACAATATTTTTTTCTTCCTGCCAATTGTTTATACTCGCAGCATCATATTTACAAGCTGTCAGACTTAGGAGGCCTGATTTTCCTTCACAGTATTGAATCATGTGCAGTGTGAGGTTAGTTTGGGATGGGTGAAGCACCTATTGCCCCCTGTTGCCTTCTTTGCACCTCCACTACAAGTTGTCATTCCCACAACAGGGAAACTTTATCGCCCCTGCTCTCCAGCAGCGTACAGCCTGGCATGTTAGAGCAAAATGAAACCAGCACTAGTTCACATTGGTACCCAAGTACCAGTCTTTAGAAAGGGGAGCAAAGTAATCAGCTGTTCGTCTCATCAGCTGTGTTACTGTGGTACAGAAGTTACTCTGCTGAAGCCAGTGGGTGTTATATTCTGATAAATAAAATAGCAATAAGGCCTAGTTTGTTTTCTGCCACCACATGTGGAGACAGTCATATGCTAGCCTGCTTCTACCTGCTGGAGTTCAGTAGACACACAGAAAGGCTCAGGTAACAAACAGGCATTTGAGATGATAGAGCACCATTCTTTAAGCAGTTACCATGAGCCACTTGAAATGCAAACATGAAAAGATTGACAAAGCATGAAATATTTCGTGCTTTTCTAATTTTCCATTGTGTTAGATCAAATTTTCACTGGTATTTAAAAAGACTATTTAAGTGCATGACCATTAGGTTAACTTTCACTGACTTCATGAAGTCCTACTGATTTCAGTGTTACCCATGCTTAAGTTTCCTGTGCTTTTAAGTGCTGTTCTGAATAGCAAGGCATTAATGAACCAGGGTCTGGATTTGTGTGTGCAGTTTAGAAACACATTTGGCAGCGTAGGCAAGCAAAGAATCCAGTGCAATGAATAGCCCTCATTGGTTGCAGTTTGTCATATTAATGTGCTGTTGTCAGGATCATATGTGCAAACTGAGTAACTGATTTACCCAGGCAAATAGTTGTGCATGAAAAATTAGGAGCCGCTTACTTAATGGAACTGTGTGTTTTAGATGGAAGCTTAAGCATGCATTTTGACAACATTTGTTATCGTGAATGTTTCAAATAAGTGCAAGTAATTTGTGAAAAAATATTCAGGCATTAGATACAACCATTTTATCTGATGATATTATCAGTCTCTTGTTACAGAAGTTGGCCAAGGACATTTATTATCTTTCAAAAAATAGAGTAAGGAATGTCTTGCATATGAAATTATCTGAAAATTAATACCCTAGTTGCCCTAGTCAGGCTTATTAAGCTCTGCAGAGATATATGTTGTGACTGCTAGTACACTTATTTGGGAAGCAAAGTTATTTTTTCAGAAGTAATTCTGTAATGTGAATTATGGGTATGACATGTTTTTCCCATGTACTGGTAACTGTGTGGTAGGTTAAGCTTTATGCATTCTCCTGCCTTTGTATGTAGTTGAACAAGAAAGAAATATGTAACTCTGAAAGAGCTGCAGTGATTTATTTTACAAATTAGCTCATACCTTTGCGATCCTAGATCAAAATTACTGTGAATAAGGCAGATCTGTTTTCCTGAGCGTGTGTTTATGCAATTGCATAATTTGCAAAGAATCGCAAAAAGTAAATAGAAATAGACAGACGTGAGCTGAAGCTGGCTCTGAGGAAAAGAAGCGTAGAACTTGAGGTTGTGGTCTGTTAGCATCACAGGAAAAATGGAGCCAGTTTCAGGTGAAGAAGGAGGCATAGAGGAAAGCTTGTTTCACCAATATACAAGTCTCGTTACAAAGTTGGCACTGGGTGAACGTAAGTATCTATCTTAAGGTTGGAAGCCTGTTGTGCATTCAGCACTATAAAAAGGATCCAATAAAGGTTTGTGAGGCTGAATAGTACGTAATCATTTCTGGGCTGATGCGCAAATTACTTTCTGTGTTTGGGCAAACTGAATTTTAAGGAGCTGGGATTTAGAGTCAAAATAAATGTGTTACTTGAGAAGCGGGGGCGGAAGCAAGGCCATTCAGGCAGGTGGTCAGCATAGTTTGGTTTAGAAGCAGGTATTCTTACGCATATTTTTAGACTTCAGAGAGGTGAAAATAGAAGTTCAAGGACAGTTCGGACATCTGCAGTCTGGCATTTTGTGGCAGTTTTGAGTGGAAGGATGCAGAAAGAGCAATTAAAGAATTTGAGGGCAACTTCTGTCATGAAACCCTCTTAAGGGCACTGCCCAAGAAAGAAAATGGAAGCAATAAGAAATAATTATTAAGGAACAGAAATTAAGACACAAAGCAGAGAAAAAGAATGTAAGAATTATACACAGAATTATACTCAAGGTTGTTTTGATGAAAAACTTAGCTAGGAGTGTTGGAAAACTAAAGAAGAGTTGAATTGGTAGAGATAGTCCACTAAGAAAGCTCAGGGATTTCCGTTGTTGGCCACAAATGAAAAGCAGGAGTTAGGCAGGTAGGAATCAGGCAGTGCAACTGACTGATTATGACTCCATCAAACAGTGTTAGGTAATCAAGAAATAAATCATTAATGTTAAAATTCTAGATGAGAAGAAACGGAGGGAACAGCATGTGGGAGCCAACCGTTGCCCTTAAAAGATGGTCAGCTTAGCGCAGAGGAACTGGCAAAACCTGAGGGGGACTTCCAAAGCAGTTTTGAGGGAACTGTGTGCAGGGAGACAATATAGATCGAATTTAAAAAGCCCAACATTATAGACCCATAATGAATTGATTGAATGTGCTCTTCATTTATTGTATTTATGCAACAATTAAAAAATAATAATTCAGAATGATAGAGTCATGCTCAGACATCACCACCAGCTAGTCGTGGCAGGGAAGTTTGGTGGTTTCTGGCTTTTACACAAGCATAACACGTACTCACAGCACGTGCATTTCACCAGAAATTCTTTCCCCCTCTCTCCCACACTTTAAAAAAAACCCCAACCTTAAACCCAAACGACTCATTCACGTTTCAATTCCTTGTGTTATTTTTACAGGAAGTTTAATTTGGCCTGAAGTTTAAGTGAGACTTAAAATGTGGTATTTATCATCTTATTTTGGAGGAAAAGGTGGTTCTTGCCAACCTGTAAAATAGGTACTCTGTTAGATTTATGGCCAAATAAAAGGCCGCTGTCTACATTTCCTTCTTGCCTAGTAGGAAAATGAGTGTTACATAGCAGACTGAAGTCCATGGCAATGGCTTACTTCGGTCATTGTAAATGTAAATCGACCAGTGGGAAATGATGTTCTGTTGGTTGTTGTGGTCGGCTGTGGGGGAATTTTTTAATTGTCAAGATGCAACGGATATTAGTTGGGAGATTGTTTTCCCCACTACTTATGAGTCTAATTGTGTTTAGAAAAAATGGATAAACGCCATGTGTTTTTGTGTGAGCAGAGCAACTGAAATATCCTATCCTATCCTATCCTATCCTATCCTATCCTAAATTTTGCAAGAAAGTAAAGTGGAAAATTCAAAGAAAAAAACCAGTTGCATCAGTACACATAGTATATGCCTAGACTCATACCAAACAGCTGAAATAATTGCCTGCTATTAAAAGAATGCTGAAAGTTGGGCTCAAGCTTATTTTTATACCTGGATCTCATTGTTGACCATGTTCAACCCTTTGGGAGTCAGGGAGTGTATCTCTGCTGCCGTGCAGGGGCATCTCCTCCTTTGGAGAAAGGATTATTTGCAGGCTGCAGATGGCAGAGCCTGAGCCATCCCACCTCTCCAGGACTGGGGACTCCAGTAGAGGCCAGTGGGAAGGGCATGTAGATGTTGCTGGCGGAGCCCCAAACTGGCATGCAGACTTGGCTGAACGCCCTCTGCTTCTTAAGTCCTGAGCACCATGTGAAGCCCCACTCACGGTAGTGGGAGGATATACAAATTGCTTGGTGAGGGTGGCTTGATTACTGATAGGAAATGCTGTGGGATGTATATCTGTGGTGTTGGCTGAGCTACAGATGTTGCTAAGCTTACTGCAAAGCACTTTTCTCTTGCGTATATGAATTCTTCAGTTATAACATAGTATTGAATTTCAGCAGCTGTGTATAAATAAGATGCATAATACTTAAGTAGCCAAAGTGCACAGAATGTGCTCTAATAAACAGGATTTCTTCAAGTACAGGGTTTGGCAACCAACATAGGTTTCCAAATACCTGTTTAATGTGCAAAAAAAGCATTTGATGATGACTGTGGCTTTATGGATAGTGGTTTGCTAATCATTAGGAAACTTTCCTTGTGGTAATAGAGATTCTTGAGCTGTAGACTGCTGAGGGGCTGAGATCTCCTTTAACTAAGATTTTTAAAAACAGAAGAGAGATATCTGTCACGAGATTTAAGTGCATTTCTTAATTGTATCTTGAGACTAGGAGGTAGACTTAGACCAGGAGTTACCCACCTGTATGTCATAAAAGACATTAAATACTGCATAGCATGGAGCTAAGTTTGTTGACGTGTATTGGGCTAGATGATCTCTTGAAGATCCTGTAGATCCGATTGCTTGATTTAATAACATGCCCTATGTTACATGTTTAATATCTGTAGACAGCTGTATATTATTTGCTTTAAACCAATGCTAATACACAGTTTTTGTTCTAGTACAATTTCTAGTACAACCTAACTGTATCCTACTCCACAATATGGATTTTCACTAAAGCGTGGTTGAAATTTCGTGAAAGGTTTCAAAAACATATTTATACTAATTTCTGTTTCTCTGCTGTAGTTTAGATCACATCTTTTTCTTTTTCCCCAGTGACTTCAAAGTCATGAAGTCGATTTTCATAGTCTTCATTTTGCCACCATCATCTCTAATTAGACTTGGGTCTATGATGTCAGGAAGATAAGAGTCTCAGTGTCTAAATGGGCTCTTACACAAAGATGGTCTTTTTTTCTGCTTATGACCATAATGATTAAAAAAGCAGTAATTGTTTCCAAGTACAATGTTCTGGAAGTTTTTCATGATGTATCAGTTGCTCTTCAGTCAAATGTGTCCATTACCCAAGGGCATACTTTTTGAAACATACCTTTTTAGTAGTCTAAGCATCCCCTTTCTTAATGCTTTAATTGAGAGGCATTTCCAAATCTGAATCCCATTTCTTCCTTTCTGGACAGTGTTTATTGCAAAAAAAACCAAACCAACAAACGAAACCAAAAATCTTGCATTAACTAGAAACATCCCTCTCTGTAGCTTTTTAAGAGATTCCCTAAGACAGTTTTTGGGAAGAGTGCGCACCATCGTGTTAGGAAGATCCATCAAGAGTAGTGTTGTAGATTTAAAACAAGGTTTTAAGTTCTCAGGGAATATCCCAGGCCATACATATAATGTTTAAACAAAAAAAATGCCCTGATAATAAAGCGCAAATGCAGTCCTAAAACTGGAGCAAACTCCCTCTACGCTAACAGTTGCTTCTGTGGATGCATTTGCGGGAATTGCTGATTCTGGATGCTTGGAATCTTATGGAAAAAATTTTAGAACATCAGAGATGTATTTGCATAGTTCTTCCACAACCAAAACTAATCTCTTGTTTCTGTTTTAATTTTTTTTTAATTCAACCCTGTTGAACAGCTTGGCTAGAACGCAAGCTACATTTTTGAGTGCCTTCTGACAGATTTCTGTTAAATTACATCCTAAATACATCCAGTTTTATGATACAGCCTGTTGTCAGATTAATTAATATTACAGTTGTATCTAGTTAGTTACTTTGCAAATTCCAAATGATACTGTTAGTTTAGAAAATGAACTTAAAGCCGGGTAAATAGTAAATCCTGATTACAGGGTATTCAGTTTATGACACCCTTTGATTTCTGTCTAATTTGTGTCCATCTTGCTTAAACAGTAAGCTCACCAGAATTTTGCATCTGCGTTTTGTCATATAATGATAAACAACATTTTAAAGCATAGTAAATACTTTAGTTTTCCAGTATGTTGAAACAGGATGTTTAGTAATAGAAAGACATTTCTAATAAAAAAAACTTTGAAATGTTGTTTAAAATTTTCAGCTGTAAAATTGTTTCCAGAGTTATGCAGGACTCATTGCACTCTGAAAATATTCCTGTTAGCTAATCCTACATCAGTAGGAATACATTTGTGCATGGATTCTTATATTTCTTCAAAAGCAACGCTTGTTTTATTATTGAAGTTTTAAAAGTTTGTTTTTTGAAATTTTTTTTTTGTGTTATATTGAGAGAGGTACCAAAAAATGGCTTCCTAATTATTATTTCTTGGGGTTCTGTGTTTGTGCTCCATTTGGGGAATTAGAAATTACCTGGCAAATTTGACTCTGGAAGCAGAATAGACCATAACTTCACATTTTGAGACTATATCTGTACAGCAGGTTGCGTAGTAAATGCTTGAAATGTTCCGAGTCGAAGTGACTTGGATGTGTGCAGTGATAAAGCAGCATATTACAGTCAGTGTTGCTTTTGCTTTTACCTGCTCCCTTTCTCCTCCAAAAGAAAAAAAATAAAAGTAATTACCGTGCCAGAATCCAAACACCCGAAAGGGAGAGATTCAGGCAAAACATTGCTTAATAATGGGGGTAGAGTGTTGCCTTACGGTTATAGAGGAAAACGGTGAATGCTGGGATCTGTGCAACTGCCTGTCGGTGACTGAACGATGGCTTTGTTTGTGTGTCACCTAGGACGTTGACGTGCGCATTTTCTACATAGCTGGAGCATGTTCTATTTTTACCAAATTTAATGGCACGAATCATAGTACATGCATACAGAGAGGGCAAGTGAAGGCACGATGCCTGCTTGCTGATTAGGTATTAAGAGTGTCTAATATCCCAGAAACAGCACAACGTAGTGTTGTACAAAAGCAGACTACTAACAAGTAATCTCACTCTTCCCACGTGTATTGGGGTGGTGGTTATTTTTGAATGTGCACCTGGTGTTTGAACAGTGGTATTTGAAGCATATAATGATGCTGAACTGAGGAGCATAAATGGTACTAATTGTTAGGTTGTTGCCATTTGTTTCAAAGTGAAGTGCTGTCAGCCTTGACTGGAGTGGAAGAATAACAAATATTCCTCTATTTGCAGCTATATGCCAGCCAGGATGCAAACATGGTGAATGCATTGGGCCAAACAAGTGTAAGTGCCACCCGGGATACACTGGAAAAACCTGCAACCAAGGTAAGAAAGTGAAGTCCAAGGAAGAGAATTTCTTCTTGAAATCACAGAAGTATTGTTGATCCCTCTCCCCTCAAATGCTGTGTGTGTGGCCTGCAGTTATAGGGTAATGAACTCATATATCAGGTCTGTTGCTGGTGTAGCTATTATGATACTGGGACTGACATCTGTAGAGAGAATGGCATCTGTAGTGGGATAATGCAGGGGAAAAAATTGCTTTTATTCAGATGAAATCAATGAGATTAAGGTAAAGTGTGTATTTACATGCTCTCCTGAATTGGAATCAAATTATTTAAATCTTATGGTAGCAACTGTTATTTCATAAAGTCACAATTTTCAGGTTTGGATAGTGAAATAGTATTTGTTTAACTAAAAACAATTTATTCCATGCATTCCCATTTTCGTGTTTCTAATCCCGAACTAGCTAGATAGCAATAAACTGTAGTGCATACTTAAGAGTTGGAAAGATGAAGTGTTCTCTTACTAAATTATCAATACAGTTTCACTGTGGTTTTTTTGCTAAAAGTTGATCTCCAAAACATGTAATGGTATAAAGATCATAGAGTATAAATAGAATTGTGATACATGATTTATTATATTTTGATGCCTAGGACATGTTCACATACAAAGATATCTCAATAAGACTTTCTCTTTTCCAGTTGTCTCAGCCTACAGAAAAAGTTCATACGTTTTGTGAGAGTGCTGAGGAAGTGTGGTAGAAAAGTGTGACATTTAGAAGTGTGTTGTTCAAAAATGTACGCTGATGTTGGCTAATCTTTTTTTGACATGTTGATTTTAGATTGAGTTATTTCCTTTAAAAATAGATAAATATTTATTTCCAGATTTACTAAACCTTCTCGAAGGGATATGGACATGAATGTTGTATTTTTCAGTTTTGTTTTAAGTCTCATTTATTCTGTTATCTTTCAAAGTGTCGTGTCTCCTTTTTCCCTTTACTCTGGGTTGTCATGTTTTTATCATTCTACATTTTTATTCTGTTTTGGTCAGTCTGGAACTTTTGTTGAAAACTGTGCAGTGAAGTAACAGTTGTTATATGTATATGTAACAGTTTTTACATGTGCTAATTACTTTAACAATATCAACAGAATGCTGTGCAAATTGCTGGAGGCTGCAGTCTTGAACTAAACTATTCACTTCCCACTAAATGCTAAAGAAGGAAAAAAATGTGGTGATAAATGACTAAAGGAAGCCTTTTAGGCAGTATTGATCAAATATTCTTGCGCAGTATTGGTGACAAAGTTGCCATGGCAGATGCGCATGAGGTTTCTGAGATGCCTGCTGCCAGTGGTGTCCCAAACGTACATTGGTTCAGGTGACTACAGCCTGTATCTATTCTATTCTATGGTGAAAGCTGTTCCTGGGGTTGGGTACGCCTTCTTGCCATGTGCTGATTCCATGTTAGGATGGGACCTGAATGTCCGTAGTGGATGCAGAGTCTGCTTTTGCTGGGGGGAAATTCAAATGACACAGGATAAGTGTGACCTATGTTATTATATCTTAATATAGCACCTGTCCTGTTCAGTCCATGGGCCATCTTTCTTGTTTCTGTTCTAGAATAATAATTAGTGATAACAGAATGTAACAGTGTTGGTGTCATGGTTTGGGCTGGGCTGGCCACTAAAACGAACAACAGATGCTCTCTCTAACTTCTCTCCCAAGGGAGAGAAGAGTAAGAGGCAGAGAGACTTATGGATTGAAAAAGAAACTAAACTACTTTAATGAAATATTAATAATAAAATAAGAAGAAAATAATGAAATATATACAATATATACAACCTGTATCAAGCTCCCAGGATGACGATCACGTCACCGGCAGGCACTGGAGAAGTTCCAGACTTCCAGCGACAGATGGGAACTGGATTTCTGGATCTGGATTTGGGAACGCACAGATCGAGATCAAAGGCAGACAAACAGACAGAGTCCTCCTCAGATGCCGGCCATTGAAGAAGAGTCTGACCCCTTTGATCCCTCAGCATTATACTGAGCATGATGCAGATGGGATGGAATACCCCGTTGGTCAGTTTTGGGTCACCTGTCCTGTCTGCTTCGCCCTGCGGGTGGGACCCCTCTACACTCTTCTGCTTCCAACCTTCCAATGTGGCACACAACAAAGTTAGCTGACCTTGGTTGTTATAGCAGTAAGTGTAAGCAAGAACCTCTCTGCATAGCATCCCTTGGCATTAACTATAAACATCAGGCCTTATCGCTGTGGTGGCAGACATTGTCTGAAGAATATGCCATTAATTTCAGCGAGTTAGAAGAGGCTTAACTGAAAAGTAAAATTACTGAAAAGAAAATTGGTTCTGTTTTACCTCAAACCAGGACAGCTGGCAAAAGAAATGTTGGAGTTTGTCTGCAGAGATGGAAGTCTTTCCGGCATGTGTGAATGGTGCTGGGCTGTAAAGTATGCGCAGGTTCTTGGTGAAAGGCGTTCTTTGTGTACAAGGACTGATAAACAGGCTTTACGTCTCATCCTTGTGGATCAAGCCGTATTCCAGGGACTGATCCAAGAGAAGAACCCAGCCTCACAGCAAAACTGTTGAACCTCGACTGTTTGATAATGCCTGGATGCTTGCCTTTTTCCAGCGGCACCGCAGTGGCTGTGGCAATCTAGACCATGCCTTAGGTCACTTAGAAGTTAAGATGAGCTGATAACCATCTCTTTTATTATGTTGTGACATTCAGCAACTAAATCGCAGTGACTCTGCAAGAGCTAACCATGTGCTCTCCCCACAGCATTCAAATCTCCTGAGTGGCTTCAGTGTTCCCTTCTAGCTTTTTGATCCCAGTTTTACAGCTGTAACCAGTTAAGAAAAAAGCTGAGCAACTTGAAAGCAAATGCCCTGTGCCAGCTCTCTAATTTACGGTGATAATACTGGAACTAATACTTCTTTCAAAATGTGTTCATCAGAAAGTTGATACTTGCTCTTCAGTAAGACCTGTGTTCACAGACAAACAGGAATAGTTGAAAAGCAGGGTAATTTCGTGTAGCTTTGCTCTTAAGCAAAGAACGTAAGGCAGTTTTTCTGTAACTTACTGTTCTCTTATCCTGGAACATGATGCAAAAGTTTGCTGCTTTCTCTTTTTGTAATGCAGTTCTTGTCAGCACTTTATTTTTATTTTTATTTATTTATTCATAATGATGAAGTAATGCATATTACAAAGATCTGGTCATTTTTATTATGCCTTCTTCCCATCCTGTGAAGATGAGCAGCTATATACAAGTCCACCTGGTCAGAGCAGTGAAGCACTTCTGTTCCGCCCCCTGGATCATCATGCAAGAAATACAGCATCAAGGGGTGAGACGGTCCTGTATTTCAGGTGGTGTGCTCCTTCTACCTGCACGGCTTGAAACAGTAATACAATTTCTTGCCAAGGGGTTGGAGGCTAATAGACTGATGACCGTGATGCAAAAGCTGAATCTTCAGTGTCAGTAGCATGCGGAGCAAATAACTGATTGTATTTCCTTGATGCTTTGTGCCTGTATTCGGAAAAGGCTTGACTCTCCACCGTGCTCATGGTTGTAACTTGCTTTTTTTCCTTTCCTCTGCTCTTCTTTCAGGGCATGTGCTTTTTATTTGTTTCCGAGTTGCTTTGTAAAGTGAGAGTGATGGAAATTGCTTATCAGGTTACATAAAGACAAAACTGTGATTTACATAAAGCTGGAAGTTGTAGAAAGTGAGGGTTGCTAACTTGTGCATTTGGCAGCTGTCAGTTAATCAGACTAAGTGATGTGAACAAAACTCTCTTAGGGTGATACAAATCTCCTCTCATACATTTGACATGGTACTGTGATAGTTGCGGGAAATGAAAGCTGATCTACTGTTTATGGTATGGTGATAACAGTTTGATTTATTTACTTGGTTTCTGGTCCCTGTTTTTCTGTTTTCAAAGTCTCAGTAAATTTCGTATTAAATATTTGAGCTCTATGTTGTCTGATCCAAGTTAGCTAATAGGCAGAAAAAGGCAGGAAAGGTCTGAGTGCTGGAGTCTTCTGCAGAAGCTAATTAAAGAAAATAGCAGCGTGTATTGCATCTTCCTAGGAATAAGTGCCCCATTGTTAGGTGTGCACTGAAGTCGGTCATTATCCAAGATCATGTGTGGTGGCACACAGTAGTCAAAGAAGTCACATCCGGATTTGCCAGCACTCTTGCATTCACATTTCCATTTAATTTCCTTAAAAATAAAATACTTGTGCTCAGCAGCCTGTGCTTATGTTAGAGGCCTGCTTTCCTTAATGCCCCGAAGTGGCAGTCTGCTTTTATGTACACTACTGTCTTACGTTATTTTGAAATTAAGAATGCTGGATTTGCATCGACCGTACAATTGCAGGCAACTTGGGAATTTAAGTGCCTGAACAATGAAATTCTCAAGTGCAGGACAGTGAGTGGACATTCCCACAAAGAAATTAAAGGCATTTGTTAAACTTTTTAATAGTGTTGGGCTTTATATTTTAAATTCCAGTGTGAGATTATAAGTGGCTAAAAGAAATGACAATATTGTATTAAAAAGAAAAATGATGTTAAAGTGTTATTTTTATTACCCTATGAGTTTATACATTTTAGCTTTCAATTTTTTAGAGGAAACTTCTGCTTTTTTCTTATTTCCTCTTTTGATGCATAGACATTTATACTGAGATGTCTTTATAGATGTTGCTCGAAATACACAATCTATAAGTAACCAGCATTTGTTCAAGAGGTATGTTGCTACGGCTGATTTTTTTGACTGCCAGTATTAGCCTGAAGCTGTTCTTGAAAAAATAGACCTTACTTAAGGGACAAGAAACACGCAAACAAATAGAGCGTATAAATAGCAGGAATGTTTCAGCGCTCCCCCAGTCCATGTGCAATGCATCCGGACTCCTTAGGGAAGCCCGCTGTTACAGATGATGGGTGCACGGAGGTGGATGAAGAGAGCTGTCAGCACATTCATACAGGCCTTTATGTAGAACCAGCAGGACCTGCCAGTAATCGTACGGTGTGCCTCCTGGGAAACTGAGTGGTGCTTGTCCTGCAGTTTCCGACTGTGTGCCCATCTGCGCTGCTGGAAGAAGAAAAGTTGCATTTTGGGGAAAATAAGATGGGCTGAGCAGTATGCTCTAACGTACCTAACCCCTTTGCAGGCTGGCTTCTCTCTTAAGCAGCCCCAGCACTGCCACTACTTGTTTTCCTAAACAGTAGCATTCATTCTGACTCCATAAGGTTAAAAACATCTTTCTCTCAATAGCTAATTTCAAAGGCAAAAGTGAAAACCCGTGACACATGAGGTTTAGGTTTAAGTGGTGGTGTGCTAACAGCCTATTTCTGCTGCCTTGTGACCTTAGTGTTCTGTTACATCAGCCAAGGTTAAAAAATCCAAACTTTTTCAAGGCACAGGCATTTTGCTTTCAGCATGTTTTTTAAGATGCGAATCAAAAGCTGATGTTGACAGCATTTGTTCACAGGCAGAAACAGAATGAAACGAAGACGATAGAAATAATGTAGTCAAAATTCCACAAATGAAAAGCGTGTGATGTGATATCCTAATACAGTTGATTGCATCTACTTTTTAACATCAGGTTATTCTCAGACGATGTTACTAATAGCTGTCTATTTGTCAGTACCACAGCGTTCATTTCTGTACTAAGAATATTTTGTACCAAATGGTGGTGTAGTATTCAGAGTCCTATAGAAAGATCCAATTATTTAAGGCTCAGCATGTAATCTATACTTTATGCAAGATGGTAAAGTGAGAACAGTCATAAATTCTTATCATTTTCAACTTTGGATCTGTGGTTGTAGCTCTGGAAATAAATGTGAGACAGTTCTTAAGGGTAAAGTCTTCAGGAGTATCTGAATTTAAGAGCTGAAGTGCCGTGGGATGTAAGCAGTAGAAGTTAACTTGGGCACTGTTAAAGTCCTGCTCTGTCAGCTTAATTTCAGCATTACCTTTCCTCATTCTGTCCCTGCTTCTAGTTAAGTATTTTATACTTAGCTCTGTTGTGCATTTATTTTGTAAAGTGATGCTTTTTGTACAAACGAGGAAGATATTTTAGACTTACAGAACTTCTCTTTCTCCTGCTGCAAAATGACTGTGGTCCATGAATCTCAGAACAGTCAATAGTGTGGGCTCTCTGTGGATGCTTTTAGCAGCTGAAGTCAAACTCTGACCGAGTTTTTGAATTTAAAAATTACTTTTTTTGACAGACATGTTGCATGTCTAATAAATATGTTAATGCAGCTATAATGCCTGTCAGGAGCTGCCTAGTTGTAGTAAGTTTTACAGAAGAAAGAAAAAAGCAGATTTTTGTGCTGCCCAAGAAGTTTGTCTCCCAAAATGCAAGCTTTCACCTGTTTATTATTGAGCATTTTTATGTAGAGGTTTTCACAATGAAAGATTTTCACAATGAAAACTTGCCCTTCCTCTCTGACATAATCATCTGCTGCTTTTCTGTCTGACCTATGTGCTCACTCTATCAATAGTCACAACTCTTAGCTGAAGATCCCACTTTTCACAGTAGAAAATGTACATCTCTTCTACAGCTGTTTCTCTTAACACAGCAGGCACACTCTTGTGACTGTGGCATTGGTGCCTGCTGGGAGAAGTGCGCTCTCCTAGCAACTCCAGAAATGTTTTCAAATTCCCAAAGAGAGAGAGTTGCAGAGGGATGCTCTTTCTGCAACGCGTGATCCCCAGGAAGACTGCGGAGATGGTCATCACTCCTTGTTTGTTAGGAACAGGTCCAGCCCTTATTTTGGCAACTCACTGTCCTGCCTGCGCCCACCTGGTTTTCCTCATCACTCTAGGAGCAAACGTTTCCCTTCAGGCTTCCTAGAAACGTCTTGTTCAGCCTTCTGCAGGAAGAAAGGGCAAATTATGTCCCTTACCACTACCCTCTTGCAGCAGGGGGGAGGCAGGAAGTATACTTACCCCTAAACCTGCTGCTTTTCCCGAGGCCTTGGAAAAGGAAGTAAAAATGGTCATATCCATCAGTCAGGGGAAGGGTTGTGGGGAGGGGCAAACACCTGTCTGCATGACACTCGCTCTTCCTTGACCCCGTGAAGATGGAAAAAAAAAAGTAGGTCAGAAGAGAAGAGATTTAATGATACGCATAAACACTGTTAAGAATTACTGACTTAATTCTAACCAGAGGTATATTTGTCTTTCTATTTTAATGTCTTAATTCTAAGCCTTCACATCTAATCCATAGAACGCATGTGTCTCCTTCTCAGCTGGCACTTTTTAAAGTGGCGACTGTGTTTGTGTGTCTACCACACGGTAGGAGCCCCAAAGCTTACCTTTCTGCGATGTGAATTAGGGAGTGTCTTTTGATGAGAATTTGCTTAATAGTGGAAATGGCTCTTTGAAAAGTTCCTGGAAATAACAGTGACTCTCTTACTGTAACTGAGCTCCAGACAGCATTGTGCAATATTAGAGATAAGGGTCGGTAACTCAGTTTAAGTACTTGCTGGCTGGATTTGTGAATAGATTTATTATTTTCAGCTATATTGTCATCTTTACTCATCAGTACACAAATAAGTAACAGGTTAATCTGGTTTACCCAGATAAAACCAACACATATTCTTGGAAGATAATTCTGAAGGAAATGCTCAATCTTTACTTCTTGTTAGAAGCCATGTCTACTAATACGAAAATTGTAGTCTGAATATTTCCAGTTTAGGTCATGAATTCTGTATTAAATTGTAAATCTGAAATAGGAGCCTTCATGGATAGTCCTTGGCAAATATCACTGATGTTACGTACTTTTGTTTCAGTATTTTCTAGATGGTAAGAAATACATTTTCTCTGTGAGTTTGTTTAAAGTAGGTTAGCATCAGCTTTCCTACCTTGCTCTGCGACTAATTTTGACGCATGATAGTGAATCACTGAGTCGCTATCGGAATCACTGATAGTGATTGCAACAGTGACGTTTGCTTTCTCCCTCCTCCTCCTCCAGTGTTCTGGCTGGTCCTGGACATGGCATCAACATGAACAGTGGCGAGATGTGGGCAGCCTGAGCTTGTGCATTTCCTAATGAAACTCTGTTGTCACTTAATCTAATGCTAATACTGTCATTTCTGAAGGGATATCTGTGAAATAGAAGAAAATATGCCACTTGGCAGGAGGGGCGAACCTTCATGCAGGATGTTCTGGACACTTGCTATCAGCCAGACTGCATATAAAAAGCTAATTGCCGTATTTTTCCTTCTTTCTCCAGGAACCTGAACTAGTAGTTTTTTCACACATGCTTTGTATGTTTTCTTTTCCCACCCCTTCCCTTGTACCCTTCATTTCAGATCTAAATGAGTGTGGACTAAAGCCACGGCCATGCAAACACCGGTGTATGAATACCTACGGCAGCTACAAGTGCTACTGTCTGAATGGCTACATGCTTATGCCAGATGGAACGTGCTCAAGTACGGCAAGGCTTGTTGCTTGCCTTTTTCCACGCCCTTCAAGATCCCTGCTTGGCTTTCCCTGGGAAACTTTTACGAAATTAAGATGAATCCCAAAGTAAAACATTAATCTTGCTGGAAATTAGGCAGTTGCTTCTCTTTTCTAATGAAATTAGGCTGAACAAAACAAGAGCAAATATTTTATTAGTTTTATTACAGGTTTCCCCAAAAGCATTCTTCAGTGCTGTAAATCACTGTTAATTGGCCTTCAAGGACAAGTGCTTGCAGTTTTCGTTGCAGCAAGACACCTGCAGTTCAGCTGTATGTCCTTATGAATGTAAAATCATTAAAGCTGCAGATGTTGGTTGTTTGACTGGTGTAAAATTGTATTGTCGTCTCTCTGGAGATCAGGTTCCTACTTGCTCCCATAAAAGTGGGTACTTTGAGTGTCTGGACAGAGAGGAGGGGAGAGAAATTACCTTTAATTAAAGATGCTCCTGTTTTAAAATGGCAGTACTGTCCAGGAGGCTTTATAGTACATACTGGGCTTTATATTCCTCATGGGGGCTGCATTCCATGACACAATTTGCTACAATTGTGGTGGCTTTCTTTTTTTATTTTCTTAGAGATGCAATTTGTGGAAAGAAAAAATTTACTGCATATGCATTTGTTCTTTAAAGCCTGAATGGGTACCTGTCAAATTCAACAAGCATTTTTCCACTTCTATGTAATTATACACTGTCTTAATTCTCCAAAGTTTTTAGCCATTTTCTGGTACTGATCAGAGTCCTTATCTGAATATGTTCAATTATTTTTCCCTAGATGCCCTTTCTTGCTCGATGGCAAACTGTCAGTATGGCTGTGATGTACTGAAAGGGGAAGTACGCTGCCGATGTCCTTCTCCAGGACTGCAGCTGGGACCTGATGGCAGGACTTGTATAGGTAGGTGATCAAATGTAGATTTAATTTTTTTTCTCCAAAATGTTTTTATCCTTACACTGAACACAGTTCAGGAGAGTTTATCAGATGTATTTAGAATGCATCATACATGCAGTTTAAGGATGTTACTAATGAGAATTTGGATAGGCATGTTGCTCAGGTGCTCTCAGGTGGTCTGTGTCAGAGATCACCAATGTTTTCCTCCAGTCCTGCAAGTTTCATTGACTGCTTAAAACTCACATGGGCTGCTTGGCATCCAAGCCCTCAAACCGTACCACTCCTGTTACTGGATCATTGTAAACTATTGCCAACAGAAACTCCAAAATACCTGCCTGCATAAGAAAAAAAAAGAACGGGGAAGTCAGCTCACCCTCATACCCAACAATGTGGTGCTTAGGTTCAGAGACTGGAGGGAAAATTTGTGCAAATCATTGAGATTATACGGGGACAAAGTGAAGGTCTGTGCACACTCCAAATATTAATGGGTTTGAAGCTGCTGTCTTTCTTCCATACTGTGAAAACTCCAGGTTAAAATAAACTCAAGAATTCAGACTGTATACAAGTGAAATGTTTTGTTCCCATAGTTGTGAACATGGAAACAGTGCCTATGGTTAATCAGACTGTATTGTGCCACAGCCTACTATGGTCTGAAGAACAACGTGACATGTGATTTTGTTAGTCATTAACTATACATCCTGAGTGGATATGATGCTCCAGTGATTTTATTATTTATATTCTATGCAGTGCTACAGTTCCACAATCAGTAACAACGCTTGCACTGAAAGAATGTAAGAGAATGTGGATGCCCTAATTATCCATTTGGGTATCATGGCTGTCCACAGGGAAGGTGGTTCTTCAAGTGGCTGACCCATGCTGACCAAGAATTTGTTGGCAGAGCAAGTGACAGATTCTAGATCTCCTGATGTAGGGAGCAGGCTCAGCTCTAAGTTGGAGGCTTTGTAAAGTCTCAACGACTTTTTTGTCTCAGTCTTCACCAGCAAGTGTTCTAGCCACACCACCCGAGTTGCGGAAGGCAAAGGTAGGGACTGGGAGACTGAAGAACCACATACTGTAGGAGAAGATCAGGTTCAAGACCGTCTAAGGAACCTGAAGGTGCATAAGTCCATGGAACCTGATGAGGTACATCCGCAGGTCCTGAGGGAACTGGCAGATGAAGTTGCTATGCCACTATCCATCATATTTGGGAAGTCTTGGCAGTCTGGTGAAGTTCCTGCTGACAGAAGGGGAAACTTAAACCACTATTTTAGAAAGGGAAGGAAGGAAGACCTGGGGAACTACAGGCCAGTCAGTCTCACCTCTGAGCCCAGCTAGATCATGGAACAGATCCTCCTGAAAACTGTGCTAAGGCACATGGAAAATAAGGAGGTGATCGGTGACAGCCAACATGGATTCACTAAGGGCAGATCATATCTGACAAATTTGGTGGCCTTCTGTGATGGGGTTACAGCATTGGATAAGCGAAGAGCAACTGACATCATCTACCTGGACTTGTGCAAAGCATTTGACACTGTCCTGCACGACATGCTTGTCCCTAAATTGGAGAGACGCAGATTTGACAGATGGACCACTCTGTGGATAAGGAATTAGTTGGATGGTTGCACTCAAAGAGTTGCAGACAGGTGAAGAACTCCGTACCCACATTTCAGTTGTGTGCATCATTCAGGTTGATCTCATAACCTATTTTTAAAATTTTCCACAAAAAATTCAGAGCAGTCTTGTATAACACAGAGAAAACAGTCACAGCAAGAGCTGTCTGCCCTTTATGGGTCATAACATGATCTGCTCCCCTTTTTAGGTAAGAAGTGATTGTGATTGCACCCTTTTTGTGTTATTTCTCTATTAAGTTTGAATTGTACTAAAACAAGTAAATACCTCCAAGAATTGAAGCTATTTGGGGCTAAGACTGTGCCTTTTCCTCATGTGTGTACAAGCGCATCACTGTTAGGGAGGTTGTCAGCTCCAGCAAGGGTCTGGGTATTGCTGCATACAAACAGCAAGTGCAGATGATGGTAAAAAAATTGAAATGTGCATTGGCTGCAGCTCATGAAATCCTTGTTTGAGGAGAGTTTGAAAGCCAGCTGGGAATGGGATGCTTATTTTTAGCACAGGTGGAAATTCCTCTAGGCATTATTCTTAGTTTAACCCATGCTGATCCTTCTTCTGTTAAAATGTTCCTTCCAGACAATCGGTAAAGAGCCACCAAACGATTTGGCTACGAAGGTAAATCATATAAAGTACATAACAATGAATTGAAAAAGAATTCAACAAAGTATTCAGTGAAAATACAGATTAATTGACTAATTAATTGATTAAGAACTCGAGTCAATAAATCAGTCAGTATTGTCAGCTTTTTGGATTGAGATTTTCATTTAATGAAATTAGCAGTATACACATTTTTCAGGTTCAGAAGGTCTGAAATTATTTGAGGACTGAAAATAATTATTTTCGCTGCAAAGTAAATTCTTTCTGGTTGTTTTGGTTGTGTATAGAAACCTGAAAATATGGCCTTGTAAACTTAAAAATCATACTATTTTTAAATCAGTCACATAGTTGTTTAGCGCTTGAGTTGGCAATATGGTCATAAAGCAGGAGTGAAGCAAGACTTTGTAATTCTGCTTCTCTTGAACACTGACCATCCCAGGCATTAGGTGCTGTCTGTATTATGTGCCGTTGGAGCAGCTCCCTGGCGCTGAGTCTGGGCGTGCAGCTCCAGGGCAGGCCAGGCTGAGATCAGAATGCGAATCGCCCCTTCATGCCCTGGTTTTCATAGGAAGCAGCCATGAGCTGCAGCATGTTGCAGCAGGCGAAGGGAAACAGCCTTACACCGTTTGGGTCCATGGACTTGAAAGAAGCCACAGTCACCGTACTATTTGAAAACTGCAGGAAGCTAGTTGTTAGCACTTGCCTGCCATCTTCTAGCTAATGATCAAAAAGTGGTTTTCCTACCAGTAACGAGCATCCACCCACCTCTCATAGTAAATGCAAGCAGTAGACTGTTACTTTTTTCCATTATTTTTGCGTCAGTTTTCAACAGTGTAGTGATTAGCAGTTCAGTCCTGTATCTTTACGATGTATAACTGCCTAGAAAATTAAACAATGCCACCACAGTGCTGTCATCATCTAACGTACTTTTTGCTTTATGGGAATTTGCAAAAACATGAATATGTGCAAAGGAAAAGGCAGGACAAGGTACATTAGGTTTTAAAGAACATAATCCATGCCATGATGATGTATATTCAGTGGCTAATCTTTTTCTTACTGAATTCTTTTTTGAAGTTGCGGTTTAAAGCTAGGAAAAAAACCACAAACCAAAACCTAATAGTAATCAAGAGTCTGAAATTTGCAGCCTTGAAATAACATTTTAATAAAGAGTAGAAAATTGTGGCTTGTAAATTAAGTGACTGTAAAGAACACGGTAGAAGTTGTAAAACTGTTAACAATGTACTCAAAGCCTAAAACATTAATAATAGATTCGAATCAAGAGGCATATTTATGGAGGGATTCAGGCGTGTGGAGAGGTGCCCAGTATTGGCCTCGGTTTCTTTCTCATTCAGGCCTTTACCGCAGCATTGCAGAAAGTAAAGGAGAGCTGTTATTTTGGAGCGGTGTGGTGGGCCAGGAGTGTGGGAGCTGAGGGGCTGAATCCTTGCTGTCCTCAGTAATTTCTCACGCAGAGTGGGACAGTGCCAGCAGGAGCTACTGGGAGAGCCCATCCCGCCAGTAATTCATGGCTTTAGATCACTTCTTTTGGCTGCGAGAAACACAGCTTGGAGGATTTGAAGCTACTACTCCCCTAACTAACCGGCAGTTTTGTGGTAACATTTTTATTGTGCTGTGCAAGAGGCTCAGGCTTCTCTCTGCCTTGTTCTGGCCTCTTTCACAAGCAGCAGGGCATCAATCACTCAGCTTTGTTTTGCACTCTTGACACCTGCGGCTGAAGTGCTCCTTTTGGGAGAAGAATTGTGTGGAGAGCAAAATCTTGCTTTCCCGTAGATCAAGAGCCTGATAGAGCTGCAGAGCAAAGGCTTGAACTGTGCCCTGTAGATAACCAGCAAATGTCGGGAGCGGCGTGCGTCAGAGGCAGCCGTGCATGGCAGGTGAAGAATTAGGGTTCAAGCACTCGGCAGGCTTCAGCTCGATGTCCGAGGGCTACAAAGTGAGTGGTAGCGCACGCAGCTTTTGTGTGTCAGCCTGACCTCTCCTGAGAGTTTCCCAGGCAGTGAAAGCAGCAGTGGGTGAGCATCAGCTGCTCCCTGGGCCTCTGCCTGGCTTGTTAACGTGAAGAACAGCGGCTTCTGGGAGACGAGAGGCATCAAACATTTACTGAGCATCACCCATGTCTTCCCACTCCTCTGTCCTTGCCTGGACCTCAGAGATATTTTAAGGTTGACTTCTCTGTGAAAGAGGTGCCAGCTACAGCACCGGCACTGAGCAGGGGAAGAGACTGCAAAGAGCAGGTACTCAAAGAGCATTTGGCCTGTGGTAATTAACTGGTAGGAGACCCAGAATTACTCCACCCCTAGCATTAGCTTGAACTCTGTTTAGAGCAAGTCCTGAACAGATGAAGCTTTCCTGATAGGCTCATCGGGCAGGTCCATGGATTAGGGACGCCTGAGGTTTTAAAAAACTAAATTGCTTCCTACTGCAGGGTGATGTACTTTGAATATACACGTATGACCTGTGCCAGCGGAACAACATTTTAGGTGTATTTCAGAAAAAGAATTACTGGGGTAGTTTTTGTTATTATTCCTTGCCTGTAAATCCAGGTGCTGTCTTTATAACCAGGCAGGGCTTAGTGGGGCAGAAGAAAGTTACACAAACAACACAAAACAGCTTTTCTTCAGACTAAGTACCATTACAGTTTTAAGGATGAGTGTTTTGTGGCCTTGAAGAAGCTGTCGTGTGATCTGTGGGGACTTAGAGAACATCTCTCCAAGGGGAAGGGTACCAGGATGGCAAGAGCATAGAGCAAGCCTTCCAAATTCAGTAGCAATGCTCATTATGCCAGTGCATCTCTTGTCACTTACAGTATTTCTAAAGACTTCTAGCACAGGAGGTGTAAAAATGGGGGGTGAGCAAGAGCTGAACTGAGATGGCACAGCCAGAAGAAGTGCTCAGGTATTACTGCTGCCTGACCACCTTGTAGCCAAAAGGGCCTTATCAAAAATTCTTTCACTATTCTTTACTTTTTCATTATGTGAAACCAGTTTAATTTAGGTAGTATAGATTGTATTTTAACTGCTATTAATAATAATATAGTTCCTTTGTTTCCACAGATATTGATGAATGTGCTACTGGGAGAGTTATCTGTCCACGATTTAGACACTGCGTCAATACTTTCGGAAGCTACATTTGCAGGTGTCACAAAGGCTTTGATCTAATGTACATTGGAGGCAAATACCAATGCCATGGTAATTACAACTTCTTTCTTATGTGCATGTAATAGAGCTACATATTCTAAACTGGAATTAATGGTTTAAAGAGGAGTGTTTACTGAAATGTTACGGCTGAAATGTTAAAGCAGGTTGTTTTAAGTTGCGCTGTATTTTAGGAAAAGGGTGGATTATAGAAATAGGCTGTGAAAAAGCAAGCATATATTTGTCCCTTATTCTTGCAACTGGCTCTCCTGTGGAAGCTAGTGGGAGAGCAAAGCTGGTGACGCCAGGAATTCCTTTCCAAAGCCTTTGTCCTCACAGGTTTCACCGTGCACAGGCAGTTGGAGGTTTGGAGCAGCGTACGAGCTCAGGCTGTGTCTGAGCTGTAACGCAGGTGTGCTTTGCAGCATGCCCCAAGATCCAAGATAAGACAATGTGGCTAGAGCACATCCCAGCTCCTTCCAACCCAGGCTGCCCAACTTTCCTTCCCCTAAAGACAGGTGGGAAAAAGGCAGGGATTGGGAAATAACCTGTCTTTGTCTGGACATGAGACTGGAATGCAGCTGGTGTATGCCCTTCAACAAAGATGTTCCCAGGTCCCACAGTTTTAGTTTCCCAGGGCTACAGCTGGTTATGATCCTTTCACTGAAAAAAGGGTCATGTGGAGATAATGAGGCACTGCTTTATGTTTGTTTAAGTATATTTTTTGGAGAGAAATCTCTGTGCAGAGCACTGGAATTTGGAGATTTTTTGCTTGCATCACAAACAACAAACATGGAAATGTCATCTAAGATGTTTCAAGCAGTTTCTATTTGATGTAGAAATGTATGATAGAGGAAGCATTTTATGAAAAAACAGTTTGATACCTGTGTGATTAACAACATGCGTATTCCTACACTCAGCTTTTCTTTTCTTATCATCTCATCTTCAAGAAGTAGTTATTAAAATTGTGATCTTCATGATCGCAACTGCAGTCTACCCACAGCACATCATTGAAGCTGATGCTAAGCTATAAGCTGAGCAATACCAGAGTTGCATGGCAATTCAGTTTTATTAAATTTTTCAAAATTAATATTTTCCTAATGACCATACTACTGTTTGTGTTTTTGCGGGGATAAGTGGAAAGTCAAGTTTCTGTAATGTAAATGATTTTTTTATGTAACTTTCTGTTGCAGATATAGACGAATGTTCCCTTGGCCGCCATCAGTGCGGTAGTTTTTCACGATGTTACAATACACCAGGATCCTACAAATGCAAGTGTAAAGAAGGGTACAGAGACAATGGAACAAACTGCATACGTATGTAATGCTCCTTTTAAAAAAGGAATTCTAAAAGTAAATGTGTCCCATGTTGTAAATTTTGAGATACAGCACCATGAGGCTCAGTTTCTCTTGACTATTTTTAATACTTAATAAGGGGCCAGGGAATGTAGTCAGAGTTTTCTGAGTCTTAGCGTGCCTTGGTAAAGATACCTTTCCCTGAGACATTTTCATAATTAGGAAGAAATTCACCTCTCCCTGTTCACAGCTTCATTCTAGAGATTGCTTCGGGCTGAGTACAAGTGAGTAAGCAGGGTAGGTCTGGTCAAACAGTACGTATTACTCATACCCTGTTGTTATGTACGCTCTGCAACATTTCAGCAGCTCACCCCATCCGCTCCCCACTGCTCCCCAGATGTGAGCAGGGCCAAGAGGGAGGACTTCTCTGGAAGAACTCCCGGTTGGACAATTCCCTTCCTCACCTTTCTCTTGGGAGAAGCAGCTGTGCCCCTTGGTACAGAACAGGCCATTGGATCTCCCCCACATTTGACATCCCTCAGGACTGTGCAGCTCTATGACATTTGCTGAATCTTTTCGAGGACCCTGTGTTCATACGTGGATTCTGGTCTTTGGTGACTCACTGATCTCTTTAAAGTGCAGTACCATTGTGGACCTGTTTCCTTTGGCTGTTGCTGCCATGGTAGTGTGATCTGGCTAAGGTGATCTTTCACATCCTGAGTGAACACGCTTCACAGGTGTTACTGGAACTTAGTCCTAAGGTGCATCTTATATTTTAATATACCATAATGTAAAAAGCGCAGGGTATTCTGTGATTCTGTATTCAAAAGAATAGTTATAAACAGGTGGCCTGAGAGAAAAACTTTTTACCTGCTATCATCAAACAATTCACTGTTTAACCAACAGTAGTTCTTCATTTTAACTGTGCGTTATACTTGAAACACTTGTACACAAAACATGTGACTGGAGTTCTTCTTGGGGCTTTTAAGATCTCCAGTGAGATATAAAAGGCTTATTAACAAGTAGAAAATTATAAATAACAAAACAGATGTTCTTGCATTTCATGTCTGCAGAAACTCCCCTTATGAAACCAAGTTAAAATTTCTTGTCCTTTCTTTATGGACTGTTGGGGGGATGGTACTGTAGGCACTGTCACTGTGGTGCAGGTGGTGCGCAGTTCACCTTTGGTTTTTTATGGAGGCTGAAAACATGCCATTGACTTAGTTTAATGTTTTTTTAGCAAAGGTAAATATCCAATTGAAGGCTAGACTATTAGCTTAGGTTCAATCTCTGTAAAATAATGAATGCTTATTGGCAAGGAGAAAAGTTTAGAAGTGGAGAGGTCTGAAAGATAACTTTCTTAAGCCAAAGGTATCTGCCCATCCATGACCAAAATGGTTGTAACATTGGAGTCTTACTAAACTTGCCTCCGCTCCTGAGCACATGCTTGTCCAGTTTAGAGGGCTGCTTAACACACATCTTCCTGACCATGCTTTTTTACCAACAATGCTTTTGGGTAAGTTTTACCACCTCTGAAAGAAAGTTGATGCTTGGGAGGAGGTAGGGATGGAAGTCTCTTGGCCCTCAGTCGTTCTAAATCATCTCTAAACTGCTGTAATGAGAAGTACTATCTAAAGGAATGTGATCATTCAGCAATGCTGATGATAAAGTATTTTTCTAATTAGTGTGAACATTCAGAAGAGAAATGATTTCAGCAAAAACTGTCTGTGTCATAATGAAATTGTTAAGTTTCTGGAGCAAGAGACTCAGATGGGACCATTTTGGTCCCGTTTTGATTCTCTTTGCAGTTATTCCTAATGTTATGATTGAACAACCTGGCCCATATCATATATTCAAGGGCAACAGCACGGTCCCTAAGGGAGGCAGTGGTATAACCAATAGGATTCCTAATGGAGGCACAAAGCCACCCCTCAGACCACCGTATGTTCCTGCTATTGTTACAGAAAGGCCAGTGACTAGGCCAACGACTCGACCTACACCCGTGCCAACGACTCGACCTACACCCGTGCCAACGACTCGACCTACACCCAGACCAACAACTCGACTGACACCAAAGCCAACCACTAGGTATGTGCCGGTGACAACAAGGCCAGCAACGAAGCCAGCGACGAGGCCTCCGCTTCCAACAGCACCTCAATCTACGACGTTAAGACCTACACTACCACCACAAAGAACTCCTCTGATAACAACTGAAGAGCCTTCACATGTTCCCTTTGAAACTACACCTTCCCAAGGAATTACAGATGACAACAGGATCCAGAGAGATCCTCAGAAACCCCGAGGAGATGTGTTCAGTAAGTAATTTTACATATCCTTTCATTTATCAGAATTGTAGATGCAGTGAGGTGAAAGCATGCACTGTACTGTTTGTGTTTTTTGGAACACTTCATCAATGAGAACAAAGATATGAGATTGAAAATGGTCTTATGGTAAAGCTGCACAAATAATTGATTTTATTCCCCAACAAAAAGTTCTGAATCAATTCAATGACAAATTTCATTTTTTTTTCTTCCTGAAATTATTTGTGAGTATATTGTCCTGTATAAGTGCTTAACCTCATTACGCTTTCAGATGAAAGTTTTGGAGAAAGACATTTTATTGAAAAGTATTGAAATGCAACATAACTCATAAATGGTCAATGGATTCAAATTCAGGGAGTTGACTATCACTCTTAGAAAGCCGATTTCCTTAGCTTTAAGAATGATAAGAAGTGGGAGCATGTCTGATTACCTAAAGACTGTTATGTCACCTACATTATATGAATTCAAATATTCTTGGATGTTTACGACTAAGCAATGGGAAAATCGCATAAAAATAACATAGGGGCTAATATTACGGACTGCATCTATGAAAATGGATACATGAAAAGCTGAAGATGGTAAAGATTCTCATAGCATGAACACGTGTCATTTCAAGAGCTTCTCTGAAATCTACAGCACCATTTCTACGCCAGCTTTAGTGCATACCGCAGGAGGCATTACTGGCACATGCAGAGCTACGCATATCTGCCAAGAAATACTCAACACTCGATTTCATCTTTAGTTCTGCCGCTAATTTTAGAGACGGGGAGGGTGTGCTGGGTCAGCCCTTCTCCTTCAGCTTGATGTACAATAAAGCTGCCGAAGCAATGTAGTAGGAGGAAGAGTTTGCTGTCTCAGAGCAGGTGTACAGGCAACGTGGGAGGTTTTTTCCGGTTGCTTTGGCATCTGTGTGGTAATTTCTTGGGCTGTGTTCTCTTAGGTCGTTACACAGTGAAATATTTTGTTCCTTGTAAAAAACGGTTTGTTTTCCCTGTTGGCATTTTATCTGTTGTAGGCAGTTTGATAAATATAAAATGGAGACAAAAGCTGACTTAGAACTTGGGAAGATAAATCCTGGTACTACCCAGAGAAGTGTGCTTTTGGCTTTTTCAAGGTTATTTTAAAAAAATCGATATTCAGTTAAAAATATAAAAACTTTTTTTTGTAAAATTTTAAAAAGAAATCTAGTAAAGACTGCCAAAACTTAGTATAGGGAACCAATACTTAAAAATACAGAGTTCTGTGGAAATTACTCTAGAGTTGCACTTCCCAGGTGTCTCGTGTTGCAAGTGTTCTCTGGAATTCTGAGGCAGAGGGATCGTTTCCAGCTATTTTCGTGAAGTCATAACAATCATCTGTATAAAGCTTATTATTTACAAGTAGTCTTTCTGTATTCTCCCAAGAGGCTAGATTTTGAAGCTAATGCTTTCGATACATATGCTTCAGATATAGGGGTTTGAAAAGGAGGAAAGTAAAAGTGTTTTAAGTTGTTTTGTGTCTGTAAGCTTACATTACAGTACGTATAACCAACACAGGAAAAAAAAGATCTTTGCAACGTGTTTATCAACTATTTATTGAGGTCAGCTGCCGCCCTTTGAGGTTTGTGACATGCATACAGAGCTTAAAGGCACGATACGGCAGGATCCCAACAGATCAAGCAGGAGCAGCTGTTACTGGCCTCAGTAGGTAATAGAGGGACAGAGAGCTCCTCAGATCAAGTCAGTCGATATGCATCTTTAATCGCATATTATTTCTTTTATCCTCTGCCAAAGATATACGTGATATACATATGTGTGTGACATAACTGTGACTGAAGGCATATTCTGCCTGTGCTCTGGATGGTAGGAATTTATATGGTGCTAGTAGTGTGATCTTTAACGATGCTGGTGTCTTTTCGCCTCTCTCTATTATCGGCCTTCCTCTCCTTTACACTCTTTTTTTCTCTCTTTTATCTTCTGGCCACTTTGAAAGTATCGTGTAGGTAGTGTCCCCTCACCAGTGTCCCCTCCCACCTTCTCTCTGGTCCAGAGGCATTTATGTAGTGAATGCACAAAAGCATTTGTTTAGGTTTTGGAACCTCCAGTCGGGTGCAAAAGAGTTCTGTTCCATAAGAATGTGCTACCTTGTCAAGGAAAGCATTGCTTGTAGAGTAAGGTGTTACTTCACCCATTCAATCCCATTACTGTAGGAATTTGCAGGAAAGGGGAGAAGTTACATTTCCTCACGTGGGACATCTAGAAAAGCAGGTAGAAAAGTTATAGCCACATCCATCACTATGATGGGATGTGCAGGGCATGACTCAGCCTGTCCTCGCCTGCTGAGTGCTGCATTTCTAAGGACAATACAGAGATACCTCCCGAATGTCGTCACACCAGGGGTTCAGCAGCATGGGAGCTTTACTGCCGGGTGCTGAGTTCCTGGGCGTTAGCTGGCCTGCAGACCTGGCTCTTGGGCTGCGGCAAATGCGAGGGAAAGTGCATTAGCTCAAACGCCTTTCGTGTTAGCTTACCGATGGCGTTCGCTGGGTGAGTTCAGCTTCAGGCCCCTGTCGGCGCGCTGCAGGCCGGTGGGGGAGCAGTGCCTGGCTCTGCCGGGACGCAGCTGCGCTGCGTGAGGCACCGTGAGCTCAGGACGGCAGCGCTTCCACCACGTGTAAACCAGGGCCGCTCGAGAAGCCTTCCTCACAGCCAAACACAATGTTAACAACCACCGTGTTTAGACAATACAGAATTTTAAACTGAAATAACTCGTAACATTTAACTAACCTCTGATGTGTTTCTTATCTGCCATATGGATGTGCCAAACCCTCCCCACCTCCAAAAATGTTTGTGGATTTTTCACTTACCTCTGCATTTGCTCAGGGAAGGGGCTTTTTCAGCTAGGTCCTTCAGCTTCTTTAGAACTGTTGCTGTTTTAATCTCACCTCTATCAGACATCTTTGCAGTGTTCCTGAGTGGTAGATACGAGCTAATTCTGTTTGGCTTATACTGAGCGTCTTTAGGTTCATTTCCCTACATCATCTGCTTCTCCAACTGAGTGCGCAAAGAAACTAGTTCTCAAAAATGAATTTGCACTGGGGTCCCCATATGCCTGCCTGAAAAGAGAAGAGAAAGCCTTGCTCTTGCCGCCTTTATTTCTTTCCCACGGGAGAACGCAGGCAGCAATTCAGTCATCTTACAACATTCATTGTCTTGGAAAATAGAGGAGGAAATTGATGTTAGATCCACTCAGATCATGAAGTAGGACTTAACTTTAGTATTGTAAAGTCTTCAGAAGAGTTACAATGTCTTCTTAGATGGCTGCTTCTTTGTGTGTCGCTAAGGGCTGTTGCATCCCCAAGAGTCACAAAAGGTGTAGCGTTTTACCGCACAAGGATGGGCAAAACCCAGCACAGAGAGCACTGTAGCCAGCAACCACTGGCAATTCTGATCTTCCAGCCCTTAGCATCTGCTGAAGACCTCAATATTTAAAGTTGTGTTTTTAAACTAGGTTGTCTTGTGATGCACGGTCTTCCTCCTTCCTATTCCCCCTCCTCTGAAGCCTTAGCCAGACTTTGACAAAGCAGCATGACAGTAAACGCCGCTTGGCTTAGCCATCTGAATAGGTGGTACTTCAGTTAGGCAGTCCATGGCCAAGGGGTAGTTGGTGTGCTGTGCACTGATAGATGTCCTACTGCACTAGCCCAAATCCTGCAAACATACTGGTCTAGGATTGGTTCGCATCAGGAGAGGAAATCTGCCTGGGCAAGTGTATTTGTTTTCTGCGAGCCTCTCTCAAATTTTAATTTTTCATTATTTAACCTTTTCCTGAGCTTACCCTTGGTGACTCGTTGCTCCCCTTTGTTTACTTGACCTGCCGTCCCACAGTCTGAGTAAACTTGTCCTAAGCTTTCACGTCAGAGTGCTCTTCAGTGTGCTGCTCAGGCTGAAATCAGCCAAGGACCAGTGAAATTGGTCTCTTCCATGGTGACAAAGAGCACAAATGATAATAATGCTGATAATGTTCTTTAAATGCCTTTGCAATTTCAAAATACCTTTGAAAGGTATTGGGTTGTTGCATTTCTTTAGGTGCTTTACCCCTTTTCTAAAAATGCCTGCAGTGACTTTGGGGAGCTGCTTTTTCAGAGAAAAAAAATGACTATTTTTTAAAATGGAATTCCTACACTTGGCCTTTGAACCACTTAGTCAGATGCAGACAGTGGAATCTGGCACCAAGGATAATCTTCTCCTGATATGGATATGGGGGGAATGGCAATGAGGGAGGAATGCAGTGATGGCTTAATATTTAACTATTTCAGCACTGCTACAAACTCCAGTGAAGTACAGAGGGATCCTTTCTGGTTACTCAGATGGATAAAGTTTCTAACAGAAAGTATTTCTCAATAGGACTATGAATTTCTGTTACCATCGGGATCTGGGTGATAAGCATTAAAAGCATAAGCTTAAAGACAAAGCGTAATACTAGATATCAGCAGAGCAAGAACAAAACCCCTCATCTGTATTAAAAGAGAGTTCAGCAGTTTTCCTCCTTCGCCCTTAGTGGAGCTGAAAAGATTGGAATCAGGAGACTTTTCTCATAACAGCCATTAAAAAAATTTAAAGGTTGGATTAAAACTTGATTGTTTTTGTGCTCCCTCCTTCAAAGACTGAAAAGTCCTTAGTGCAGTAAATGCAGTCATGTGATCCTTGAAGCTTTGAAAAAAGGGAAATGCTAAAAGCAAAGAGTGTGGGTTTTGTTATTCCCTGATACCATTAGAGTAGCATCATTGTACAGTAGCATTTCATTTGTCTTCACTGTTCTAGCACTTATTAAAACGTGTTTGTCTTAATTTGTTCCTGTTTGTACTCTGGAGCTAAATCATAAGATCTAGGAGCCTTACAAATCCGACCCTCCATCAATCTTACAGCTAGTTTTATCCCCAGATCTGTAGACTGCTTATTTTAGCTGTCTTTCCCTGAAACTCGGTTGGCACTCTGCACCTCCTGCTCACAGAAAAGCAGGCAGGTTACTTTTCAGAAAATGTTCTGGAAGGAGACATAATAAGATGTTTGATTTAGGTGAGAGTTAATGAGCCTTAAAACTGCCTGAGAAATGCAAGCTTGGACTTCAGAGTGGTCGCACGCGAGCATCGTCTCTCCCTTCTTTTGCAAGTGGTCCTGTAGAGACAGGTGGGAGAGTCCGTGAAAGCCCTTCCTGAAATAATTCTCACTGTGAAATTTGAGACTGCAGATTTTTTAGGCAACATGCCCTGGACATTGCGGGTAGCCAGATAAAAGGGTGAAGCGTGCCTCTCTGTTGCCCCTTGTTTTTAGCCCAGCGTATGTCAGAGTCTTCACTGGAGGAAAACAGGATGGATTCTTGTTTGCTAAGTCTGACTGACCTCTGGACTACCCCTCCTTTTAGCTATTTTATACTAGTTCTGCGTGAGATCTCATCACTCGCGGGGTTTTTTTGGAAGTGGAATTTAACAACTTTCCATCGTAACTATTCGGTCAAAAAAATCTTTGTCCTTTTTTTTGTTGCAATTGTTGTTCTTAACAAATGGGCAGCTTGGTCATGATTGTTGTGCGGAGTGGAATTGCATAAGAACGCAGTGTTTGTCGTAAGGCAGGACGCTGCATTATTAATAGTAACAACAATTGCTAATAACATGAAGCTGCACTCCATGTTTTGTTTTGGTTTTGTAACACCAAAACAGTGATTATTCCATAATTACAAATAACCTGACATATGTACACACCATCTCTTGTACTCCTAAACTCAGCAATTAGCAAGTAAATGAAGAAAAGTCCTACTGTTTTCCTAAAGGATTAAAAAGCTGAAAAGAAATCAGTCTTATGCAGTTATTAAATGTTCCCCCCCACATTCATGCATCTATGAAGAACTTGGCTCATGAACTTTGAGAATATGGTATTGTTGATGTATTGGCTCACTCAGAGCTTATAAAATTCTCCAAGAAAAAGAAGCCAAGTTTATATTTAACAAGCTTTATCAAACCATTGAAGTTAAGTGAAAAGCACACTGATACACTATATAAAGTACACATAAAGGGCTTGGAAAGCTCGCAGAAAATAATTGTGCCAAATACTTTCTCCCACGATTGCCACTCAACGTATTAGTTGTCGTAGCAAAAAGAAGTGTACACATGGATCGTATTTAGAGTCCTGCATCTCTTGTGGTAACTCTTGTTTCATATCAAGTGCACATTCCTCTAATTAGATCTGAGCACTGGAGTGACTGGTTTAAAGCTCTGCAACATGTTCTTCTAGAAGTTCGTAACAACAGCGTTTGGAAAGGACTTCAGAAAAAAGTTTTGAAGAAATATTTTTTTGTAGAGCTTTAATTATAGGCAAATATATCAACTTCAATTTGGAGAATGGTTGTATCTTTGCACAGATGTAACTCAGGTTTGTATAAAATAAGCATGCATTAGAAATGAAACTGAAGTAGTTTGGAAAACAAATTCCTAATATTTCCTGTGGTATTTCCCGTAAACTAGAGCTGGGGGGGGACGGGGAAGGGGATCCACAGGGCAAGCACGTACCTTGAGATTGTGACCCCTGAGTATCCTACAAATCTTAAGAGCATGGCAGTGGGTTCCCACAATGCTCTCTGCCATTCAGAGCCCTGTAACTACCTGTGAGTCTGTGGTCTGAGCCTTTGGTCCCTAAGAAAAATTTAATTTAAGGCACAGGGGAAGAACAGGAAGATACTGTGGTGCAGAGCGTTGAGTTCAATGTTAACCTAGATGAGAAGAGGACGTGGGCATCCTGTCGCAGGTGGGTCCATGGGGGCCCAAGGGCGATGGCACTATGAGGTTCCTCACAGGCTGGAGTCCTCCTGCGGCACTTTTCTGTCTGCTCTGGTGGGCTGACATCTTTCCATCCCGGTGCCTTCCAGATGTGGCAGATGTAAAGATGCTGCGGGTCCATCCCAGACGAGCAGCTATAGTATGAATGTACGCTGCGCTCGACAGTTTTGAAGCAAATTGCTGACTTGTTGCCCATAGCGTAGGAAATGAACAGTGTCTTTTTTCCTGAGCGCGGTCGGAGAAGAGGAAAGGCAAGGTGATAGTCCCTGGGCGTGCAGCATAGATGTGTCTCAGGCGTGGGGACTGCTGCATTCCAAGGGGAGCAGCAGCCTGCAGGGTGGTTGTAACGCAAGGCAAAATTCGGTTGTGAGGGCGTATCTAAGGCGAAATTGCAGTCAGAGCACTGTCCTGCCAGAAATGACAGCAACTTACCTACAGGATGGTGTTAGCTTAGCAGGATTTGTAAGTAAATACTCCTACAAAATTTGCTGTCCCGGCCGGCTGGCCATTAAGCCCAAGAAATTGGATTACCAGTTGCGAGCATCCCTGAGCAAACCCACTGCAACTGAATTTATATGGTGCCGCCAGCTGCTGTGTGTGCCACAGTGGCGGTGGCCGGGCACACGTAGACACTTCACACACATCTGCTCCCTCAGGTACTGCTCATGGCTGTCCGTGGACCATCACGCAGGTAGAGCAGTGTAAGTGCGTGTGTGCTGTTATGTGCCAGAACAGCTTCTGCCATCATAAGCTCCTCTGTGCAGGTGTGACCGTAGCTGTATGGTGCTTGTCCCACCTAAGTGTTAGATAGAGCTCTTGGGAAAGACAGGATAATGTTGCTGGGAGGGATTAAGGGTGAGTGATGGTTTTAGAGCATTCTCGTTTCGATTTTTTGCTGCATGAGGTAAACAGATTTTTTTTTTTCTTTATATATTTGACATAGTATTTATGCATAAATGTACTGAAGGGTGATTATTCACCTAGGTGATGTGGGCTGTGCACATTTGTAAGGTTTCTTTATGTTAAATCTCAAAATTCTAATTACGTAAGCATAAAAACAGTCCTTTACTGAGCATTAATATCATCCTAGACTGCAAATAGACAAAATTAAAAAAAAAAAAAAAAAGAGAGATGTCATCATTCCAAAAATTGCTATGATATTAAGGAGTTAATCAGTTTCCTACAGACTTCAAGCATTTTTATTTATTTATTTTTATTCTACAAAATTTCCATCCAGGATCTGTAGCCTGTAATATTATTTTTAAAATACATTAGCATTTGGTCGACCTTTTATCAGGCTGCTTATTTTGTCCGAATTCTTCGTTTTCATTTTGTTCTGTCTTCTGTGTTTAGAGGAGCTCTCGCAGCAGAGCTATTTCTGTGTTGTCCTTGTGCAAAAGAAGTTCCTTCTTACCTTTCATTTGATTTCCTGAAAACAACAGTCCTTTATTTCAGTTTAGAATTGTAAATCATCTCAGTTCTCCTTGCTCTCACTTGCCTAAGAAGCCTATAGAGACATTAAGATACTTATTTTAGCACTGTAAATGGAAAACATGTCAAGTTTTTAATAGATAAGGCCCTCACAAATACCATCGGTGTCAGAGGTGTCTATAACGTCTAGGGACATGTCTGAAACACGTGACTACTGTTATTAATTATGCTCTAGACCTGCCTCTAAAAGAGGAATTTCCAAGACAGCTCTATCCAGTGCAATCTATTTTAGTTGACAGCTGTCCATCAGGCACAACATCGGCCTGTTATTTCAGGAGGCGTTATACCGACCGGCACAGCGTCTTCAGAAGTCAGTGGAAGTCTCTGTAGCCACCCGGCTTCGGCAGCCATCGTTCCCACAAAGACCTCTTAAATTTCAGGTTGTCCCAGCTGCTGAATGTCTAATAACCTCTGGGCCCGTTAATCACCGACAGCGTTCCTTCTCCTTGCAGCTGAGAACAGCAGCTGAAGGACAGAATGTTGGAAAACAAAAAATAGAATTACAGTTTGAATTCCAGTAGAGCTCCTCCTTCTCAGCTCTCAGTACAATCCTCATCATTGTTTAGGGAGCTCTAATCCTTTGCAGAGAGATGGATGTACCTGCAGCTGTGTTTGGAAAGTTAGGTGCACGTGGGGCCTCTTCCAACTACCCCGCCTCCTGTTGAGATTCTCCTATAAACATCTGTGGAAGGTGAGTGGATCGGAAAGTTTGAACAAGGTCTTTAATGTGGCTTTATTTTATTGAGAAGCCACTATCTTTAAAAGTGCGTTTGGAGGGGAATAGTGTGCTTCAAGGTTAAAGCTTTTTTCTTCCTTTTTTTTTTTTTTCCTGGTTAAAAAGGGGCTTTCATCTGAAGAGCCTTTAGCAGATTTGGAATCACCTTTTAGAGCGCGCAGATAAATGTTACAACATAAATCATAAATCACGTAGGCATAAAGTTTATGAATCTTCATGTCAAATATAATTAAATATATTGAATTCTCCAAGAAAAGCACAATGCCCAGAGCTGCTCTGCTGTTTTTTATTAAAGATAAGGAAGTAGGTCACTAACTACCTTTATCTCATTCATTTCTGAAAAACTCTTTTTCTCACAGTTCCGCGCCAGCCTGGAGTGAGCAATAATCTCCTTGAAATACTTGAAATTGAAAGAGGGATTACTGCCGATGAATTTGAAGCAAACGATGACCCAGGTAAAGATCACGTTCCCTGTTCAAGGTCTAGGGTATAGGATTTTTTGATATTACTTGGGTTTTTATACATTTTTACAGGATTCTTACATCTTATGCCTCTTGTTTAAACTGTGCTTTGTAATAAGAAAAAAACCCTCCAAGTGAACCTTTACAGTTTTATTGCCTAACAGATTTAGCACAAAAATAGTGTGAATTGTTAATAATAACACTAGCATCCTTCTTACTGGTTTAGTATTTTTGGTATATTCTTTTTCTAGTGCTCCTGCTGCTTGCACTTAATTTTCATATTTACTTGCTAGTGTCAGCCACAAGGGAAATTGCTGTAGTTCCCCAGCCAAAACAATCCAAATCACTTTTTTTGACCTTCTGCTGCGTTCTGCCTAGGGGTGCTGGTGCACAGCTGTAATTTTGATAGTGGACTGTGCGGATGGATCAAGGACAAAGATGACGACTTGCACTGGGAACCAGTGAGAGATGCGTCAGGTAAGATACCCGTGTACGAGCACATCCTGTAGCTGCGGAACTAGCCAGGCTTGAGATTGATGACAGTTCTCATGTTGTGATGAATTTACACAGCTCCTCTTCCCTTTAGTTCCGGGATATACTTCACACCCACACCAATCAAAACTGAGGATTCCCAACATGAAAGGGCAATTGAGAATTTCCACTTTTATCATAGCTGGTATCTTTACAATAGGAATGTCTCTGAAGGAGAGTAGTAAATGTATTCAGTAAAAGATTATCTGTCTTAAAAGAAACAGAAGGAACAAAAATGTGGACTAGAGAACAACTTTTATTTATGGTAAAACGAAGCTTATTTTTCAAACCACCACGCAAACATAATTATTTCTGTATTACTAGCAAAACTATAGAAAGTGCTGGAAATAATCTTTGTTCTGCTGCCAAATATAATGTTCTAGTTTAACCTCTCAGCTTGATTTTATTGAATTCTACTCTAAGCGACAGCAGCCTCTCTATAGGAAAACTGATACGTAAGTGGAAGGAAGACACGTTAGGTGCTCGTTTGCCGAGACTTCTGAAAATGGGTATGTTTGGGATGGTAAAAAGTGACCCTGTGATGAATATCAGAGGGGAGTGCGCAGTGGCAGGACGGGAGGAGACTGGCACCGGCACTGGTGGTCAGCCAAAGCAGCGACCCCTCCCACTCGCACACCTCTGCTGCCGTAGTCCCAGCAGAACCGCACGTATCCACCCTGCTGGAGGTTAGTCCTGTTTTGTCCCCTCTTGGTTTCACGGTGTGGCGCTGAGAGGTCGGCCGTCCCTGCCTGCGTACCCTTCCCCCAGCAGCGCTTGCCCCGCAGTGCCGGGGATTAGACACACGTCTCTGGCTCCCCGTAATGATGGGATTACTTCATAGCCAGAAGAGCAGCCTTTGAAGTGCACAATGGCTGCATTATGTGAGGGGAGGCAGGCTGCGGAAGGAAACTCCGGCAGTAAAATGTTACAGGTTAAACTGAGGGAGGGCGAGGGCACCGAGAGCCATTTTCCTTATGCACCACCTCATCGCAGATGTCTGTCCTTACACTGCCACTCATGAGACAGTCATTTGCCACCGCAGCAGGTGACCCGGCACCTTTTTCAGGCTTTTTATCTGGCTAAATGGAAGTGCTTTGGGTCCCCTCCCCATCCACAGGATTGCTCTAGTGTTCCATATGCTCCTTCCGACACTTAGAACGCCCCATGAATGACTCGGAGAGCAGAGCTCCTTCCTCCTGCAGATGAGGGAGCAGGTAGCTGTCTCCTGCCTGCAGACCGGCCTTTTAACAACGATCACGCATAATTCAAACGTCTTTTTGAAACAATGGATTTAAAACCACTTTGTTTCTTAGAAAGTCAGTCACCTAAAGCGTATTCATTATTTGTATTCAAAAGTTGTTGTTAATATATATTACGTTGCATAACTATGATTTTTTAACTGGCTTTTTTTTTTTTTAGACATTTTTTTTCCTCCCCCTGCGTTGCTTCCCAGTCAGGGACATTCTCAGCTTTTTGTTTCCTGTGTATGTTCTGCTGCTGTTGACATAACCTGTTAAAACTAGTCCCTTGAAGTCACCCACCCACTCCCTCCTGTCTGGAATACCTTGTTGCAAGGATTTATTTTCACAGCTTGTTCCTGAGTGTTTGCTCTCACCTTTCAACGTTTGCTATTTATTGGTTTATCAGAATCTGCATTTTGAAAGGTGCCATGGTGAAGCCTTATAAGCTTATCTTGCATGCAGAAAATGCTGATTTGAGGGGACTTTTTCCTGCAGGGGCTTGTCTACAAATACGTTGGCTTTGTGCTTACCTAAATCTGTTTCCTATTGATTGGGTTCAGTTACTGTAACTATCTGAAACAGATGCAGTTAATGAGTCAAGTCAGTACTTCTATAGTGATAGAGTTGTATCTACAACAAACAGGTGCAGTTAGTTAAACTCTGTTATCCTGATTTTAGCAGTTAGTGACCTTGATGCAAAAGCAATGCATTAAAAAAACCCACAACAACCAAAAAAAAAACAACCCCAAGCCCTGAAAAAACTTTAACAGATCCTTGGACAAATGAATCCCGCTTCGTGCCCAAATGCAAAACCGGGGCCCCAGAGAGCAGCATAATACTTTGCTTTGTTCAGTCTCATTGAGACCAAAGAATTTACAAGCCTACGTAGAAGCAGTGAATGGGAGACAAGGTTGGCTTTCCTTTTAAAGTGTGTGACAAGCCCTGGTACATTGTCATCGAGTCTCACAGCTTTCGAGGGAAATCATTATGGCTTTCAAAAAGAAGCTTTCAAAAAATAAAGCTCTGGTTGAATAGTAGCAGGGCGACAATTTAAATGAAAAAATGTTTTTCTCTTCTATAATTAATTAAAGACTGTGTTTGTCAACAATATTACAAACCCCCAATCTTTCTACATCATCAGGTTCAACTAAGAAGCCTAAATGCCACCTTCACTTTAAGTGCATTAAACTTGGATTTTTTTAATTAAAAAAATAATTAAAAAATCTAATCTCATAAAAAAAAAGGATTCTTAGGTTCAGAGTAAGACAGGAATTTCTTTTTAGTTTTTATTTTTTAAAAGTGAACCCACCTCCCTTTGGTCATTTCAAATTTTAAAGTTATCATCCACCTTGTAAAAGTTTTAATGAAAAGTACAAAGGAAAAATACAGGCGTGGGTTTTCTCCAAGATGTGAAGTCTCATTTATTGTAGTTTTGCGTGCCTATGTGACAGGGCTTGTGAGATTTATGGAAGTATATGCCTTTATTTGTTGCTGGTTTTAGCTCTAATGCATGTTGCCATACCTGAGATCCTCTGCGTTTCATGTTCTAGATGTTTTTATGAAGGCACCAGAGATGATAATAGGGTTTTGAATTAAGTATGTATGTTCACTGACAATTACTACTGTTAGAGAAGACTTCAGGGAGTGTATGAAGCTAACAGTCATTTGGAAATCATTACTGGTTCTAGCTTTCTATATCTAATCCATATTAAGAGTTTAAGTTACGGTTAAATAAAAAGGCAATCCATGGTTGCAAATGGATACGCTTTGAGACTTAACAGTTCCCAAAAAAAAGGAAAGAGACAGAACCGTAGCTCAATTACATGACGACTTTTACGGTGGCCTTGTCATTCACGTAGCCAATAGCAAAAACCTGCAGCTTACAAGGTGCTTAAAGGTACAGCGTAGTTTTAATGTCATTGTGTGTTTAAAATCATGCAGTCACCATTTGTTAGAAATGAAGGAATACGTGAAATTTCCATTTTCAAAAGAGGTATTATGTGCTTTGTATGAAAGAAATCAGACGGGCAAGACCTAACCTGGTACTAATGTAAACAGAAGAGCAGCAGTGCAAATCCTACCTGCAGGAGGCAGATGCATCAGTTCTGGTTCACGTTCCAGCAACTATATGCCTTATTTAAGACTTGCTGGACCTTGTGGAGCCCTTTTTTATTTTTTGATTTTCACAGAATATTTAAAAATCCATTGTGTTGCTTTTCCTGATTCAGACTGCTGTGCGTTTGGTCCTGTAACGTAGTAGAATTTAAAAAAAACCCAACTCTAACTGCTTTTTCTTTTGCAGGGGGACAGTATCTAACCATCCCTGACCCCAAAGGCAAAGAAGGAAGAGTAGCGCGTCTTATCCTGCCCTTGGGTCACACGCCTCAGGCCAGCGACTTGTGCCTCTCGTTTAGGCATAAGGTGCCCGGCGGGCATTCTGGTGCCCTCCAGGTCTTTGTAAGGAAAAACGGTGCTCACGGACCCGCTGTTTGGGGAAGAAATGGTGGCCACGGCTGGAGACAAACACACATAACTTTACGAGGACAAGGCATCAAGAGTGTGAGTACCAATGCATGTGCTGCCTTTTGGTTTGGTTTTTTTTTTCTTGCATGAGAAGCTGAAGACACTTAGATGGTGTAGCAATGGACCGTTCGTCTTCTGGGCCAAATTTCAGCCTGTGTTTTACTACTTTGTTCCCTGCAAATGCAATCACATTAAGGATAAACAGTCATTGTGCATTTTTTCACATGAGTTTTGTGCAAAGTAAAAATCCCACCTACAGCATTAGACACAGAGGAAACAATAAAATAGTCTGTACTGAGCTACCTCGCACAGCATCTTTTAAGGGAATCACCATGTAATTAAGAAAGAGCAGTCTAACGGACAATGGCATACTGTGCATGGATTTCCAAAAAAGCCTGTAACAAGATTCCTCCTGAACAATGCTCTAAATAATACAGTGCCATGGAATAGAAGGAATCAGCCCCTGTGGATTAATAACTGGACAAACCAGGGCAAAGATACTGAAAATAAGTCATTTTTTATAATGCAGGGAGGTTACACGTGCAGTCTCACATGGTTTTATGCTCTTCAGCATACCTGCAGCTGATCTGGCCAAGGAGGTAAATGATAACCCAACTATGCCAATAACACAAAAGGGTTTAGTGCAATCGAAAGAAGCTGCCTGAAGTGCCACAGAGAAATCTTTTAATACCTGGAAATCTTAGAAACATTGGGTGATAAACTGTTATCAAAAGCTCAGCATTTTTCTTCAGTCTCTGCTTAGCTTTGAAGGCAGTTTCTATTTCAGATCTGACGAAAAGGCTTGTGCGCTTCAGGGCCTGTTTTGCTCTGACTTATATATCAGGTGATCTAAAAAATCCACACATCATAATGTTCATGGTGGGAGCAGCCTACAACGCACACACAGTATATAATTCTAAAATTAATATTAAGGCTGTAATTACCACAGATAATGTTCTGAAAACTTTGCCTCAGCAACGGTAACAAAGGCGCCTGACCTTCTGTTAGCTGTAAATGAATGTCAGACTCAGAATGTGGAAATTTATAAAGGTGAACAATATATTTGCCACATTCTTACCCTTTTTCACTAAGCTTAGCACTTCTGGCAATCCTCAGCTCTGTCTCACCTGATAGAGCAGTTCATTAAATAAGTGTGTATCACGAATACATTGTCTGGCAGAAAAACAAATGAGTTTTAGAGACCCGAAACAAGACCAGCAGTTCCCCTTTACCCCATCCTCTGCCTCTCTTGACCACCTCAGCAGCAGCTGCCAGCCGTGGCTTGCCAGCCGTAACTGGTTGCCAGTCCACAGACCAGAGCTGCCTCACGGCGCCTTACAGAACAGTCAAGTTTGGGATCTTTTCCAGCCAGCCGGGGGAGCCTGGGCTGCTGACCTCAACCACTGGGACATTTATTCCAAGGATTAGGGAATGAGAGAAAACTCTAGGTAAGCAGGGAAGGCCTCTGCCACAGAGAAATCAGGAGGAAATACAGATGCTTTATTTTCTAGTGAATTAAAATCCAAAAACAACTCAACACTAGTGATTTTAGGGGAGCCTACTGGAGGATAATGTGAATGGAGACCAGAATCCTTCATCACACTTTGTAATGAAGTAGCTCTGTTTAAATTATTTCTAAACCACACCCAAAATCACTCATTTCTAAAAAAATAATTCAGTATGTTCAACATAGAGTTTCTCTGACCTCCTCTGTTCCTCCTCTGTATTTAAAAGTGTGCTTTCAGCAAGAATCCAATTTATTTTTAACTACACAGCTGAATTTCTGATCTATGAATCTGTACGAACGCTTGCCAGCTCAGTGATAACAGCAGAACTCTTACAAAGTATTGCTGTAGACTTTGAACAATTTGTAAGCCACGGTCAAAAACGCTGCCCGTATTAAACGGTTCAGGCTCCTGAATCTACAGCCGTAGCACAGGTGAGCAACACTGATTTACGGGAAGTGTTTCTTAAAGTCAGCTGCCCATTCTGTGTATCATCTCTGATTTATGCCCCACTCCTTGTAGTCAAGCTTTATATTTGTTAAATTTCTCCTACTCAGGCTAAATCTGGACTGCTAATGATTTGTGTTAAATCCATGCCCAAACTTCCACTGCCGTTTTGTGAGGAGCCAGGTTACCATGAGTCTGCAGGAGCCAGGACTTGTTAAATTAGAGATGGATGTTTCTAGTTCCCACAACTAAGGCAGCTGCAAGGTGCTTTAGCAACGGAAAGCTCCTCCATTAGAAAACGTTTTTCAGAATACAGAGGATTTCATGTCTTTGCCATGAGGGACAATGAAAACAGTGCAGAGATGATACGTAGAAAATGCCCAAGATTCTCTTACGTGGAAGTTTATCTCACCTCAGCAGATGGGGCAGCTGGATCAACTCTGTCCTGAACTGCTGGTTCTTCACAAAGATCCTGCCAAAGTGAAGGGAGAGCATCAGAAACAGAAAAACCAGCCATAATTCTGAGCAGAATAAATAGGCTTTTGTGAGTCAGTTGCAATTGCCTGAGCTTTCTTATGCTTTTGCTTTCTTACTGTTGAGACATTGCTCAACCAAAGCTTCTTTCATTTTACTTTATTTTTTGCACTCAAATTTCTTCTATTTCTCTTCCCAGGTTATTTTCAAAGGGGAGAAAGGGACAGGAAGAAGTGGGGATATTGGACTAGATGACGTGATCTTGAGGAGAGGACGCTGCTCTGAAGAGCATTAGCAAAGACGATGGACCAGCACAGTCATCTCCTGTAGGCCTTCTCGTGCTGTTCCTACCAAGCTTTGAAGCAGAACTGCACAAAAAAGAAGAAAAAGTTGGAGAGTGACAATTTCGAAGTGTTCTGCTAAGTGCAATCTCACTGAAACTTCACTTTAAAACCATGGAGAGAACCTCCCAGGATTCAGGAACTCCAACCCCATATGCTGGTTGTTTCTATTAATCCTTAACCCCTACATCATATTTTGTATGTAATAGCAACTTTATCCCCTGTTAAGCCTGGTGAGTGCTCACACAAGGAGCACCTGTGAAAAAGGGAGAATTAATTACAAATGGTGGCAAAAGAAAGCTCCAGCTTAGAAAGGTTTAGTATTAACTGATAGTCATTATCTGCCCACAGTGCGACTCTTTCATTGATGAGCTTTGATGGACAGGGGGATTGATCTAGCTTCAGAGTCACCTCAGATTAGCGGAAGCCCGGACCTGCCCTTTGGCTTACTGCCATTGACCTTTGAAGGAGGGTTTGCTTCATATTAAATAGCATTTATTTTGGTGTTGCATCTGTAGTAACAAAAAGCAGTTATATCGAGTAGGCGCTGCATCCTGTAATATTGCTGCTGCTGTGGTTTGTGTATATCTGTATGGTTACTGGCATATTTATGTTTTTAATATTTACAGACTCTAGTTGCAAGGTAATTGGCAGCCGTGCTTTCTGACTGTACAAGACAGCATACTCTTTGATCCCGCTGGTCGTGCCAATCGAAATGTTACCAAAGTCGGTTAATGGTGCTCATTGAAAAATGCTGGTGCAGTTTTTCACGTTGTAATATGCTGAAGGCAAAAGACCAAACCCTTACCTGATGTAAACTGGCATCCCATAATGCTGGACACGTTTGCATTTAGCTCAGGAGCAAGCCCTAAAGGGCCCTCAATCCTGCAAGAAACTCCTGGTTCAGCTGACGACGGAGCAGCCTGGAGAAGACAACTGCCATCTTGTAAGACTGAGCCCGTTGACGCTACCGGGAACGTTCCCTGCCCGCAGGCGGGACAAGCCGACGCGTAAGCAAGCAGGGCAGCTGCCGTAACGCTGTATGAACAACTCCGACCGTGGCATGCCTTGAGCGACCTTTGTCAAACGTCCATATTCCATCCAACTCTTCTGTATATAATAAACATTTTATTCTTTAGAACTAGAACGACTATTAGCTCTAGCTGGAACTAAATATTTATCAGAACTTTGGACTAATTTTTTAGTTACGTATCATGCGTGTGCAGTTTCCCAGGGAATTCTTCTGTTTGGTTTGGGATTTTTTTAAAGAGGAACATCATCATCATCGCTGCTAACAATTCTAGATTTGACAAAGCAATTGTAACATTTAAGAAAATGACAAGAGATTGATAAAATGTTTTTAGTTAAATACAGTCTAAAATGAATGTCAGCTTCATACCATGTTATAAAACCATCATTGAAAAAAAAAAAATAATTCATGTTAAGTCTTGCACAAAGTCCACAGAGACAAAATTGCAAGACCATTAGAGCCATTAGAGGTCATATTCCAAACCCCTGTTTCTGACAAACTACCGTTTTGAAAATATTTTTTGAGCTTGTCCCCTAGGAGAAAGCGCAGTACCTATAGCAGAAGTTTGTTCGACCAAACAGATAGTCTCCTGCAAAACTGTACCAACAAACATTTCAAAAAGGAAAAAACAATGCATTTGTAAACATTTTTAAACTATTTTGCTTCAAATATGATCTTGTTTTTTTTCCTCTAATGTTACTTTGTAATATGTCAGAAATATTTGTGAATAATTGAAATACCTTGTTGTTATTTTAAAGTAATCAGTAAAGGAGGCTGTTACTTGCTACCAATTGGAAATCTTGTTTTCATTTCGGGATGGGAAGGTCTTGTTTCTATTGCAGTGAAATGAACCAAAAGATGACGATTCAACCAAAGTGAAGTAGCTCTTGTTACCAGATTTAAAAATAAAACCACACTTCACTATAATATGACAAGAGCATCGTATGTATTATTCAAAAGGAAGAATGACAGTTTTCAACCGAGCTTTTTTTAAGAACAGTTTCACAGGTAATTTAGGAGCTTCTGCAGTATGAAATGTCCATTTTACAAGCAGAAGCAGCTACCATAGTCCACACACTACTGAACCGGCGCAAATCGTTACATTCTGTGGCATCTAACAAGATTAACACATTTTGGTCTGGTCCATCTGCCGTGGATGAAGATGGTCTTTACACATACAATTACAACTTTTTGAGATTGAGACTCCCTGGTTAAAATAGAAATCTACCTCCTGTCTAGGCAAGACAAAGAGGTTTTTGCTCCTTTACAAATGGCCCTTAGAACCCAGAATTTGGATGAATTCAGAAGGTAAGCAGGAATAAGTGCTCAGGTGAGAGGAGGAGGCTTCGGGGTCTCTGTGTTTTATGAATGCATTTCATTGTTACAATCAAGCGAGTAACAACTGAAGTCACGGCTGAGAGTGGCCACTGAGGCAGCCTTCGAGAGGCTGGTGCTGAAGGAGCTGCTATGGCTGTCGGTCGCTCGCCTCTGCAGCTGGGTTGTGCCATCACGCTGTGTGCCACCTTCTCCCCGCGGTTCTGACCAGCCAAGGCGAGGTCGGTCAGTGGTTCTGTTGTCACGAATCCTTTCTCCAGCTCTGGCTGTGCCCGCTCTTTCAGGCAGCTCCCAACAGCCACAGGCCTCAGCAGGGAGGGAGCAGATACTGCCATTTTCATATGAGCCTCAAGAAAGAGATAAGAACAGGGCCTGAGGTCTTCCTCGGAAGGAGGTTTTAACTGCCCTTCCTGCTTAAGGTTTAATAAATAGGTAACTATCCCAAAAGAAATTCCTGCTTAAATACATAGGCAAGCAAAAGAACTTGCATTAAATTAACACAAAAACATTTATCATGTATACTGTATAACCTCTCGCCAGAAGATAATTTAATGTTTTTAAAAGCCATGAAACTTTTTTCCCCAAAAAAGATTGAAAATAAAGATTCTGCATCAGTTACAGGTACCTTGACATTTGCTGACATCAAAGTGCGTACAATGGAAGGGACCGATAGAAGATTTTGTTCCCAGCTTCCATTCTATCCGGTCACCTCACCTTGTCAGAGCCATGGCATTAAGTCACTAGTGAGTGCTTTCAATAAACCCCATCCATTCTGGAGAAAAGCTTCCCCAGGTTTCCTTCAGTAAAGTACCCTAGACTTGGAGGTCAAAACACTGGTTTTAATATAGTTGGAGATTACAATAACCACCCTAATAAGAGTCAAATTAGTCACAAACAGACAACCCTCAGCAGAATAATCCTAGCGACGGCAGCCTTCATCATCCCACTCGGCCCTCCTGGAGAAAAGACGCAGCAGTAGCACCTGCTCCCAATCCAAGTACCAGGTCTCTGTACCCATGCTCTATGACAGGTTGTTGCTCCCTGCAAATGAGGCACGGCACCTGTCTCAAAGATCTAAATCTGTCTAAAATCACAGACTGGGGATCAAGCTATGCATTCTCTGAGTCACCTTGGAACCTCTTCACTCTGCATTTAAAGACCCACAACACGATAAACTATAGCTGTTTGTCTTTAAAATGTTAACTGTGAATGTTGGAAAGACAGAGTCATTAACTGTCAACTGAGGCCCAGCTAAATCCTGTGCAATTTTTATTTATATAGATCTATATCACAAACACTAAATTATCAAAGTTTTTGTGGTAGTTAAAACACTTCACCTGCCGTTTTATCCTGATGTCCTGTAGTCACGCAAGGTTCTATGACTTCAGATTTTCCACACCAATAAAAAAAAATATCTAGATGAGCAATGCATTAGTGTAAACTTGCAACTTTAAAAAGAAGAGGCATTTTAGTGGTAAGTTCCAGTAGTGGCCTGAAAGAACACAGAAACCTCCTCAAGCTTTGAAAATTAATGCATTCCAAGAGCACACCTACTGCATCAAACTGACCTGGCGATAAGGGAGGAAATGCATTTTGAACATCTGCGATGCCTCATGCGGTTGAGAGGAAGGCGCCAGTGGACCGAAGACCTTGAGGGACCACAAAGACAATTTAACAGTACAGACTGACGCACCTACAGAGTTCAGACACCAGCTCTGTGCAGGTTTTCAGGATTCTAAATCCAAAATGAATCAAATCACATTCCAGCTGCTCTGCTCTTACCAATTCTCCTCGTGCACTTTTATGACCTCTTCCAAGCCCAAACTCTGTTCCTTTGCTTTGAAAAAAATTTTCCTCTAGACAGTGCTCTTGCTGGTTACTTTGGGCTGAGATAGCCTATTATTTGCTGAAAAACAAATGATTTATTTTTTTACGTCTCTTTTTAAACTTGACAAACAGCCTGGGCAATGTTCCTGAGATCAGGATAGTTGTCGATCCAATTACTGGATGTGAGCAGTCACTGGACTTTTCATGTTAGGTGGCCTTTTTTCACCCAAGAAATTCCTAATTTAACTCGAGAGAGACAGATGGGATATCATGCTTACACATGCTTGATACATGTCAAAAGTATAGAGCTATCCCTCGTTTTCTTAATAAAACGTCAAACAAGAAAGCAAAATGGACCTGAATTTTGTGGACAAAGACAGAAACAATTCCCTGCTCTGCAGATCAGGCACTCTATCATTATTTTTCCTCAGGTTGTTTCCTAATAGCTGGTAAGAATCAACCAATTCTTTCTTTTGGTAATATTTAACCTCATTCGTGGGTTACATGGGCAGATTTTTGCCACTTTTCTGTTTTCCTGTACTCCAGCTATCAAAGGACTCCCCAAGACCCAGGAACAAGGCTCCATTGCCATCAGACCACTCCTACAGGTATCACAGACACCACATCCCGAGAGCAAAAGGGGCATCTCTACAGCATCTCTGTACTCTGTGTGCCGGGGAACACTGTGTATAACTGCATACACTGTGTGCGTGTGTGTGCCCACACACGTGTATCGTGCCCAATAGGCTGAGGCCAGTGTTTGAGCAAGGAAGCCAAGTATTTATCTAGCACGCAGAATAAGAACACTCCTCTCTCTGTGATACAGCCAAATCCTACAGCACTTTTCCAGTAATGTTTGTTAACTTTATGACTTTTTACCTTCTTTCAGGCCAGGAATAGTTCTCTCTCACACTCTTCTTCCAGGTCTTTCCTCGCCGTGTGTTTCAACAGCCCGTGTTCTCATTTCAGACTCCCACCCACAATCCTTTTGATATTCATTTTGAGTTTGGCAAATGCCTGGAAAGACAAGGGACAGTGTATACTCAGAGAATGATTTTACTGCATTTGCATGCAACACCAGTGCTAAAGTTTGGGATTGTCACTTACATGGGATTTCAGGGAGACACCATCATTGCTCCGATACCACTAGTGCCTCAGCAGAAGGGGGGACCATGCCACCTCTTCCCTTGCCTTTTGCCCCTGCCCTGCCTTTAGGTCAAAAACTTGAAGAAATGGACTCACCAGATTTCTTCCCCTCTGGATGGTCCAAGACAGAATTCCTCTGCGTATGAAGCAGGATTACTGCAGCACGCATATGCTCTGGTTCAGTACCTGTGGCTTCTTACTGCAAACAACAAAAAAAACACCTTTCAAAGAAAATTGGCTTTGAAACAGGAAAAGGATGGATGTGTATCTTAGCAAGCGTCCGTCTTCTCCTCTGCGAGGAAGCTGGTAATGTTAAGCTTCCATAGACAATGCAAAACCTCTCGGGTCTGGTGGCATAGTCACGTAATACTCTACTTGGTTTAAGAGAGATTATTCTTTCAAAATGGCTCAGTTTGTAATAATATCAATTTAACAGAAATTAAGTCTTCATGAATTCCAGAGAGGCCACTGCTTTACCAATGAAACATTCCTGGGACTGTCCTCTGGCTCTGAGGTTAGATAGCACACAATTCCTGTATCCATACTACTAAATCTGTACCCATGCATCCACACTATTAAACCCCCCTCTCCCCAACGGGGTGTCGGTGTGCACTCTGTGGACAGCTGGCCCCAGGGTGAGCTGACTGCCAGCCGTGCCAGCAGCTGTTTGGAGCAGAGCTGGCTGGTGAGGGCTGACGCCGCGCCAGCGTCTGCTGGGAGAGCTGGAGCCCGCGGGGCTCAGGGTCGCTGCCCGTCCCGATTCCCCAGAGCGGCATCCACGGAAACAGCCCCGAACCCACCCAACCTCAGCCCCATCTTGCAAATCCTGATTTTAGCCATGAGGGGTGTGCCCTGTGCGCTGTAAGCAGGAGAAGAGCGAGCTTTCTGAGGACGCAGCAGTGTGACATGAGTAGTAAAACACATCTTTTCCTTCAGAAATGCTCTGCCAACCCCCTGACACAGATGCACAATTTGCCTCTCGGTTTGCACAACTGGCCTGCTCTTAGCACGGCTGCTTTGCAGAAAGTACTTTGCAAACCTATGTATACAACAGAGCCAGCAAACAAGAAACCAGACGTAAAAGGCCAGAGCTAGGGCAGATGGCATCAAAGCAAGAGGAGCGGGCAGAGGGGAGGGGAAGAGGCTGCTGTCCCACCCCCTGCAATACCTCTTTCTACACAGACACCACAGATGCTGAGATGCAGCTGTGAGACAGTCTCCCAAAAATCCCTATGACTGAAATCTCAAGGATGCTTGAGATTTCAGCATCCCCACCGCCACCCCTGCAACCAAGGTCCGGTCCCCAGCAAGGGTTGTGACTGGTGTCCTCAGACGTGATCATACCTTCTTGTACCCCAGGAAAAAACACTGACTGTGGCTACGAGCCTCGGGTGCAGCAAGCTAGTGAAATCAACAGGGGGACAGGGCTGTGCTTCTGGGCTGTACCGCTACGGTGCTCTTCCCCACGCAGCAGTCTGACATGGAGGGAGAAGGAAGAGTTGCCCCTGGTCCCCCTCCTGCTGCGGCGCTCGAACACTGCCTTGGCAGTCTTCCCCCTTACAGCACGTTCCCCATCCACAGAAGCAGCACAATGGGAAGCCCCACGGACACTCCCACGGGAAAAGCTGCAGAGTCCACTCCTAACACACATTTTCCTCAGATCCTGCATCTCAGGCTGTCACACAGCTGCTCCACAGAGGTTCTGCCAAAAAAAGGCACCACTGCCAATTTAAAGTACGTTTCTACACGATTTTATTCCCAGATGAGCACAATAATACACGTGTAGCACAAGTTCTCAGAGAAAAAAGATAAGCAGCCAAAAGTATGCCCTGATATGTGATCGGTAACAGATCAAAAGAAACATCCAAATTTTAAGTTAAGAAAAAAAAAAAAAAGCTGTCTGACTTAAAAGAACAAGTCTCTTGCCTATTATTTCGCTCCAGCAAATGTTGTAACTTACTCACTGGATCTTAATACCAGTATTTTGGGATGCCAAGTGCAAGTAAACTTCCTCCCCCTTTTCCAGACCTTTCCCTCTAGATATAAATAGTGAGTGGCATGGTGAAAGGCACTCCCACATCCCTGGGTTCAGGTCTAGCACAAGAGCAAGAGCTCCTCACCTGGGAGCCCAGGCGATGTGTGCCACCTCAGCTGGTTGTGACAACACAAGAGTTCTCAGCGAAGACCATCTTAACATCCAACCCAAGGAAAATAACTGGAAGACTGTCTAAGGCAAGAAGTTTGATTAGTAGGATTCAGAGGTGTCCAAGAGAGACACTTTGTCTTCCATCCCTCTGAAGTTCTGAGTTAGCTCAGGAAACATTGTCATCTTACCTCAGTTTCTTGGACCAGCTGGAGGACAGGAGAAGTTGTGATCCTATGGGGCTCTTCAACATTTCCATGCCCAGATGGGACATTTAGCGTTCTCTCTTAAATATCAAATATGCATGATTCTTGCTAATAGTCTAGGGGATTCCTTTAGTCATTGTGCCTTGGAGTGTATAAATAGGGCTAGAAGACACTGACACTGCTCGCAAACATTAAGCCCCACAACTCTATAGTGTACATCAATTTACATAGAAACCAGGCACTTTTATTGCGTAGTTAGAGGTGCATTAAACTGTGAGCAATTCAGTCACCCTCCTGTCATATGCCATGGGTTCTATCCTGCTTATAAAAAAATATTTTAATTGGCTGAACTCCATTACCAAAGGCTGGCTGCTAAACCCAAGTGATGTGTAATTACCCACAAGGTACATCAGGCAGTTTTGTGGGACGTTAGGAGACCTCATCATTCTGGCAGCTGGGCTGGCTATTAGCAAGCAGCCCTGGCACGCTCACACGCTCGCTGGGAAACTCACTGTGAGCTGCTCCGCCAGCTTTTATTGGAGTGATTTGTTTGCCAAATAGAGATATGTGACTGGGGCTTGAAAAAAAATATTTCGTTAATATGAAAAATGGGCAGAGAAAGTACATCGTACATCAAGGGATACCTTCACCACCATATGGCTTTTGATCAGCTTAGAGAGGTGGCTAGACAAGAACTGTAGGGGTTCAAATACGGCTTGGCCACAGAGCTCCAGTCCACAGGCCTCTCGCTCAGGCTTTTCATGACACTGTTCCTCATCTTCTATTCAGCCATCCCCTCCCAGGACACCACTTAGTGCACAGGGTGCGTTTGGCATCGCAGCAAACACACAAACGATGACTAACCCTCTGCAGCTGGCTGGGACCGGGTGGTCCCTAACACGTGCAACTCTCTTCGTTATTCCCTCAAGTTTTGTCGGACGTATGAGCTGCGCTACTAAAGCCATCGGGCAAATTCAAACTTTCATGTTCCTTGATGAAGGTAAGGAGGAGATTTTCCTTCCCCGACATGAAAGTCTGCTTCCTTCCTATTGAGAGACCCTCAACAGTACCACCCTCTGGCTATCTGCTCTGACTGAAATCCCCTGCGTACTGCAACTAGGTCCTAGCGCGCAGATAGCAAACTGCACAAAAAACCCAAATAGAATCATAGAATGGTTTAGGTTAGAAGGGACCTTAATGATCATCTAGTTCCAACCCCCCTGCCACGGGCAGGGACACCTCCCACCAGACCAGGCTGCTCAAAGCCCCATCCAGCCTGGCCTTGAACACCTCCAGGGATGGGGCATCCACAACTTCCCTGGGCAACCAGTTCCAGTGCCTCACCACCCCCAGAGTGAAAAATTTCTTCCTGATATCTAACCTACATCTACCCTCTTCCATTTTGAAGACATTACCCCTTGTCCTATCACTACATGCCCTTGTAAAAATAGGGAAATATCCTGAGCATGTAGCAAACAGATCTGAACTGGGCCCTTCAAGAGGCAACTACAGGTGAAACCGCAGGAGGCATAAATGGAGAATGCAAGCAATCCTGCAACTGCATTCCCCGCTATGGGACTGCAAAACAACTGGACTCCATTTCTGGCCCTGAAATGCACCGACACACACTTCAACTGGTGAGTTTTCCAAAGGTCAGCCTGCCTGGGACAGCCCGGGAACACAGCATCTCCAAACCACACGACGCTGCCAACAGTGACTGCAAGGTAATCTTGCTGCTGCAACATTATTTGCTGCTGCAAAATAATACGCGAGGGGGATTTTCAAACCTCACTATTAAAAATATCCTTGGAGTGATGGCTGTGTCCTGACACTCAACAGGGACAACCCATGCTTCATTCTCCGTGATGGAGCAATACATCCCCTTAGGGGATGTGTACGGACTGCACAAACAAGCTCTACCCTTTGATGACCGTGCCTTCGGGAAGACAAACGTCTTACACCCGTAAGGGAACTGTACAGAGCTGCAGCAGAACAGGCACAGGCTGCTCCAGTGGTCTCAGGCTTCACCCACTGGCCTTTCAGCCGAGGGGTGAGGCTGCCCAGGAACTCCCCGAACACATTCAAGGGACCAATAGGTATTTTCTCTGTGCACCTCTCCACACCACTATTTATACTGCTGTAAGTAAGGTGAGTAAACTCATCCACGGGGCAGATAAGAAAAGTGGGCAGAAGCTTACATTGTGCACCCAGAGGTAGGTAAACGCCATTTACTTGAGCTTAATCGCAAATGCTACTGCTGCACACCGTCCTCGTGATACACAGAGGCAGGCCAACTAGCCTAACCTGCAATGGCAGAGAGTTAAAAGCAGCAGCACAATTAAAAGCCTCTATTATCCAGCATTACTGAACGGGGGAAGCTTACCAACAAGTTTAATTCATCTGTAACTTCCAGAAGCCTGGACCTCTGACTCGGCCCTTTTGCCACCGCCACAGTCAGGCGAGGCACGCTGAAGACACTCCGGACCCAGGTGCCATTGGCTTCTGTGGCACAAGACCAGGCCCTTTCTTAATTCCATACAAAACACATTCCTCCTGATTAAAATTAATCCTCTCAGCTGCTCAGAGAAATGCATCTGACTTTCTGTCCTGAAGGAATTGCTGAACAGGGCATCTAGATGGCTGCTGTACGGAAAGCCGAGAAAACCAAAAACACGTTACAAAGGAACTTGGGCAACCATGAGACAAGCAAGTAGATCAGACACTGATGAAATCACCATGCTCCCCGAGCCATTCATATGTCATTTATCTCATTTGCTGGTTAATTTTTAACAGGCATTTCCCCTGTCCCTTGCCAAGCAGTTGGCAAACCCACTGCAGAAGAGCCGCATGTGCTCCAGAAAAAAACATCCAAGAAGCATTTCGAAGTGGATGTAGTAAATGGAGTTCTTACTCCAAGTAAGAACGTTGTTTAAAATCCTATTTCTCCTGTACCTGAAAATGAACAAACTCTTTTGCCTACATCAAAGAACTGAAATGCAACATCCCTCCCTTCTCCACCATACTCCGCGCTGTGCTACGGCTTTTTTTCTTCCTACCTAGATACAACATGTCCTTCCTATCTCCCACGCAGAGTGCTCTACAAGGCTCCAAAGTAAATTCTTTCATTAAACAATAGCTAACAACATTCCAGGTTTTTACAAAGTGTGTTTGCACCAACACTAAACCCGGGCAGCATCAGGGCAAGGCAAAGGGAGAGCTCTCGCAGCCTCACGTTTCAGCACATTACAGTTTTGCGGCAGAGCTTCCAGTCTAGCCCACAGTGACACCAATCTGTCAAAAGCTCTTCAACACACCTACCAGCAATTTTATAAGCACTATACTTGAAATACTGGCAACTCTTACGTGCAAAACGCAAACCCTCAAGCCGCCTCCTCCGGTTCCAGTCACTACAAGCTCTGGGCTGGTGGAGAGGTTGTGCTGTCCCCAGTTAGTCCCAGCTGAGGGCTCCAATCCCTGGGCAGGGGGCAAAGGCAATGCCCGCCACCAGCTGTTTTGTCCCTGCAGCTAACCGTGCTCCTGCACCTGGAGACCCGGTGCCGAGACAACACCACTCCGGGTGGGCCCTAGATGTGCCATTTTCCTGCAGTGGGAGAGGGGATAAACCAGCGTGGGCCCGGACTGCGTTAACACAGCTATGCTGCCCCGTGCACACATGCTGGCTCGCCTGGGTGCCTCTACATAGCATGACGGCAGGCAGCCATGGGGGCATCACAACACCCCCACGCCTTGCTGGAGGGGGGGTTCTAACTCCTGGCAGGACCCAATCCTGCTGCCTCTGCCCACGGCTTCACTTAAGCCTTGGGCGCACTCACGGCAGCACACCATGTGGGGTACAGCTCCCCCTCCTCTGCACGGAGGGAGTACAGCTCCCCATCCTCTGCACATGTTGCTCCCTCTCCACCCCCTGCCTTTTCCTTCTCTTTCTCCTCCTCCTCCTCCTCACACAGCTCTCAAAGTTTCCCAACTGCACTTTTTCTCTTACCCTCCAGTTTGGTCCGGGACCCCAACTTTTTTCTCTCCATCTTCCAGCTCTGTGCTGCTGCTGCGGTCTCCAGCTTTTGATGAAAAACAGGCTATCAAAGCCTTTATCCTCAGCTGCATACTTTTAAGTTTAGGCCCCCGTCTACCAGGAAGATTCACGTTAGGTATAAAGCACCGCACCTGGCAGTGTTTGCCAGATCCTACCCAAACAATAATAAAGTTTCTTTGCCTCAGGACCTGCTGAACCCAAAGACTGTTTTCTCTGGCAGGAGAGGCCAATTTACTCTTCAAGATAAACATTAAGCAAACAGGAATTTTTTTACTTTAGGAACTAAGAAGCCAAAACTTTTTCCTGCAGCCATAGTCACACCCCTTGTGCCTGCAACGCTGAGCTATTTTTAAAAAAATTAATTCCTGTGCTATTTTCCTAATAGCCATAAAGCAGCAGGGCATTCTGTCAGACACACATTGCTATTATTACTCTGTCTATGTCTCATGATTATGACCTTCCAAAGTCAGGAAGATTAGCCAGCTGTCAACAGAAAAAAAAAATAATTCTTCTCTTTGTAACCTTTCCTCTATCGATTGTTTTCCCTGGGCAGCAGCTCAGGCCTGGCAGGGAACTACATTTTAGTTCCTGCTCTAAGACTCCATCACATCTTGGAAATGTCCAAGTCCTGAGTGTTGCAACTTGGACCTTCTGCCTGCTAAAAATAGAAAAGAAAAACTCGTTCCTCTTGCCAATGTTTCAACAAGCAAAAACAGTGAACCCAAACCCAAGTGAAGTCCTGTTGCCCATCCATGCAATAATGACACTTTCTATACCTGAAAAAAACAACATTAGTAACTTAAAACAACCAAGGGGCACCAACATCAGCCATTCCAACAATCATTGTGTTTCCTTCATTTCAGGAAATGACAGGTAAATTGAGGTTGTGACTTTGCTAGTCATTCTAATAAAAGCACAAAGTCCATAGCAAATTATGATACAGACCCATATCAGCTTGGGGACCTCTTGTTAAAATAGCATTCACAAACACAGAGCTGTTCTCTCTCCTCTGTACTTGTTCCCTGATTTAAAATACAGAACATTTTTTCTAAGACTATGTAAAGATAAACAAAGATTAAAATTAGGGCAAATATCTCCTTCCCCTGATTTCATTGTCTGAACCCTCATTAAACTCAGTAAGCAAGGTCAGACCCCATCTATTTTCTATTCATACACACAATTTATTTCTGCTTGCCCCCAGTCCGTGGGCGGGGGAGAGCGCTCCCAAGCAATCAACCTTTCACTCCCAGCTCCTGATCCCATTCCTTTTCTCCTGTCCTCCTATATTTTCCAGCCTTCTGTCCATCTCCTAATGGTGAAATAAGCTTTTTACTGTCTGAGCCAAGAGGAGAGGCAGTGGCAACATGCCCTTATGAAGAAGAAACTGCCTCTTGCCATGTTTTCTACCTGGCAGAGCAAGTCTGCAGCCGTCTGTCCTCCTCTGCTGCTGCCCTCAGCCAGGTTGGGCAGGCCACAAGATGTGGCAAAGCTCCGGAGCAGCCCCTCGTGGCTCCAGTTTGCATCTTGTCACGCTCCCCCTGCTACTGCAAATGCACCCTGAGCCAAAAGCCTCTTCCAAGTCAAAACCGAACTTACTGACACACAATGAGTCCAGCAATGGTTAACAGAGGATTTTGAAAGTTAAAAAAACATTTCCCCTGCGTGTTAATGCTCTTTTCCTTCTATTTGATGAGTCCAGCTTCAAACCATGTCCTAGAGAGGTGCCGGAAATAGGATACCATGAGGTACATGCAGGGACATCACAGCCCATCTGTGCCACCTCCCTCCCCGAGCTCAGCTACAGACTTCAGAGATGGCAGGACTAAGCTTAGTGTTACCGCTGTGCTTGGAAAGTACATTTACATAAAATTCATCTGATACCAAAGTTATAATCAAGGTTTTAGTCCAAATGGTGATACGATGTTTTTTCACCAGCTGTTTTTCCAGCCCGTGAATTCCAGCATGATTCATTTACTCAGAAGTAACATTGAATTCTCATGTATGTCAGAATCACCAAATTTACTATTCTTCTTCCACGTCAAACTTCAGGAAAAGTTAGGAGATGCGTTGCAGCTGAACACTAATAATTGCTGGATGAGAAAATAACAATCAAAAAAGTTATCAACAACAACTGGCTAATTTCAGAGGGCAAAAGGGAAGGAATTCACTCAACAAAAAAAGAACAAAATCCCAAGAGAAAAAAGTAAGCTTTTTTTTTCCTCCAGTCAATAATGCTTATAATAATTCCAGTGGTTTATCTACATTTCTAGGCTTTTTATTTGTTCTCCTAGACATTGGAAATAAAAAATAAAATCAACTTTTGCCCCCCTCTGAACAAGCTACAGTGAAGTGCCACAGATGACGAGCTGAACGTGCCTCTAGTAGGGCACGTTCCAATACTGCACCTTTATTTATATAGGAGGAACAACACCCATATATAGGTATTTTTAATAGATATATCACACATATCTATTAAAAGTATATATGTCTATTTATGCATTCAGGTAAAACATGTAACAAGGGTTGCTTGAGAAAGTGCAGCCAGGGCTGGTCAGTGGTGGGAAGGCAGGACTTCCCCAACGCCTCCCTGGGGCTCTCTGGGGAGCAGGCACTACCCAAGAAGGAACAACCTCCCTAGTGCCAGCTTTCCCCCATCTCACAGGTGCAAATCCTCAGCAGTTTGTCAGGCTCTGCTTGGTATAACAAAAGCCTTCCTTCTCCTGACATTTTAAAAGGGTTCAAAGAAACATAACATGAGCTAGTTAAAAACACCACGTGCGGTGTGTGTACGCACCCACGCTGCTCTAAGCCAAAATCACAGAAAGCAAAGTTTGTAGAGCCTAATAGCTCATCCTGCCTATCCCCCCTCTCCTGCAGGACTCCTCCGAAACACTGTCTGCCCTGTTGTGTGCTTTGGATCTGCCTGGTGAGCTTTGAGAGCCGTGGGTGACCCCCTCCTCACAGCAGGCATGCAGACTGTACCCCTCCGTACGCCCACGCTGTGCCTGGCACAGAGGCTCCGAGCCGAGCCGGGCACCTCCCGGGGGTACCCGATGTAAACAGACGCAGGAGAGCTCACACTGCAGTGCTTTTCCCCACCTTCTGCCAGAATTTTTGCTCCAGCTAATTTGGAACTCCTCCTCTTGGGAGACCACCCAAAACCTCTTTGTACAGTCCAGGCCGTGTCTTAATCACCTGGCCATACTTCAGCCCTGCAGCTCTTCTGATCTTTCCTGGTTAATCAAACTTCTCGGCCGCTTTGCCGCTGTGGTTGCTGCTCTCAGGATTCCTCGCACACACAGCGACCTCCTCCCACTTCAGAGAGCTGCGGAGCGGGCAGGCAGCGTGCTAACTGCAGACAGTAGCGCCTTCCCACAGCTGACACTAATAAGACCAGCGCGATGTTCAGACAGGACTGACCAGCGGAGCGCGGGAGCCCCGTGCCGAGCTCCCCGTTGCTGGACTGCTTTTGAAATGGCAATGAGATAAGGCCCGTCTGCACTGTGCTGCAGCATGGTCGCACCGCTTTATCACTCAATCCGTTCCCAAACATCAGTTCACAGCTGTCTGCCTGCTTTGTGCATGGCACAGACAACATCCCCCTGCAACTGCTTCTACGGCAAATTCAAATGTCAGAGGGTTTAAGCGCATCCGAAGCCCACGGCCACGCCATTCAGCTACAGCCCTTGCTTCCCTTTCAGTCCAAGATCAATCTATTTCCCATAGCCTAGGGGCATCAGAGAGAAGAAAAAACGACCAAGAAACAAAGGACAATTAACATCATCCAGGTAATGCGGCAGTATTCTGGCCCTTTGCTGGGCAAATTCCACATGTCCCAAATTTCCCCTAACGCTGAACAGTTACACAGTGGCATTTTGTATTAAAAAATAATGTAAACTGTATCACAATCCTACTGTATAAAATTACAGAAGGTTACAGACGGTGCAGTGAGTAGCCCAGCAATGAGGCTTCCTGCATGACAGTTCTGCGATATTTTGACACTGTGCCAAAGCCTGACAGCGGCCCTGGATTATTGCCTTTTAGCAATGCCTCTAGGCTGCTCTTCCTACCACACAATTCATCACTGTCCTACTCTTAGCATCGGCATGCTCTTAAAGCCAAACGCCAGGTTTTGGGTCAGGGCACGTTTTCACGCTACCTGTATGTCGACGCAAAAGTGATGCCCCGAAGCGGCGGGACAGGAGGCATCAGGCTCTCAGACTAGAAAATATCTAAAGAATTGACGGAGAAAATCCTGTGCCACTGTCATAGAAATATTGCTTTTGAAAAGTCAATAGTGCCCAAATAGGTGATGTTATAATAACTAATAAACTTCTATACTGGGACACAGTGACCCATGAGAGATCTTAAACTAGATGCTGTACAAACAGGGAGATTTCTATTCAGGGGAATCCCACCTGTTACATCATTTGCTTAAGCAGACAAAACCCCCCGAAATGGGGGTTTTATCTCTTCTTGAGGATATTTTTCATCCAAACAGATTCCTTTCAAAGAAATAGTGTTCTATAAAAAAAAAAATGACTTAACCCTTGCAATACCCTCCTGGCAGTGGTACTGTGCAATCATCCAAAAGAAACTTGCCCCTCAGATGAATTCAGCACAGCCTGCTGACAGCACTTACGGCGTTGCTCTCTTCATTCAGCATTATAAAATTTTTTGTCTCCCTTGCGTGAGAGTTTCATTTCAGGTCCTGCCAAGGCTAATATGCAGGATAAATACCCTCCTCGCTCATGGCCTACTGAGAGCTCTCTTAAGCACCTCAAGTTTGCTACATAATACCTCGGGAAACATGACAATCAACATCTTACATGCTAAATTATGTCAGACTTCAGAATGCGAGCAGGATTTTACTTCAGCTACTCTGTTCTTACCCTCCTCTGATACTGAAAAGAAGTGATCCTCTGTAAAACTGAGATACTTTGACTCACAACACTAGAAAAAAGAAATCACTATTTCTTATAGGGATTGCTGTGAGCAGAGCTTTAGCTGAACAAGAGCTGTCATACCAACCTCCTCCATGAAAAGTTAAGTGCCAGGAACTGAGGAGAGGGAGAGAGGGAGAGAGAGAGAACACCACCAGCAACAGACCCATTTTAATAATTTTCTGTCTCAGAATATCTTCCCTAAGAATCACCTTTTTCCTCTTAAAAATGGATATATCTTTAATAATAACTTTATCGGTGTTTATTTTTGTTATCACTTTGCCAGTGAAACTCTGGGACACTTTGAATAATTAATCTTTTCTCCAAATGAACACAAGTTTTCACAGTTTTCATAGTGGCTGGCCTGGAATGAGTATGTGCCTTGATAAAGTGCAATGACGTTTTGCTGAAATGTAACTTCTGTACATTTTATTTGGCAAAAAGGTAGAATCTCCTTCTGGAAATTGCTTATAATTCAGAAATTTACATACTCCTCAAAATGTCTTGGTTACTCAATTAAGTTCGTAATGAAAGAGAAACCATTCACAGAAATAATCTGTTAAATCCAGAGCAGAAAATTCACACCTGAGGACACAAACCTACACTGCATGAAAAGATGATGTGAGTTTTCCTTAGTTGGACTGTATCTCTAGAGTTTGTGTCAATCTGCAGAGTTTCACTGTCAGTACAGCTGCTGCTGTCTCCACTACCAAGCTAGAACAGACTAATTAAGTCTAGTTAACTCTGAATCCTGCCCCCAATGTGTCCAGCAAACCTTCAGACAGTTAAAGAAAAACTTGCCCATTTTCATTATCAGCAACAGGATGTGCTATCGAGACTTGTCAGAGGTGCTGACATCTAAATATGCTTCACAAACTTCTGAGTTTTGACTGCTTCGCTGTATTTTCTGAATGCATTATGCCTGCAATTTTCCCCCTCTGAATCACTCAGCTCATCCGTGTCAAAATAAATTTACGACCTATTAGTTTCCATTTTTCTGCTCGACGGTTATTCCACACCTCCAGCAGACAAGGGCAATGCAATGGCAGGGCACCAGGTTGCTAATCCAGCGTCACAGAGGAGGTTACAGCATTTCCCCCCTCTGCAGCATGCACACTTGGCACTCTTCTGACTGCAGGTTTCTGGCAAAATATAAACCAGATATCTTTTTTCAGTTTTGAGAGAGCTCTTCCCCAAGTTCATGGACTTGGGTGTCCGCTTTACCTCTTTCAATTTAAAGAGAGATGCACTTTTTCTTGTTCTGCTGTAATTGATGAAGGCTTTTTCCCCAAAAAACATTTCACAGGGAAGTTAAACCCTACATAGAAAACATTTCATAAATGATGAAAAGCTGTCACCTGTGATAATTCCCTTTTCAAGAGAAAAAAAAACAAGCCCCCAAACCAAGCATGTTGTAAAGGAGCAAGAGACAATTCTTAAAGGAAATGAAATCCATGGATCTGAAACAGCAGGGGTACAGCTGGGCTAGAGCTCCACTACTTGACCATCTATGTCAAAAAAAAAAAAAAAATCAAGACGTTTTCTAGTGTGGAGTAACTCAATCTCCCACAGGAAAGCTCTCCATTTGATTAAAACCACTGCATCCTGTCTCTCAGCCAAATTAAACTCAGTTTTGCTTTAACTGTAACTCTGCTTTACCATGCCTCCTTGTTACAATCAGAGCGGGTGTATTTTTCCACGAGAAAGCACTGGCACAACCGCAAAGGAAATGTACTTATATCATGTTTCCACCCTAATGTCCTATTAAAGCAAAAGCTGAATAAATTAGTTGTTTTCATGTTTGGGAAATCAGGTGGCCAGCACCAGCTCTCTCCCATCCCAACATGCCACTTGCCAGCGGGAAGCACAGCTGCTCGCTGAATGCTGCTCTGTCAGCATGGCACTGCAGTCTCTCATTCAGAAGACGTTAATTTAATTAAGAATATTTTAAAACAGACAAAAGGCAACGAAAAAGCCTGTCAGTCATCGTATACAGTTTCCCAGCTTCTGTTCTTTGAATATATGAACTCATCACAGACCTGCCACTGATACAACGTGTCACTCCTCTTGACTGTCAATGCCTGTAGCACACAATAAACAACTCTCCACCTCATACATTTACTCATCTCAGTGGCAGCATCTTCTGATCCCCAAAATACTTTAAAAAGGCGGTTGCTTTTTGGAAGTACGTTATAAGGTTATAAGATTACCAAGAAACTGTCCAACAGGCTTCAGACGTGGTTCTTTTTAAAAATACACCTACAGGATTCCTTCTGTAGCATAAAAATTAAAGAGGGTTAAAACCTTGGACACTTGGTGAATACAAGTACAATCTTCCTCCCAGAAATCCGGGTTAGCAGGGGTTAGCACTGTTAGACGAAGAGCGGTGCTTTGTCTACACCCTTCATCCCTGAGCCTTGAAGGAAGGCACTCCAGGGGGACCACTGGAGTAGAAGATAACTGTCAGCAGTACCAGCAAACCTGCATGTGAACATCTGAGAGTTGAGAAACACTCCTCAAGCCAGAGAGACCAAACGTCACATCAGAACCAGGGATCTGCAACAAATGCTAGTGTCACTTTTGGAAGCCCCACCTCAGGGAACTCTCCAGGCTACTGCATACGAGCCCTTCGGGTTGCAGAGTGCCAACAGGGTCTAACAGCACTGACACGAGATAAACACACAGGATCTAATGCTGTGACCATTACAATGGCAGCTATTGGGTTAATATTTTTAAGTATTGTAACAAACAGGTAAATGTTTAGTTCTGGATACCCACACAAACCACAGGATGATTTAATTAGCAATATTCTATTTCTCTACATACAAACCATGATACTGATGCAGTACTAAGGTAGACGGTCTTCATAGTCTCCATTTGCTGGAGATATTAGGTACAGGTTTGTCCTAGAAAAAATGATTCAATGAAGGCTTTTCAAATATTACCTCGAAACCATAATATGTTTATCATTTGAACCACAACAGCATCCAGAAAAACAATCGCAGGTGGACTTTGCATAAGCATACAGGAAAACATATCCATCTCCCAAATGGCATATGCTCTGAAGAGTCAGTCAAATCAGGCACACACTGGAAAAAGAAACAAAGTTCTAATGAAGTTAATTGAGCAGCCTCAACTCGGTGGCAGAGGCAGGAATAAACTTTCAGTCTCCCCAGAGCAGTTTTGTATCCACGTGTTCATGTTGTCTCACTGGTGGTTAAAAGAAATGGTGGTGAGGCATACCAGCCCCAGCTCAGCACAGCTTGAGAAACAGGATTCTCACAGCTCACACAAAGGTCAGTTCATAGTGCATGAGGAAGCTTCAACGTTGCTCTTTAATGCCCGGTCTATTAGAGTTTCATGCTCAGATAGCTTTGACAAAATTGTGGTATCAAATGACAAACTACCGTATCATCCCATTGACTTGCACTGGAAAACACTCCCTGAAATACATTCAAGAAACACCATAAATGCACGCACCCAGAAGTCACAAAAATAATAACCCCAGGAAACAAAAAAAGGAGGTAACAATAGCAGAATTCATTGCAGGAGCAGCAGTGTGTAAGAACAATGACAGAAAAATCAAGTCCAAACAACGTACAGAAGTCATGTGGAACAAACATGACTGCTGTGGTTGTATTAAAGAGCAGGAAAGCCAGACAAATCAAACAGTGGAGCACATAGTCAAGTTTCTTCCTACAGTTCAGTATGGAAGCTTCTGCCCGAAACAATGCTGTTTACTACCAGCTTCAGTATCTTACCTCAGTGTTCATTCAGGGGCAGATCAGATTCAAACGGTTTTCTACCTAATTGACGATTTTTTACTCACTGTGAATCCTAATAAGAGACACATGGAATGAGACAAGTCCAGAAAAACCCCAGTCTGAATTGCTTCATTTCACTTTTCTTCTCCTGGGTCCAAACCTACATTGCTGCTCTTGGCAAATACATTTACCAACAGGAGACAGTGACCAGCTAAAAATGCATAATGATCTTTGCTGAGTAGGACTATCAGGTTTGCTCCACTGTTTCAACAGCAGACTGAGCTACTACTGTAGAGGTAATCATTTTTGCAGCAATTCACGATGAAGCTCTCTGCATTAATGTCAGAAGATTTCCTGCGCTCAGTTTTCACTGTGAAGAAATCATCAGGCCTGATCACAAGACGAGTGAGAACAGCATTTATATCCTCAGAGGTGGTAAAAGGAAAGAGAAGAGAGACAATAACTGGCATGAAACAGAATCTGTGTCGCAGGGGAAAACTGGACACTTGATCCCCCAGGTTTCTGGTTAGCACCCTGCCTTTCAGCTCCAAGCTGAATGCACTGCCCACTGGAAGATACTGAAATCTTGCTCAGTAGTTGTATACAAATCCCAAAGACAGAAATGGAAACGGCGGGATATAAAAGCTGGCCAAAACCAAAACCCCTAGGCATGAAAAAACAACACAATGCTGCCATCAGTGATACATCTGGTAAACAATACCCGAAATAGCCCATGGTTGCAAAAAGGGGGGCAAAGAAATTGGAAGAGAGAATCTGCTATATCAAATAAATTGCATATTTCTGAGGATATCCATATGTCACAAGGGCGTTAACGGTACACTTGTCACATTAAATGACTGTCCATAAGACATAAGAGTATATCTGATAATCTTTTCTCTCGCATGAAACGTTCTGCACGTCATATTTTGAACGTCTTCTGAGAAATCTGAGCTGTTGGCCCACTGAAAGAAAATTGCGCCTCATTCACGCATGACTGTGCCTGAGATTTGACAAAGAGGCCAGACCTACCTGTGGGTCTCTGCAAAGCAAACACCAGCTTCAGTAAAGGCAGTAAACATGTGAATACCTCTTAAACAAATAATTACCCTAGCGCAATACCGGGAGAATGGATGCATTCCAGACTTGCACTCAGTTAGAGTTTCTGGATAAGAAATTTGTTCAGCAACACTTGACATTAATCCCTTTGTTCTCTGTACATACTAAGTTGCTCCCATACATTTTCTGTAGTTAACAGATAGACTATGGGGACCCGTCTGTTACCTGCAAGTCCTCTGAATACTGAAGAAAGAGCACAATTTCTACTTTTTTTTTTAATGTTAGAGAACCTTCTGTGCTGACAGTATATTCTGAATGCCTACACAAACATTTTATTTGACTTTGCAGGTCTCCCAGGTTTCCCATAGCCCTTCTTCCCCTTCTGAATGGGTCTGAAGTTCAAACTCTTCCGGTAATACCCAACTGTAACTCCCACCCGCACTGCCAATATTCTCCAGCCCTACTGATACCTCAAGAGGTCCACTGGGACCTTGAAGACTCTGGATCTTTTTGGATTAAGCTACAGTAAAATATTCCTTTTAATTAAGCATAATTTTGTATAATTAATCTGCACAGAAAGCATTAATTTACCTTGTTATCTCAGATTTCCCCAGAGAAAAACTTTACAGTTCAGATGATCCCCACATCTATCATTATAAATCATCATACCTTAATAAGGCAGCCTGCAAGTACAAAGAGCTTCCCACACACACGTTCTAATCAAAACAGAAATGCTGCCATATACAGCATGCACATGAATTCCAGTCTTCAGCAAAAACAAATCTTGCCACAAGCCGCTCTGTAGAGCCAATCTCTCAGCATCACTGAGGCTCTCTCCATTCACAGCTCTGATGTTTCACATGTGTCAGCAGCCCAGGAAGCATCAGTACGAGCCAAGTCAACCACAAGCCCAGTGACTAGGCAGTCTAGTTTCCCAGACTTGCCCCTTTTGGAAAACTGTTCCCTAAAGTCCTGTTCTTATCTATTAAAATCAAGGCTGTCTTCCAGCCTAAGACTGTGCAGGCTTTTGCTTGGTGTACTTAGAGATGTGCAGCGCAGTGTGTGCAGAGATGCCCACTTGAGCACCAGGCTTTGTTAATTTGCCTTGGAGGAGGGAAGAAGTACTCCACTGTAACAGCAACTTGCAGATTCATTTCATACAGCATCAACAGCCCTCCCAGTCCTGCTGCTGTGTTGAGAACAATTGCATGAGAGGGAGGACAATTCAGAAATATGTAAAATTGAAAGGAAAAAGACACCTCAGGCCTTAAGCCTATGCTGGGCACCATACATTTGTGCGTTTTTAGGTTGTCTCTACCCTGCAATCAAAGCTGGGCACACGCACACCAGACGCAGTTACAGGTTTGCACAGTGTCACAAGCTATGTTTCTAACAGCTAATCTGTATGAGCTGTGGACTGGACAGACACCTCCAGAAAGATGTGGGGTTTTGGATAAACAAAAATGAACTCTGGTCTGAACTGCTGCTTTGTTCTTGCCTCTCGACTAATTAGTCACGAGCTCTGAATAACCCTATACCATCTTCCCACAAAATAAGTCTGGTCTATCTTACAGGGCACAGTGGCATAATGAAACAACTATTCCATATGGCCATTTGTGCTCCAAAAATGCGTAGGAATTGCCATCAGTTTGGTCAGTATTTACTCTTACTAGCTGCCATTTGTACAGGTGAGAACATCTTCTGGCAGGACTGCGCGTGTAAGGCTCGTTGCTTTTAGAGAAGGGCAACAGGCTATCATCCACAACCATGCTGCTATAACACAGGGGCAGCTGCGTTTGGAAACGTACAGAAATGGTCTCACACATCGTTACCTGGTTCGGCAAGGGCACCAGCGTATCAGAGATCAGCAGGTTCACATTCTTCAGTTCCTCCAGGAAATGAAGTTCCAGTGTTGAGAGGACAATCCTGAAGAAATGCAAGGAATATGAAGTTCAGATTCTCCCTCTCTCCTTCTCCTGCATGAGGGTTTCAAATTGTCCTTTGATTTCAGAAAATTTACCAGCTATAGTAAATTGTTATGTCATTATGTCTGGAAGTATCCTCTTAAAAAAAATTTAAATAGTTAATTATCCACTTGGAATAACAGATAACAAAACATACTGTGCAGACTTTCTGGGAAGTGAGGCAGGGGGAGTAGGCAGGAAAAGAAAGCCTATGTCCATATATGAGGAGAAAACTGGGAGCATGCAAGATAGGCTGGAGAAGGAACCAGGGTTAGAGGCTGAGCACTTGGTGAATGGGAATTCTTTTCCAAGTCTCAAGATTCTGACTGATCAATGCACAAATCTGGGTAGAACATCTATTATACGCAACATGTCTGTCTTCTGCATACTCATTTCTTTTCACTGATGTGCGCTTTTCAAACTTTTAATCACCTTGATGAAAATAACATAATTTCGGCTTCCTTAATACTTCACTTCTAAAAGCTACAATAAAAAATGGCTTTTGGTCCAAATGCTGTTTTTTTCTAAATATTCCAAAATGCACTAGGATAATTTACACAGAATCACAGAATCGTTTGGGTTGGAAGGGACCTTAAAGATCATTTAGTTCCAACTGCTTGGCTGCAAACAAGAACAACCCTATACTGGATGTACCTCTATACAAGAAATCCCAGTTTCCCAAGCTCTGTGGTTATCATTAAAAAAAAAACCCAGCCACTCAAATAGGTGATAAAAAAAATAAAAGAAAGAGAGAAAAAACACTTCTGAAATGTGTTAAGTACATGTGCACTCATACACAAAACCCACCTACACTATGATTGTTCAGGAATTTAATTTACGGTTTTGGAGGGTTGTATATGACCAAAGGTTATGAGCCTCTCCTGCAGCAAGACTTTCCTGCCTCTTCTGTGGAGCTCACGCTGAACTAGGCTGGAGGTGGGGGAGGATGATTACTTACTGTTTTGCACTCTAGGTGGGGATTGACAGGAAGGCTTTCAACATCAGCCAAAAAGTAATCAGCAATTACAAATTGTATTGTGTGACGAAGACCATGCTGTGCACATGTGGAGCGTTCTGGCTGCACACCGTCTCCTCGCCAAGAGTTAATGAGATAATTTTTCTCCTTGGAGGCTATGCCACTGCTAAATCCAAGAGTAAAGGCAGCCTTTGCACAAGCAGTACCTCCCATAGAGCAGGCCCCTGAAACAAAACATTACCTAATTGTAGGCTGCAACTCAACAACTACAGCCAAGAAAGGCTCCTCCTCTCTCTGACAGTAACTGCCCGCGAGTGGGATGCATTATTTGAATGTGAGCAGCTCCAGGATCTCTGAGCATACTCTCAAGGCTGTTTACATCCCTTCAACACGTCTTTGGTGGGTGGCCTTTCTCCATTTTGTTTTTGATTGATTCTACCCCCTCTTCTTTCTCTCAAAGTACCGTCATTATTATTCTGACTGCTATTCCTTAGCCTGATTAATTCTTTCTGGCTAGAGGAGGTATTTTTAATTTTAGTTTAATAAAACAAAACAACAACACAGCAGAGAACCCTCAGGGCTTTGAGTGGATTCAGGCAAAGCTCGATGTTTTGATCATCCCTGATAATTGTTTCTAGCCAGATCAGAATAAAGTATTTAAGGTATTTAGGCCTACGCCTAACTTAAAGCTAGGAGTCATGACATTATCTTCAACCTGACGGTGCCTCTGACATCTGCGTAAGTATCTTGCTGAATCAGTAAAACAGCACAGGAAAACAACCCTCATGCCTGCTAACATTTGAACTTCTTAAGGTTTCTTATTAAAAAGCACTCCCCTGAAAATGAAAACTGAAATAGGGTCAGCAGAGACTTCAAGAGGATTTTGTAGTCAGCTTAAGATTTTATGAGGAAAACAGATGCAGGAGACATTTTATTTTTTTTTTTTTAATCAACAAATTGAAATCAGTAAGGATGCATCTTGGCAATGAATGCCCCATTTAGGCTTGTTCTATTGCACAGGCAGAACGGGTGGTCTGCAAAACAGGTTAACAATTAATACTAGCAGGATGGCTCTGCCAGCATTTCCCACTGAAACCATTTACAGGCTGTATGTAAATCCTGACCCTTATGAGGACAAATTTTCCAAGCTCAAGTCCAAATTGTTAAGTGATTAGCAGCAAGCATGGAGTCCAGAT
>VYZM01013209.1:151649-169406 GCA_013398915.1 Dromas ardeola
TCCAGATTTTCAGGAACTTTGGTTCCATGTAGACATTTAACAAAGGATTCATTTTTTTTGCAAGTCCTTTGTGTAAGTAACTGGAGACTTCTGAAAATTGTCTGTGTTACCAGAAGCAGTTTCTATTGCACGAAATAACCTTTACTTAACCTGTTTCATACCTAGTAGCACAGACAGGAGTCTGATATGTTTCTGCACAAAACTGCAAGAGTCCAATGCTGTAATAATCTATCAAGATGTTATACATCATGAACAGGTGAGGCTTTGCAGCAGGACAACACAACATTACAGCAAATGAATAGGTATACAGTGGAGATTACCCTAACCCTTAATGTAGCAGAACAATGGATTAACCTGCAATTATGCCCACCAATTGGCTGGGGCAAGCATTCAGTCCTTTTCATCTGCTCCCTACATCAGTAATGACAGCCAGCTATGCAAAAATTTACAGTAAGGTGAAGTCCTCCATGCACCTCAAGCAAGTATAGGCTTAAGCCTAGCTCAGCATAAGAGCCTGGGAATCATTACTTTCTGATCCCTGGGACAGCCTGCTTGACTCAAGTTTTAGATGTGAACTTACACAGAGAATAAAACACCCCATGAACTTCCTCACACCGTGTCAAAACTCCCAGTCCCTCCTGCCCAGCTTCCCATTCAAATTGGTGACCCATCCACTGCTGCATTTCTATCTAAGTTGCTTGCTATGGATGACCAACCACCCTCGAAAACTGTGCAGAATATAATGCTTAGGGGCTTCTCCAGCATAATTTTGTTCTCACAATACATGTTTGCCTGTGCTAAAAATCAAACTCCTGAAAACACCAAGCCAAAATCTGAGAAAAATTGCCAGGAATGTTCGTTTGTAATTTGTAACTATGAACTATTAAATGCTTTATTGCTTCAACTACAGTAGTAGTCGAAGGTCACAGAAAGAAATTAGGGTCCCATGCGTTAGTGGCAAAGGGTCAGGGAGAGTACACACTAACAGCATTATTTGTAGATAAGAGCTTTTTAGCAGCCTGTCGTCCCTGCATCATGGTTCTGCAGCGATCTTTCTAAGCTCCTGACTGAAGTTAACAATAGTTCTGAAAAGTTCAGAAACTCTTACCTTTTACAGCATGTTTAACAATGGATGTAAGCTCCAGTTCCCACGTTTATTCTAGGTTCCATCATCAGTTCCTTATAAATACTTAAAACAAATAAACAAACCTACCAGCAAACAATTAAACAGCTACAATGTAAGGAACTAATGCCTCTTCCCATCTTCTTAGACTGACCTCATGTCATCCCCTTGACTGTGTGCATGCATATAATATTATTTATACAGAAAGAGATAGATTACATGCGCTGCACTACAATGTACCAGCTAAAGGTTTCTCAGTGCTCTTGGCAAATTTAATCCTGTCACCTTGGAGGACGAAAAGCCTGGTTGGGGCCACTTGTCATGGAAATTGGAGAAGGGTTGGAGCTGCAATGGAATGTGACTTCGGAAAGGCTCCAGGAGAGCCAGATCTGCCCTACCTGCTTCCTCAGGGGACCAGGGATACCCAGTGCTGCTTCTAGGAAGACCTCTCCATTCCTGGGAGAAAGGTGGTCCTGGCTTTCCAAGACTGGCAGAAGGGACGTGGTGAGTTTTCCTGGACTATTCCTTCTCCTTCTGCACTTCGGCATGTGCTCTCCCTCCTTGGACACACACACACAGGTAAAGTATAATAATGAGGAGTACTCAGTTTACATACCTATTTGTATTTGCACAAGACCCAAAGGCAAAACACTTTTAGTGCTCTGTAACAAACAAAATTTCCATTTGCCAAACCACTAATGTTCTGTTTTGTAACATGGCATCATGGTGACCAGTCTGTCACAGCCGAAGTACGGTATTTATTCAGCCTTAAGTACTTGAAATTCTCAGCAAGTTTGCTGACCACATGAGGTCTGTCCTAATGCAAGCTTAACAGGATTCATCTGGTCCTGGATTCACATGGAAGGGCATCACAGAGAAGGGACAAGACAAAATGGGAAGAAGCTTGAATAAAGTGGAAAGTGAAGGAAGGCTGAGGTTCCTTTTTTCTTTTGGCATTCACCAGCTGACCACCAGAAACACAGGATATCTTCAAGTTCAGTATAATAAATTCCTAATACTCATATGTTTAGATTACTGGCTACTGTGACCATTTATTGCACAGCTTTTCTGTGCAGCACATATAGTAGGGCTGCTTGACTTTTTTCACTGCCTTTTTTTTTCCCCCACTACTTAACAAAAAAACCCCAACAAACAAACAAACCAGAAAAAAAAAAAAGCAGCCACCTTGTCTTTGCCACAATGGGAGGTGACAGTTCACACCACTACCTCAGGATGTGATAACCCAATAACCCAAGAGCAGCCCCGGCATGAGGGACGTTGGTGCTCCTGTAACAAGAAGCGAGCAAGAGGCAGTAGTTCGAAGCACAGCCCTAGGTGTCAGTTATTCTACCTTGCCAGGAAAGAGTAATTAGAGAATAACTCCCTGTTGCCTTCAATTGTCTCCTGACACCCCCACTGGTTCTCATCCATCAACATGAAGACTTCTCTCGGTGATTCTTTTATGAGAGGGCTGCCTTTCCAAGGGAGGCACTGAGAGGAATTTTCCACGCCTCCCTCCCTCCCTCCCGCTTTGCACAGCAGCAGTCTCATTTCATTACAAGCCCAGGATCGTAATGTCAGTGGCTTCGGGCATCTGCTAATAAGGAACCAGCAGTTTCCAGGAACAGGAGACACAATGAGTGCATTAAAAAACTCTTCCGAGAAAGAAAACCCGTCACGTGTTTCCGATAGGGAAGGTGAGGAAAAGGTAAGGCCCTGTGAAAAGTTGAATGAAATCCCGGAGGGAGGGCCTGTAAAGTACACCTTAAAAGCACTCTCAGGCAGGATGAAAGAGAGCAAAGAAGCCTGGGGAAATACTGGTTTACATACAGGACATTAAGAAGAAACATAGGGCAAATATATATTTGCACAGATAGTACCAAGAGGCACAAAGCATTTCAAAAAGAGTGAGAGTATTCGGAACGACTGAGCTCAGATATATAGCAACAGCACTGGGTTCTGGCTCTGCCCATTTTGCTGGTTTCTTCTTCAAAAGTGATTGCAAAATTTCTCTGCATGAAATGGCAAGAGGACTTACCTTTTTTAGTAAAGCACTCAGATTCATGTGTATGTGCACGCACCACGTGTCTATACAAATATTGCAAAGGAGGAATTTTCATTATTCCAATTCCTTTGAGCTATTCTAGCTAGGTTCAGAGGATCCTGCAAAAAGAGCTGGAAGTTTTTAACAGCCTTGTCAGTTTAAAGCAAGCTGTTTGCTAACTACATTGCTATACCTATATTTTATATAGGTATATATTATAGCATATAGTTATATGCTAAACTAAACTTTCCACGTTCATTCCCATGTTGTAAACCAGGCATCTTTCCAGACCTGGGGTAGGAGTCTTCCAGTTGCTGAAGAGCTGCCAGAGAGCTGTGAACTGGTTCTACACTGAGGACATGTGATACACAGGAGAGTCTGTGTTGAGGACATCATCTTGATGGACATCATCATACATCTGATGTCACCTGTTTCTCTGAGGCTGGAGAAACATCATTGTTTGAAGAAACAGCTTTACTTGAAACAAAGATTTAAAGTCAGACATGTCAGCTCATTCAAATTTTGAAGGGTTTGAGAAAATTTGCATTTAGGGTAGGAACTGAACCGAGGCAAATCAAATTAATTGACATAATGGCAAGAAAGTCAACCCTTTTGTGGAAGCTGAATGTTGTGTGCTCACTAAAAGTATGTTTCTGAAACTCCAGGTTTGTACAATACTTTTAAAGTAATAATTATAATTACACAGCAGAAGATAAAGTGTGCCACTCTTGTGCTCACTGGTGCCAGAACTACACACTAAGCTCCCAAACAAGAAAAAGTTCTCTCTATGGAAGTGATTGAAAAAAAAAAAAAGTACAGCTCTGAATTGTTTTGAGTCAGCTTGCTGCGAGAGTGCCAAGTGAGAGAAGATTAAGGCTAAAATGCTGTCTTTCAACAGCTGTTAGAACATGTCAGGAATACCCAGAGGATGAATGTATTCAATTTGTGTAAGAACACTGACAGTCTAAAAAGATCGAAAATTGAGTAATAACAGGGTATCACATGCTAATTTATCTAAAAAGATAACTACTAGCAAAGGCTAAATATCACATGATGGACTCCATGACATTTAGTTGCAGAATTCTAGTCTACATTTATCTTTGTTAATACAAATGATTTGTTCCTTATTGAGTTCTTTTAATAGAGATCTGAAATGGAGAAAAGGTGGATGGGATAGGAACAGAGAGATCCATCCAAAAAGTCTGACGCTTCCTAGCTTATGGTGTTTTAGTGTAGCATATAAACATGTCAGTGACATAAGACCCCTCCCGCTATGCCTTCATGCAGGCCTCAGTGCCTATATTTCCCTGTTGAGAAGCTGTGAGAAAACTGTTAGCAAAAACATTTGGTGTTTTACTACTGCTGAGGTAGGCAGAGTCGATATGCCTTAACAAGCCATAGCAGGACCCAAAAGCGCTATGCAAACTGATCTACTTCTCTTCTACATATAACTTCTGTGCATACAACACAAAATCACGTGAATTGCTAAAAGAGAAAAAAGAACTGAAAATAAAAATAAAAATGCTTTTTTATGCCTGACCTCTGCTTTATAAGGGAGGCTAGGATTTTATCTTGATCAACATCAATCTTGAGGAATGTAAAAAAAATAATCTAAGTATTGTAGTAATTGAAAATACATCATATTTCATTATGGCCTAACTGCACAAGACTGTTTATTATACACTACTAACATGATTGCTTATGTAGCTAACCAAAATATATAACAAGCTTTGTAATATGAGGGCTTCTTCATTACTAATACTATATTCTTGATAGATGCTGTGAATTGTTCGTAGGAATGCTGAAATTCATTCATTAATAGTACTTACTAGTGAAAATATTGTTTACAAAATTAGTGATGGAGAACTCATGTTGTCACTTACCTCTGTTTTCCCAAGGAAACAGCTTGCTCCTAGGAAAGAAGTATTTAGTGTCTGCGTTGCCCTCATACTCACACATTTTAAGTGGTCATAGTACTCACTATATTTCTTTTTCCTACACCGAGTAAAATTAGGAAGTGTTAATTAGCCTCATTTTAGTGAGAGGAACTGAGCAATCCGGACTATGCAAGACATATCAAAAGTTTGTAGCAAGGCAGGAAATAATAATCCAACAACTCAAGTTACTGCCATAATCACCGGATCTCTTAAAAACCCACAATTATTCCATGTACCTGTTCTGTACTCACGGGAATTTTACTCCTTTGGCCAGCTCAGCTGGCAAGAGCTGATACCACCAGATGCTCTGACTCTCTAAAATGACGTAATGCCAGATAACACTAGATAGACAAAGAAGAGACAAAATTAATAGGGTTTCAGTTAGGAAATACTAATTAAGAGAGGGATCTACAAGTTTTCTCTGGATTGTTCTCACTGAACGTAACGATTACCACATTGATCTCTGAGTTACTCTACTCCCTATTCTTTCACACAGATTACTGTGCCCAGAAACCTGGTGCCTATGCATTATAGAATATAGCTCCTAAAGCATTATAGAATATAGCTCCTAAAGCACATAAGGACTTATTACCAGAGAAGTAAAATATGTGAATTATAAGAGTGCACGCACTGGGGTCTCTCTACCTTTATGTGCAAGACCACTACCAGAGGTTAATCTGAATGTGGATTTACATTATGCTTAAAGATATTTTGGGAAAAAGCTTTACAAGAAATACTTATACATTGATTCAGTGGTAATAATGCTCTACTGATCCTATTTTTTGGACCAGATTCTTTAAACTCTGCTGAACACTGGTTTATGAAATGCTGATATACTAAGACAGCCACACTGCAATATTGAACTCTGTTCAGCCACATGCTTATGGTAGTGCGAGATGAATTTTTCGGTGTGAATTAATGGAATACAGACTCTGTTGTCATAGAACACAGACTGTTGTCCAAGAGGTATTTTGGTGTTACTATTTAAAAGGCACCACCAGCAGCAAACTTCAAGCCTCACGGTTACTTGCAAGGCAAATGAAACACTATTTCCCAAACAGAATGCAGTTTCTGGCATCAGCTCTCTACTGAGGCTGGAATTCTAAAAGAATGACAATACTGGCATTATCACTTGGGATTCAAAGAAAAAGGAAAATCTGTAGTTTTGCTAGTCAAATATACAAATCTCATGTTAGCTCAGCCAGAATGGATCAAGTTTCACTACTTGCCCTGGAAACAAACACTCTTTTGGGAGAAATAATAATTCTTTCAGTCAATCTTTGCAAGTTGGGCCCAGGAGAAGGAATTAAAAATTGCAAGATAAGACTGATGGCAGTAGTTAAGTTTCTAACATAACACTGGGAGAGGCCAGTCTGACTCATCAGCAAAAAAAAGATAACCGGAAATCGGAGATTAAAAGGCCACGCTCATTCCCACACAATTCCCAGACCTCCTTGTAACTCAATCTGAACACTGTGAAAGCTAACTAAAGATATAGCTAGTTTTTACATTAACTAAAGAAGCTTGAAAAGCTACCAAAACTGCAGATGTAAATTAAATCTCCAGAAGGGATATTCTAGATAACATTCACACCCTGAAAACAGGAACAGCAAGTACGTCTCAGGCCACAAAACTAACAGGCTCTCACAGTACCTCTCTGAATAATAACATGAGTGATGCAGGTGCTGAAGAGCTCATTTGATTCGGGTATTTTTTGTTGAGTTGTGTGCAATGCAGCTCTGAAGTCCAGCTAAGAGATACTCCAATAAGCATCTTCCTTAGCCGGACAGAATAGCAAGGGAAGTCTAGCTACTGATATCCATAAAGTCACAAAAATAACATTGCACCACTGTATTATGCCTACACAGGTTACGTCACACGAAGGCATAGGAAAGATGTCAACAAATTGAAGTGTAGTGGTCTTGTCAGTTAGCTTTATAATAGATTAAAGCCTAAAAAAGAAACAAAGAAAGGATGGTATTGAAATTTAACCCCTTACCCACTCTGACAAATTATGTAGCCCTTCACGCTTCTAGAGATTATTCAGTAGGTCAGAAAAATAAATCACTGAAGTAAAAGAATACATACCTGTCTCTGTTGAGCTGCTACGGTTACTGTTTCTACTTTAGAAATATAAGAAAGACCGTCTACCAAATACCCTGGACTACCAGTGGGGAGAACATAAATCTGAAGGGAAAACTCGTTCTAAGTTAAAAAATAACAAACCAGAAGTACCTGAAGTGAACCAGATTAATGAAAACTAAAGTGAAGTAAACACTGCAGCTTCCCTCCTTTCTGCTACATAAGGCGAGTTGTTCCCATCCTGAACCAGGAAGGTATTATGGTTGCAGATGACCCAGACTTAGAGAAACCAGGATGACAAAGGGAGACAAGATGGGTCCAGGAAGGGAGGTTCCTAGGATAAGGACAAATAATCTTAGTCTTTGCTCAAAAAAGTAGATCAAATAGCACAAATATCTACTTGTAAAAAAAAAACCAAAACAACTCCAAAACCAACCAAGAAACTTAGATGCAAAGTACAGTAAAAATCTCAAAGGACTGTGTCTAGTTTAAAGAAGGACACTAGTTTAACAGCAAATGTTTCTTAGTCTGCAATGATCAGTAGGCATGAGACTGCCAAAAGAGGGTTTAACACCTTTGCTCTGTTATCCTTCAATGCCCACCTGGGTACCCTCTGGGGAATCTGGCCATCCTGGCAGGAATATATAGACACAGGTGGCTGGGGCAGATTCAGGATGTTTTTAAAATGGTAGGAAAAAACAGACTGGGAGAGGCTGCATTTTCCAGGCCAAACAGTGGGAAATATTTAGTTGGTACATTTTTCTGCAAGCAGTAGAAGACATCAGCATGGAAGATGAAGAATTTTTTCTGCTACTAGATCTTTATGGTATCCAGCTGCAGTCTAAAGCAGAGAATGACCATGGTACAGCTGGACAAACCACGGTGCTAGAAATGTATATGTTTGGAAAACCTGGCCTCCAGAAATCTTTCAAGAGCTCTATTAAATCTGCCTCACTACAGCAGTGCCAAAATTGGTGGGGTAACAGAGCAAATACATTTTGATGCTCTTAGCTGGGCAAACACTGCAGAAACTAGATAAAATTCTCTAATGAGAAATGACCACAAAATGCAAGGGTTCTCCTTGTCTATGGAAAAAGAGGTCAGAAGCCAATTTTGTGACTGAGTGCTTGTCCTACATAACTGAATTAAAATAAGCAGGCATAGCATGCCTATTTATAGGTAAAGTCCTTAAAATGCTGACTAAAGTAGTAAGTGCAGGTATATAAGGAACTGGCAGCTATATCCAGCTGTTAACTACAGAACTTTGCAGGTAGTTCTATTTACATGGGAAAAAAATTCAATACTGTTAGAAGTTCTTGACATTTCCTGCTTTTAGATACATCCTCTCTTACAGCTTCTCCTAGAAAATATGTGTACACATTACTTTACAATGTAAACTTTTACTTAATGGCGGTTTTTAAGTCCTCTGTCAAAAATATATCCACATGCAAATGGAATATATAGGCTTTGAATCTTACTCACCTAAACTGAAAGTGAAGACTGAACTGCATTTAGATACTAAACCCAGTTGTACTAGTCAAAAAGGAATTGATGCACCTGCTAAATATTAGGTATTTTTCACTTGAAAGATAACTTGACTTCTTTAAAAATTAAAATACCTGTAAGAGATACAGAATACTTCCTATCACAGGAATGAGTGGCTGGGTACACATTAAATCCTGTTTTCTCAAAGGCATTTTATTCTTTGTGCTTACAGTCCTTTTCTGAGTACCTATATAAAGGAGAAGGAAATATCAAGCGAGGATTAAATATATAACATCACCTGAACTGCTGTATTGGATATAGCCCAATATCCACTTATGAAGGGCAAATGCTTGAAAAGGGAGCGCAAGAAACATGGTGGTCTTTCTTGGGTGTATTCCCCCACCCTCTCTTAACTATAGATCAGAAAAGCCCCGAGTTGAATATGTTTCTCAGCCATTGTGGTTAATAGTCAGTCAGAGATAGAGCTATTCCACAAAGCTGTCTAATCCTTCTTTATGAGTATTTTTATCAACTGTTGGCCTCTTCTGGTGACCAATTCCACATTTTAAGAATGTGCTCTCAGCAAAAGGTGGGATCTTCTATTTTGGTTGCCTCCTTTTCCAAACTGACGAGTTTCAATCAACATAACTAAAATCATCTTACTCTGACTATGTTTTGTATCCATTCTAATTCTGTGTATCTTTTTTCGTACTATAAAGCATCTGTGCGGTGTTCAGAATGTACCATATGGGTTAATCCTCTGATGGCATACCGTGTTTTGTTCATTTCCTTCCATACAATCATCAGTATGCTGTGTGGCTTTCTGGCTGCTGTTAGGCATTTGCAATGTCATCTTATCTGTTGATGAATTCACTGTTGAATATGGTCAAAACTGTTCTCCAGGGCCCCAGGTGTACCCTTTCATAGTGAATCTCTCTGACACCAAGTATCACGGTCTTTCTTATTCTCCATGCAGCCTCACAAAACTTTGATCACGGTGGATGATTTTGTAGCATCAGGAAGCTTGTTATTAAACTAACTTCTCTCCGTTTGCAGGTCATGTCTGAAGTCAGCTGAGCACCATGGGCCTCACCAGAGATTGTTGTAGAAACCCTCTGTTGACAGAGGAACATGATGATCTGTCCCTACATTTCATTTCTGATCCCTTACTTGGTCATTCTACCAGGCATCTTGAATTTTTAAAGTCAAAAACTTCTTGAAATCTTTAGTATATTATGCTGACCTTAGACCAAAGAAAGCCTATATATATATATATCAGCATGTTGTAATTCCACAGGTTTTTTTTAGACAAATCACTGTCAAGCAAGATAAAGGGAGCTAAAAGGTGCCACTCTTCCCCCACATTCTTTTCACCCATTATACTTTTCCAATAGGGTTCTCAAAATCACAGCTGTGGCAGGACTAAACCTCCCTGGAGACAGCACATAGTGCTAACAAGACCACCTTCTGAAGACTCAGGGTAAAGTCTTCTGGTCATCGCACTGGCAAGAACAAAACCTTCCTCTTTCAATGCCTTCCACAAGGTCTCATCTTCCATGGCCTCAGTTCAAAAAAACTTCGCAAAATAAAAGAAAAATAAAAATCCATCACCACCACTAAAAAAACCAAACGAAACAAAAAAAAAAAAACCAGCACAAAAAAGTGATCATTTAGGCTGTGATTTATAGAGACTGTTCACAGCCTTCTCGCTGACCCCTTCTCTCCTCTCACAAGCGTCTCAGTTTTGGAAATCTCTCACAACAGAAGTAAAATGAAATAGAGTTAGCTGCTGCAACTTTCTGTTTACCAAACTAAAAACTCTTCATGATATAAAATCCTCAACTAGGACGTATGATAACGATATCCAGAGCAAATCCTCATTACCCTAACAGTGAATTTGTATCTTGTAAACGGCTGTATCCCAGACAACACTCTAATAAAGAACATAGTGTCAAGTTCACAATGCAAGCTAATATGCGACTGTAACAAGGTGAACAGATCTTTGGTGTCATTTTGTTCATTTTACAAAATACATTTTAATCCCTGCACTTCAGTGATTATTAAGCCTCATGTCACACCAGCGTTTTCTAAGCTTTAAAAATGCAGAAAGAGAAATATGAAAGCTTCTTGTCTCCTGTCTAAAATAAATTCTTCCACATTCCCATTTAATTTCAGAGCCATACTGTCAGTCTTGCATTATCACAACTGGTTTTCCTGGATTAAAGGTACTATTTTCAAGTAGCATTTTGAAGACAGATTCTTTTCTCTTCTTTTCCTAGCCTCCCCCCGCCCCCCATTGTTTTTGGAATAAAGGACCTGACATGCCAGCAAAGCTAACCTGGGATTTTGAGGGAGAGAAATTAAGGTGGGGGGTTTATTCACACCTCCTGAAACATGGTATTTGTCTGAATCAAATTTATTTTTAGCTTCTCAGCAACAGAGAGATGCCAATTTCTTTTTCTGTAGGTACTTTCAATACTTTTGGCTTCTTATTGCAAAGTAATTTCCACATGTCTAGTGCAGAGTCACCTTATGCCCTTTGTGGAAGCCTGCTTTCACCCATCTATAGCACTTGCACCTAGTTTAGTTTAGAAACAGGTTTGCTGTCTCAGCCTGTCAGTTTTAAAGTTCATGTTTAAGAAATAGGACTTACAAAAAAATAAAATTGACAGCACTAACTGAAAGAGTAGAGAAGAGAACCAAAGGGAACTTTGCACCTCCAATTCATACCCAACAGTGGTTCCTCTAGACTGCTTTCATATGAAAATTAAAGTTGCATTGATTCTTTTTAAGGCATGAGCTTCTAAAGTGGAAAAGCACTATTATTTGCAGAATAACTGATCTATAGTCATAAGACACAGTATTGTCAAAGGCCTGTGTTTCTGGTAAATGTAGTTGTTCCAGAAATTGTTGCATTTGCTGTGTTTACGGAAATAGAATGTTAAATTCTCCACAAAAGAGTAGGCCTTCTCCACCTCTGCAGGATGTGATACAGTTTGGATTGACTCAGCAGCAGCTCTTACAGTGAACTCCAATCTGGGATACATCTTTATTTCCAAGCCAGATGAAAAAAATGCTTTCTCGAAAAGAAAGTAGGTCACAAGATACAGCAATTACTCTTCAAAATATTAGAGAACACACTTTTTCACAGGATACACACAGGATACAGTTTCAGCTTGTTACTTTCAATATTCACAGTAAAATATTTTTGAAAAATAATCTATTTGAGTGCAGCTTAGAGCCATCAATTGCCAGTTTATTTTGTTCTGCAGAAATATTTATAAGATACCAAATGCCAGCTGAGTTACTCAGACTTGCTCAACCAGGTGTGCACTACACCAATGCTGAAAGAGGTTTCTTGGAAAGCTTGAATCTTCACAGTTTTCATCTGCTCCAACTGAAGCTTTATATCAAAGAATAAATGCAAAGCTCCCGTGCTCTACATCTGCAGGATAAGACACTGATCTTCAGGATAGCTTGTATAGTGAAGATGCCATAATGCCCTTTGGTTTCGGGATATCCGTGTTGTATGGTAAGACTTCCCTATTCAGATAGATTGTCCTGAATGTTTACAGTCACTTAAATTTGTGGAGAAGGAACAGTGAGGAGACCAGTTGGCTTGATCTTGTTAATCCCTCCATCTAGGATGCAGACCCTTGGGTACTTGTTTTTCACTAGATGAGCTGCAAACTGAAACAGATGTATAATTAGCACACTGCACATTATAGTCCTTAAATTGAAATTAAGTAAGGCAAGTTAAACAAAAAAAAATACCAGACCCTACAAGTTCGTTCTTTGCACCAACTAGTCCAACACAGGAACCCAGGCCTATCTGTTGAAATAGCTGGGATGAATTTGGTGGTCATGAAAGCGTCACACTGATAGCCCCGAACTTTATTTACGTCTGCTTAGGCAGGATTTTACCTCATTCAACCAGGATTATTTAATATCAGAGTAATCACTGGAACCCCTTTCAAAGCATGAAAACAACAGATACTTTTCTCTGCATTAATCTAACTCCCAGCTGTTTTCTGTAGGTTCCCAAGTGCAGAGGCATCACAGTTTGCTAGCCATTTGCTTACCTGTCAGACTTGTCCATCATGACTTGATTTCACAGACGTCAGATGAATTTGGGGTCTAGCAGCTGTACTCTACCCTGCCCCCCCAATCTGACCATAGGCAGGTCACGTGGTGCAAGCACACGCGCACATCCCCCAGTCCTTGAAAGCCTCTCTCCCCAGTTAATTCATTCCATAAAACAAACACAGAAGTTGTCAGTTTCTGTGTAAAAACTTCATGAAAAGTTGCTACTGATCAAGAAACAGTATTTTGTGTATCAAAATAATAATAATGATTAAAAGAACAAAATAACAAAAAATATGTATAAAAATATCAAAATCAAAACCCAAAGGAACATTGTTTTGTGTATCACATGTCAAACTTGCCCTTTAAATACTGATTGCAATACGTTAAAAAGCAAGCCACCAAAATGGATTACTCCAAGAAAAACTACAATAGTTTTACCTCATTTCCAATAGCTGTGAGAAAGACTGCCTTGCCATCCCAGTCTTCCAGATTGTTGCTTTATACTTGAATGACAAATTAGCACCATTTGCAAAACCACAAAGTGCTTCCAAATGGGCTATGTAAAACACTCGTAGTTGCCTTTTTGACCCTTTAAAATGATTTGTGATAGTATCCCGGAACCCAGTGCAAGCATGATGTCCAAATAACTGACTTTGCACAAACAACTCAAGAACATCAGTAGGCTCCCCATCCAAACTTAGTACATGGGATTTCTTTTTACATTTACATTCCTCCTAATTACGCTCCGTACTGTAACAGATACTAAGGCAGAACAAGATGTTCCACATGATTACCTGATCAAGTACAAGTCCTGAAATAATCTCTTTAACAGGCAAGAGTTCATAGTAGCAAAGTTTTAAACTCCTTCCATAGCCAGAACTTTTAAGTCACACTGAAGGTATTTTATACATGCAAGGAATTAATTTCTGTCCACTTCTGTGTCAAATGCAGCTACTGCATTCCTTTCTCTATGTTTCAGGACAGATTTAACCAGCGAGTGAGCAACTAGTACTTCAGCTGTAACTACTGAGGACTTGTTGAGGCAGAATAAGAGGTCACAGTGGATCAGTCAGGACATTTTGGCTGTCATGTTTGTTTCAGGTACTTGCCTAAAGATGACCAAAAGTAAGTTCAATCATCTCTTCCCCCATTAGTCTGGGTCACTCAGGGCAGGATTCAAAGGATCAAATGAAAAAATCCCCACAATCAAACAATCAAAACAGCTAATAGTAAAGTTAGATCATATGCGGATGCCAGTTTTCACAAGAAAAGTAAATGCCATGTTTTTAGAGAGGCTCTCTGATGCAGAGGTGGTATAATATGCACAGAGATATCACTAGGAGAGTCCAACTACTTCTCACTATAATCACAGTCCTTAAAGATGTGGTGTATAGTAAAACAGAGACAAAGATATTTCTCTTTGTCAAAAATAGTGCTCAGCTGTGCATACCACAAGCTACAAAAATAGTATATATTCCTGAAATACTCCTACCAGACATCTCTACTTCATATGTACCTATCTGTCGCCTCACAGCGCTCTCCACCTGTATAGTGCTCTGCCTTGGACACCATTGCTGCTCATAGCTGGCAGAAATGAAAAACAGCAACAAGTGTTCAGACTGACAGAACGCAGTATGGTATTTGCTGAGTACAATGCGTCAGCAGAGAGGATAAGCTCTCTGTCTACTGATAATTTTACACTTCCGATAATAAACTATAAACTCTGCTCCACATTTTTAGATGCCCTAGCCATAATATAGCTACCATTCCATGTAATCTGAAAAGAAAATATGCAAACAAATGCTTTGTATTTAGGGTTTGAGTATCAAGGCCTGTGTCCCACTGTATTTTGGAAAGAACTGCTTTAGTAACCAAGGTATGGCTGGAAATAAATTTTCTTCACTGCGTATGACAAGAGGTTCCTTTATAACCTTATGGTGAGGAATCTCTTGCTTCTTGCAGGGCCTCTGCGAAGCAAGCACTGCAGAATCTGTGGCTGTTAGCAAATGACAGGCAGAAAGCCCAAAAGCACATGATGATATACCACAAGTTGAACTGCCTTTTTTTTTTTTTAAAGTTGTCACAGAACTGTCTGCAGTTGTCTACATAGCTTTGGTGAGAAAGGCTGCAAGTATAGCTCAAAATACTGCATCTGAACATCCAGTCAGGGAAAAATCCAGTGAGGAGGGAACTTACAACTATTGGTACCTCACTACTGTAAGAATTAGCTGCAAGTCAGGGACTCAGAGGCATATACATTGCCATAAGCTGAGAGCTGCCATCAAACTCCAAATATCAACCTCCAAGAGCTTTGCACATACACCTGTCTCTACACTGCAAAGAAGAGAGTCAACGTTTAATTCACAGGGTAATAGGATTTGAACCAATTAAAGACATTCGTAGTTTTACCTTCTGCCTTCCCACATTGTGTCACTGAAAATAGAAACAGTAACTTTCAGTAAAGAGTAGATTTAGAAATCATCTTACTAGCATTGCAGTCTTCCTAATTAACACTTTAATTTTTTATAGTTCTGTTCCTCAATACGTGTTTGTGCCCGCCTCTCCCAGACAGAGGATTTTGTCTGTCACAAACAAGAACGGGAACTTGTTCACCATGTTTCTGAAATGTTCCAACACCACCTGGTGTCTTTCCCTGCCAAAATATACTGTATGAAGCCAGTATTTTCAAAACACATGAAAGTGTTATTTCTGGCAGGTGCACTGATGGAGGGGCATGAGAGGAAGGACTATTTGAAATAGCTATATAGACTTCCTTCCCAAAATGACCTTCATGTATGTTCAAATATCAGTAACTTAAATCCAAAGACATTAAGAAAGATTAAAAAAAAAAATTCCTAAAATGTTGAAAAAAATCAGTGATCCAAAAAGAACAAAACTTCATGCGTCAAAAAAGCCTACCATGCTCTTCTGAATTAATGCCACAGACTTTCTACAGCAGAAACTGCCACCTTGGACTTCACACATGGGCTCTATTTCCTTTATAAATGCTATCCAAAGTGTCAACTAGAGGTTTAATAACAGGCACCTGAATACATGATTTGTAGTCCACTAAATAACCTCATTTACAGAGGTGCTCTTAAGACAGAAGATAACATGGTGAGGAGATAGGCAAATGGGTTGCACCCCCCTTAAAAACCTGTAAATCACCTACATTTTAAGGAGAGATGTGTTGAACCATGCAAGTCGCGTACAATTAAATTTCCATTTTACAGGTTGATTTTAAATAGGCATGAACCTCTGTCACTTACATGGTGATTATACTTTCTCAAATTTATCAAATGCTCGTGTTGACATTACTTCTGAGATATATCTGTTTCCCCATATGACCAATGGATCACAGTTCTCTGTAACGCTTCTGTTTACATTTAGACAATGACACTACCTGGGGGAAACAGAGTTATGCTTATCTGAGACAGAGGATTAAAGGGATGCTACAAGGCTATAAGCTTTTGCCTTTCTGCATCAGGTGGCTTTTCCTCAAAATGTAATTCCCAAGAAAGTTCAGTTACTGTGTTTTTACTGGCTGCATCTAGCATTCAAATTGAACTTCACCTTGCTACTTTCACAGCAAATATTATATATGAAAGGATGAATAGGTGAGCAACTTGTTTAATTACTACTATGCGATGGCTTTGGTGAACACTTCGGAAACGCTGTTCCTTTATTAAGTAATGCATCAATCAATTCCACATAAAACACCCTTCCTGGTGAGTATAACTGAGCCAGAGGATTGTAATTTGCATTTGAAAGCAGTCAGCTAAGACTCTTTCATGCAGATGCAAGAAATCAGGCTTTCAAAGACAGACAAGATCACAGCAAACTCCTATCAAATCTGGGCAAATACAAAACATTTTACCCTGTATTGGTGTTGCTCTCAATACAAACAGCGTAACAGGACTGCCTCTTTAAGCACCATCAAGCACCTTAATAAACTGTACATTGCAGCATTTATCAAAATGTTTCTACTACCCTGTTCCAAGCAGTAAAATCACAGCTTTCACGTGTGCTGAATGTATTATACCAGGCACATCACATGTTTAGACTGTCTACAGCAAAGAGTCTAATAACACAACAGCTTGAGCAGCACCCTTCCCAGCACCCTTCGGGCTAGCCATCAGGGTTGCTATGTACACATTATTCACTTTCACAGACATTCTTGTGACAGGTTGTAATTAGAGGGCAAGTTGGGAGGGAAGGAGGAGTAACATGCTGTACCAGAGCACCAGAAAAAGACTGCTTTGACAAATGTTACCAGGGACTAAATGTTAGTAACATACTCTGAAAGAGTCAGAAGAAAGATATACTTTAGAAGCTAGAGGAGAAATATCAACCAAATTTTGTAGTACTTATCCATTGCCACAATATTATTATTAGTTTTTAATTTCTAAACACACACTACACAAACCTCTCAGGGACTGCAGTCTCTTTTGCTGTACGACTTCAGTCAAGAGTTCACCACTCAGGACGCACACCATAGTCACGGTGGTCAGTCTAGCACATTCCATATTCCACAAAGCAGACCCAGCACACAAGATTATTTTTAGTTAGCTACTTCTTATATCAAAGGGGTCCAGATAAATGAAATGGCACTTCAACACCAAGGGAAAGATAGGCACCTAAAGTCTCTCATNAGTCTCTCATATAAAAAATGGTTACAGTTTTAGCATAAACTGAATGGAAGTATAAAATACAAAAAGCACGACTTTGTGCAAACACATACTATGTAACAAAAAAAAACCCAACAAAACAACAAACACACCCCACACACAACCAACACAAAGAAAGCGGGGAAAAAAGCACAGAACTTACTGCTCTAACAAGATCAAAGAAAAATTCTTTACATGCAGACCTGGCCAAAAAGGAGCACTTTCCATTCCATCAGTACAAAAATACAGCAGTAACTTACATGCAAAGATTTGAAAATAAGCTTACACAGACAGGTATTTAATAGCTGGTTTCAGAGTAAATTTTACTGAGAA
>VYZM01013213.1:30051-60888 GCA_013398915.1 Dromas ardeola
CAGGCATCTGAAAAAAAAAAAAAATCATTTGCAAAAATCAGACATTTTACAAAAGAACGGTAGGTGGAAGAGTTGTAAACTCCTCTTTTCCTCCAGCTCTTTCCAATGTAGTTGTAAAAGATTGAGCAAACAGTTCATGTATGTTTCTTAGAGAATTTGAGAAAGGCTAGGGAGGAGAACCAGAGTTAAGTCACCAATCACTGTGTTGAAATATTCCCATCAGAGTTTTGTGTGCTAAGGAAACTCAAGGAACAGGACAGAAAATTATGTCAGTGGTTGTAGGAAGCCACTTAAATGAAGATCATTGAAGTTCAAAAATTCTAAGGTCTAGTGAATTTCCATGGGTAGGTTTATCTTATAATTACAGATCATATTTAGAAGAACAGGACTAATAAGAACTGATTTATAAATGTGTTTAGGCTTAATTGCAAGTAAGATTTTCCTGTCTTAAGTTCAAGATGATTGTGTGTTAATATATAGAGGTTCATTTTAAGTAGATGTTGTATAGGACTGAAACCTGATGTCAACGTGCTTTTCTTCTGTGTATTAGCCTTCATGCAGCTTTTATTTATTTTTTTTTATTAAATGTTAAAATCTGTTCTAAAAAATCAAATTAATTTTGGTCTTGAGGTATTTGATTTTCACAAATAACCCCAAAACACTAACCTTAGAAATTAATTTATAAATATTTTATTTCAGAAACCTTTTTAGTGCAAATAATAAGGAAAGAAATAAAATGGCAAAATTCCCCAGAGACCATGTGGCTTTTTGAATGGCTGTATTTGTTAGCCAAATGTTTGTCATCCACTACAGCTACAATATATGTAAGCTTTAAAGCTTTTAAATTATTACAGATATGAATATGAATAATATTAATAGGTACATTCTATTATGAATTAAATTTCTAATTATTATTCATAAGTTCTGGGATTTTTCATTAGTATTATGGACTTTTGATTTACATAGTAATGTTATTATGTCTTATAATTAGACAGCACAAAAACACTGTTCACGACTGATGATAAGGATGGTTCACTACCTCCTCATAGCTGAATTTCAGGGTGATTAATAATGTGCAGCTTTTATAACGTAGGAGTCTTGCACACAGCCAATAACTTTATGGGTGTAACTAAGCTCTGCTTGCTAAGTTTCAAAGGGTTTGAATAACTGATCTAAATAATATTGTAATACTCCTTGTTTACTGGAAAGCAAAGCTTGTTATTGTGGAGCAGTATCTTGTTTGTAATTATTGACTAGTGAAAATGGGGAAGAGAAAAAAGACTGTGGAATACATTCAGAAGATAAAACAGATTTATGTGATTAGTGTGCAAGGATATGAATACCCCACTTCACCAATGAAAGATAAAAGGTCAGTAATGAACGTTGAATACTGTCATTTAACAGTTGTGAGGTAAATGTATGAGAAGTGAAAAATTCATAGCCGTTTAGATGTAAAGCAGCCTATCATTGAAGTTTCCAAGAATAAATCGTCATAACGTGGCTGATTTAAGAATTCACTTTTTAAGTGTGTAGGACTCTCATGTATGTAGTTACCAGATCAAGCAGACAACCAACTGATCATGGCTGTCCATGAAAAGGAGTGTACCTGCATATTGCATTTTTCATAAGAAGTCAAAGAAAAAGTCTGGGTCAGCTGGAATACCTTGACCCCATACATCATTAGAATATTATGCAGACTTGGACATGAAGGAGGACTCAAGCTCTTCAGGTGTAAGATATGTAAACTAAAGTGTCTACATGGAAGTAACTATACATGGAGTAGACGTCTAAGATTGGATTATAATCACTAGAGGATTCGCCAATACATTCAAAGCTCATTTATTTTGATAAGCAGGTCCTAATGCTCCATTCACACTAATAAATTAAATCTGCCTAGGCAGATTCTGGGCACTGAGGTCATCTGGCAGAGACTGGCATGTGTTTATGCCAGGTAAATGTCCTGAGTCTTAACCTACAAATTGTCTATTGTAATGTTCCCTGTACCATTTTAATAGCTAGATCTTGCCACGAATTTTTGAAGATTAATAGTGGCTGGAATGAGTCAAATTAATGGCAGGAAATGTTCTAAGAGTTTGCTGTTACAGACACTTGCTTTCCACTGCCAGGAGCATATCCAAACCTGCCTGAATTTATTGTGGTTGAAACAACATATATATATATATATGACTGTATATTGCCACTTGAGATGCTTAGCATGTCCCACCTGCCCTTCAGATGCTACTCCGGAAGGGGAATGCTCTACCATGGCTTCTGTATCATATCTCTCCTTTTATCAATATCTTGCAATATCTAAGAAAATCTCAGATGACACTAGACAGCTAAACTGGGCAAGAGAATAGAGCTTCAGGTAGACTGAATTGCCCTGTAGAGTCCTTCAGACTTTACATGTTAGAGGTCCATTTGCCTTTAATAGGAGGCTAGGAACAGAGATGACATGCAGATGCCTATTCTGGTTTTGGAACCTGCCCTAGATGATGGAAATTTTCTGTTTGTGGGAATAAAATGACCCTTTAAAATTTGAACTTAATTATTAATGCTCTTCAGCAAGACTGTATTATTTCACGAATGCTTCGGTGTTATATAGTTTTGTTTTTTTCTGTTACAGTAATTTTAACACTGATAAATTTGTCTGCTTTAGAAATGTGGACTATACCAAAAAGCAATACATTTGGGAATCTTATTAGACAAAACGTTGAGGTGAGTTAACGAAAGGAGAAAATAAGCTATTGGATGAAGTAATGTCCATGTATACATACACAGCATATTTATCTTCTTTGGGGTAAGAGTTTAACTTTGAAATGAAAATTGTGGTACCTGAGGAAAAAAAGCCAGAGAATTAGTTAGAAACTAAAAGAAACCTCAATCCAGTATGTCTTGATTGCTAAGTCTCTGTAGATCCCTATCAGAGCTAATAGAGCTCTATGTAACCAAAACAATCTGGCTGAAAATGATCAGTTTCTGGGTTATGGGTAGAAAGAGGACTATTATATGTTATTTCAAGAGATAGTGAATAGTATGCGGTGATGGAGAAGTAACACTGACCAAGAGAAACCATTCTGAAAAAATACAGAAAAGACTAACTCCAAAAAACCAATAGATATCAATCAATAATAGATGTTCAAGGAATTAAAAATTATACAGCTGAGAAGATATAGATGTTTCCTGTAGAAGTGTAAAAATAGCTAAAGAAGAAAAAAAATCTAATTCTTTTTTTAAAGTAATACTTAATTGTTAGTGGCTTGAATTTATCCTATGGCATTTTTTCTATCACTTTGGTAAATAGAGTGAGAAAATGTTTTGACTTGTTATCCATTATTTCTTTCAACATCATTAGCAGCTTCCAAGAAACTCTGAAGAAAACTGATTGTAATGAAGTTAATAATACATATATTTTATCAGGAAAGGTTACATCTGTCTAGCATTTTAATTTGTCCACCTCTTACTAATGTGGTGGTTAGAATTATGATAAAAATCATTAGATCAGGTAGAATGACTCATCCATTACAGCCTGTAGAAAAGTCAATATTGACACTCCCAATGATCTCATATGCACCTTTCATGTATAATTGGTTGATGCTATTATGTATCTGTGATCACACTTTCCAGGGAGGAAACTCCTATAAGGTTAAGTTCAATAATCCTCACAAGAAATGACGATTAGAGGACCTGAATATTCTTGATAAATTTTAGATTAACAGAGAAGATGACATTTAAGCACAAGATGTGAGCAATGATTAAAAGAACATTATGAAGAAGGGATCACACTGTGGTTTCACTAATGTGTCATCTTTTCAACAGTTTAGGTTTCTATAATGATCCTCGGATACTCACTTCAGTTACTGTGGGCAAAAGAACCCCAGTGTCAAAGACTTCCTCATACCGTAGTTAATGGTTTCAATTCTTCACCTACTTCTTTACTAAACTAGCATTAACATCTTTGCAAGACAAGTATAAAGCTGAGTCTTTTGCAGCCAATTCCGCATGTAGTGCTTTGCTCTGACCTTATCCTCTGTTTGTTTACGGTAATATAATGTATATGACATAGGGAAGTTCAAAAAACTGAGGGAAGTGAGGCAGTCAAGAAGCAAAGTACAGACCCTGGAGTTCTCTAGAACAGACTTTGGCTTGCTCAGAAATGGGAGATAGGATCCTGTGAAGGGCAGAAGAGCTTAAGACAACTGGCAGATCTTTGAGAACAAGCTCCTCCAAGCACAGGAATGATCCATCCTCATAGTCAGGAAAACAAGCAGACTTGTGAGGATACCGTGATGAATAAACAGGCATACTCATGATTAAGCTCCAGAACAAAACCAGACATATATAGCAAGTCAAAACAAGGACAGGGTATAGTGGAGGAATACTGAAACGTTGCCTGGGCATGCAGGAATACTGATGGACAGGTCAAAGCTCAGCTGGAGCTGAAATTGGCAAGGGATGTCAGGAATAACAAGAAGAGCTTCTGTGACTGCACTGACAGTAAAAGAACCCGCAAGGAAAATGTTGAGCCACTGCTGAAGGAGGTAAGCAATCTAGTGAAAGTGAGTACATGATGAAGATGCGGTACTCATTGTATTCATTGCTTTGGTTTTCACCAACAAGGTCTCCCAGGCCTCTGTGTTTAGAGCTGAGGTTGCAGAAGGAGAGCAACTACCAGCATCACAGTTCCTTCAAAAACTTTTATAATACTACATGACTGTAATATATACAATTAACAGTACTTGTAGAAAGTAGATAAAAGAAATGCTGTGTTCTAGAATTGGGCATTAAAAACACCTGAAATAAAACAAAGACTGTCTTTCATCCTTACTTCAATACAAAGTATGCAGACAGATCTGTCTGTTCATCATTCCATGAAATGGTCACATGTTTTTGGCTGCTTCATACTCACTAGGGATATGCAAAGTAATTTTGTGCAGGTATTGTGCAGACATCCTTCTTCTACTTCATCTTTCCCTGAGTTAAGATCATACTTGCAATAATTACAGATTTTCTGCTCAGTGAGATTTATAGACTGAAAATATTGGTCTGATTCTCTGATTCATCCTGCTTTGCTGGCCTCCTTGTCTTATCCTTACATCATCCTCAATACCTATAACTATTTTTACTGAAAATTTTAACTGCACGGAATCTCAGGTCAATGATCTCATTGTTAACAGTGTTGCCACACATTGCAATAAAAACCCCCAGAAGGCCATAATACAATCTGCTAGACACCACACCACGGTCCAAGTCAGCATGGTCTGTACCTGTGTAAGGGTATGGAAGCCTTACATTTACTGCGGTGGCTGCAGCTCACCTGGGCACACTGAGACTAGCTTAGCTCTTCTCACAGAACAACTGCAGTAGCTCAGACCTCATCAGAGGTTAAAACAGAGGATCTCAACAAATCCTACCACAGCCAAGCTCCAAATAGTACCTCGGTAATGGGGAAAAAATTTAGTTATCTACATGACCTGTAGTTGCTGCTAGGATAGTTCTGTAGATGTATTAACTATCTTACCGTTTAGACAGAGGATTTCTTTTTCCCACCACTTATCCATGGGCATTAAAAGAAATTCCAGGGCACTAAAACAAATACCAGTGATTTTGCACAATATAAAAATGGTAAATGGAAGTAATGTAGATGAAGCCAGTTTTCTAATGGCAAGCTTCCCACTGAAAGAAGCCTTTTTGTCATGACTCGTCTTTTATATTTGTACTTGTATTAAAAAAGACACTGCTACATAAAAAAACAATGAGCAATATTGCACCATAGCTTTGACACCGTCAAGCTGGTGAGTACACAAACAGTGATAATGCTACTGGTTATCTCAGACATTTTTGGATTACTGAAAGTTGACTTGAGGCCTACTAAATGTTAGAGCAGATTTAAGAGACTGAAATTGCTATTCTTTTGCCTTGGAGTCACTGGAACGTTGTGTGATGTGGCAGTGTCCTTGCTAGTCTTACTTCCCATCAACATGTTCCTCACCTGGAGGCAGAAAACCAGAAACATTTAGTAAAGATCTAAACAGTAGTTTCCTGCCATTGAGGGATCCCTTTGTGTTAAAGAAATCTATCTGGGAATGCATCTCAGATAAATGAGATTTCTTTTCATTTTGTGCCAAAAGAACAACCTAGTGAAAACAACTAGGAAGAAGCTGCCTGTATTAAGAAGCAGAGGAAGCTTTATGTCTCAGGTCTCCAGGTAATTAAGTGTCAAAGCTTCATGTCAGCCTGGTCTTCTGTGGAAGGCATATTCCTACTACCAGAGAGGGAGAGGAGTTGCAGATTTCATGTTCACATGCCAAATATATTTAGAACCAAATTTGCAGCAAGTAGCCTCTGAATTTTACTGCCCTGAGCCTTCAGAACAGAGGTTATAACCTGGAAGGATGGCTGTTGTCTTTCACCTCTGAAGAAGGACTTTTCTAATTTGTTTACTCCTACAGATCTTGCAGTGGAGACATTTTTACAGCTGTGCGAAAAATACAGGCCATTAGCTCAGTACATGAGGGATATCAGATACTCTTCTTCCTTGCAAGTATCTTTGCAGCAGAGAGCAGTTTTGATACAGATTGTTTCCCCCGAAGGTTTTAAAATACAACTTGACCATATACAGGATAAAAGAGTAGCAGGGAGGAAGGGAGGAGAAGGAAAGCAAAGGGAAATCAATATCATCAATGTCCCCAACAAGTGAACAGCTGATTCTGGCCAGATTTCCAGGAGGAATATGACTGTGGATAAGATGCAATCATACTGAAATGGATTTGTTGTGACTGATCTCATGGTAGTCCAAACTGCTGTATAATAAATGAGAATTGCAGGATTATTTTACAGTAGGGGCGAGCGGTGGCTGTCACCACATAAAATATGCCGTGAGCCCCCAAACATGCATGCTCACTGCAGAAACAGAACATTGGCTTTGGTATTTTTCATGGCTACCTTCTCACAATTATACCTTGTGAGTTAAGGAGGAACTTCTGTTGCATTAGGCTCTAACAGTTTCTTTACAGTCGCATATAATTTCCTACACAACTTTACGCTGATATAAAAGCTGATAAAAACATGTTGATATCTTTACTACCGAATAAATACGGAAAAAGTAAGGGGTAAGAATGAAAGCTTTCCATTGCCTGGTATGAGAAAATACAGAAATATTTTTCTTAAAGAGAAAGCTTTTTCTAGGCATAACTTTTACAAATTTTAGTATGTATAAATTGATGCTTACAAACCTTCTCAGACTTGTAAGTCCAGGTTCAGTAATATAGTAAACGGCAAGCATTAATGTTTGATCTCTAAATGTGGGGTCAGAAATGCTGCAGAGACATCCTCACGCAGAGTGAGACAAGCTCACATTCCTTTTTCAGCTTTGTTCAAAAAATGTTGGTGGGCTAATCTGATCTTGCAATTTTTTTGATGGGTCAGTATTTGTCTCTCCACACTATTCTAACTTTCATCTGAGTCAAATGTTTTCTGACAAGTGCTGGTGGTGTAAAGTATGCCTAAAATCAGGGATCCAGAATACTCTGAGGGGTGCTCTGCATCATGTGTTCTGGCTAATTCTACAGAAATGTGATTGTGTGCCTGTTTCTGATATCTAAATCAGGTGAGTACCACTGGGTAACATGACAGAGAGGAGATCTGGTATTGGTGACTGTGGAAGCAGAGCATCCTTGCTGCACATTTCGTACATGACTTCTCAGACTCATATCTGAATTTGCCTGTGGAAAGCAATTGCAAGAGATGAATCTGCTTCCCTGTGCAAAGGCTACAGCTCAATTAATTCACAAATTTCATAATGCAAGTTCTGTACAAAGAGTAGACTACAAAGAACTTCTAGTTGCAAAACTGTGTAACTTGGTCAAACATGGCACACTAAAAGAAATTTTGAACATACTGAAAAATCCAATATCCTGGGTTTTTTAATAACCCAGAAAAAAGGTTTGAGGTGTTAGGCAGCTTGCCTTACACTAATTTGCCAATGTTTTTTTCCTAACACAAGTACTTCAAGGTACAAATATTACCCCATGAGCATTTGTTTTTTGACACATTAAGCCTGTGAGTGTCTTGATAAGACATTACAATGAATAGTCATGAGCAGTGCTCTACATCTAGCCTCAGACAGAAAGGGCATGTTAGGCATGTGGAATGAGTAATAGGAATCCTTGAGAGTGGAGACTGCTTTAATTTTCAGTGGAAACAAGTATAAATATGACCCAGATTATGGCATGTGCAGCTTTACTTATTCAGGCCAGTGCTAGAGGCAGAGGAAACACACATCGCCTCTGTGTGAAGCTGATGGAGCTTACACTGCCTGATCAGTTTTGCTTATTTTCTACATCAATACTTACAGGTTCCACCATTCCATAGTTTGTGTGGGTGCAATTTTCCCACCGATGTCAATGGGATTAACATCTGTGTAAGAGTTGGTGTATATGTGTTCAGTGCCATTATGGAACACTCTGCCCTTAGATAAATTAATGTGTTCAGATGGTGTGTGAGAGGAAGGGTTAAAGGCTTCTATATAGTACTGCACCTAGCAGTATTTTCATAACAATTAACACGAAATCTTCACCAAAAGGAAGATTTTCCTTTCAGTACAAAATGTAAAAATAGCAAGGAGGTAGTAAGTCACGTGAGTAAAGTGGGAATATTGAAAATCAGAGCAAGTTTTGCTTTATCTCTCATCTTTTTGCCTTTGAAATTTCTTTCCTGTCATCTGAAAAGGCAGACAGACAGAGAGAGGGGTGAAAAAAAAAAGCTAAAATAAAAAGCTAAGGCCCAAAGCTTTAATAAAGTGTGCGACAGAGCAGACAGACAACTAGTGAAGGGAGGAGATATCTTTGGCAAAGTGACATTGAGAGCTTTCAGAGATGCTTGCTGTGTTCATGCTGGAGAAATCCTTTGCGTGTGCAATAATCTATAGCTATAGCCTTGAAGGCTTCTTTCTCTCTCTGTCACCTTTCCCCTTCCTGCCACCTTAGTTCTCAACCTACCTGAAAACCAGCAAAATGAGCTGGAAAGCTCTCAGCTGTTTTTTGTACTACCAAGTGATTATATAGAAAAATAAAGAAGGGTATGTTTGAGGTTTTTTGTTATTCTTGTTTTGTATTTCCCTCCTTTATGTGGCTTTTAGTACTTGGTTGGTTGGGTTTTGCTTGTTTCAAAGAAAAAGCTGTTTTACACCTTCAGAGTGCTGTTAACACCAGTGAGCATCGACAGTAATGGACTTCATGTATAATTCATGCAATCAAAACTTTGCAACTGTGCAAAATTGTGTACCCCACATCCTGTGCCTCCAGATCGGTTTCCATAAACTGTCAGAAGTTACAGCAGTGTGGCTCACTGAGTGGCCATAAACTAAAGCACTAATGAAGCTCCCTGAACAGCACCATAGAGAGTCATTTAATCAGCCTCTGTTTTTAATTTTGATCGGCTGACAGGTGGCCAAAGTACTGAAACACTAAAAGGAAAAAAGAAAACCTGATCCAGTTATCGCTAAACAGAATAGGAAATATATAAAGAGATTTTAATCAAGGCTTTACTTTTGATGGCCACAATTGAAGATCACTTTGAACAAACACCTAAGCATTTGTAGTATTAAATATTGAAAAATACATTATCCAGCTTAATAATTATGGAATTAGATATGAATTACTGAAGTAAATGCCTTCGAGGCATTTTGACCAGGGAGGTGTGTTATCTCAAATTTACATATGCCTTTGAGTTTTTAATAAGATTTAAAAATAGCATCAACTTCCCAGCTCCCCAGTTTACACTTGTACTCCTTTTCTTTCTTCTTCTCCCCATTTACACTGATTTGATCTAATCAATGGCTTCCTGAATTTAGTCGGTACTGACTCTGCTGCCTCAAGAGACAAGAGCAGAGAGATTTCTGAAATCTAAATCCATTCTGTTTTATCAAATGCACCGAGTGAAAATTCAGCTGCTGAAGTCAATGAATCCTTATTTTTGCCATTGAGCCCAGTGAGTGTGGGACGTCACCCATGAGCTGAGCTCAAACACAGTAAAAAATTGCAGAGAATTACTTTATTGTTCTGTCCAAAGCCAGTAATGGGTGGCTTACCTTCATAGAATCTGAGCATCCCTTCAGTTTTTAGAATGTTCTCCACGACCTGATAACAAATATGTATGCTATACACATACATCCATAATCTCTGTTTCTTCCTTTCTAAATTCCTGATACAGATATTACCCAGGGGTGTGAGAGGTTAATTATGTTTGTTTCTGTAAAAGAATACCCATTTTTATCATTTTGAGGTGTGTCAGCATTCAGTGTTGATGCTTGGCCACTGGATTTAGGACTTAGACAAAGAATGAATTGCTTTCTTTAAATCACTTGTCAAGTTTTCTCTTTCTATCATGTCCTCCCTTATTTGTTCAAACCTAGAAAGTCTCCAGCTTTTCAGTTTCACAACTTTCATAGTTCCTTCTGTGCCTGCATCATCCATGATACTAAAGAAACACCTCCAATTCATTTTATCAGGAATTATGGTTTCTCTGAAGCAACTTTGCATGTGCAATTTAATATAAACTAAAAATCTACAAATATCGTGCATTCAGATGCATTATATTCTGGAGCGTGTTACAATAACTACCCTGAAAAAAAAGGAGCTTGGAATCTACTTAGCCAACTGAACAGTGCCCACAAATGACTTTAGTAGTTTAATGTATCTTCTTCAAAAATTCATGTAAACAGTTTTTTCAGTACCCCTGCACATGTTTGTGTACCTTATTGGTGTCCCATGCCTTCAACAACATTCACGTCTGAACAGATGGATAGTTGTATTTCCTCTTAGCTTAAGCTTCTATGTAGAACCAATGCTCAGGCCCTGTGGAGTGGAGATAGAATAGCCAAAGTAGTAAAACATACAGGATAGTAATATGTTTGGGATTAGAAAAGAAATACCATAAACTTCTACTCAGACGTACATGAAAAACCATCTTTCTGCCCACAGCTGCTGTTTGATCTTTTCAAAACTTCCCTGGATATAACAAAATCCCATTGCAAATCTAAGGGAGAAATGGCAGATACTACACTTGCAATTCTGCATCTGAATCTCATATCATAAGTACCAACTTTCAAGTACCCTTTTTCCTTCCTCATGGCCACGAATGAAGTGACTGAGACTTTGTCCAACCTCTGATTTCATTTATGCACTGGGTTATTTATTCTTCTAAGGTTGCTGCATCTGATTCAAGGGAGCTGCAATATAATTAATTTTTGCTTCACGTATCACATTATTAATGTGCATTTTCTCTGTAACTTCATTGAGACCCCATTTCTGACCTCAGATAAAATGAACTTATGTGTTTTACATGCCTTTACATTTTGTGTTTCGGTTTTCAGCCCTCTAACTGCTGGATACAGCTATGTTGATACTGCAGGGAGAGTGTTCTCATTCATTGATTTCTCGAATCGTGTAGTAGTCCAGGTAAAAACAAGAGATTTATTTTTTTTTTTTAACGTGGGAGTGAATTTGGATTCAAATCCAACTGTAAAAGTTATGACACATTAAGGCCAAATTGTAGAGTATTTCAAATTATGTCCATATGCCTAGGACTTCCTGTATCACTAATATTTAATTTCTTGCTCTGTAAATTGCCTTTTGAATACTCAATATATAAAAAACACATTAAATGAAACCTAACTCTGACCCAAAAGCCTATGTGGTACTTGCATGTGCATGCACAGTCACTGATTTTACAAGACACACATAGTGCCTGCATATCTGAAAGCAGACCTAGCTTCTGTAGTGCTTAGAAAAAGAAAATCATTTGTGTTTTCAAGACTGTGCTTTCTCTCGCCTTTTATATGTGAACTGGTAAAGTATTTTCTATCACACCATAAGAATTAAGGTTGCAAAAGCCAACAACACATGCCTGAATCCCTACCAAAATAAGTCTTTTTTATGCCACTTCATGTTTTATGCAAATTAGGTTTTTGCTTGATTTTCTATTGTTAGAATATATTAAGTTTTAATGGGCCTAGACAAGAACTGGATTACAAAAAGTTAGAGCTACTGTCATAATCTTTATGGACAACTGGAGGAAAGAATGGGAAAAAAATACATGGGGTAAAGGGCGGCAGGATTAGAAGAGGAGAAATTTTGTAAAGTGCTTTATAGCAAATGTTGTCAAAATTGTGATTATAGATAATCAATGAGATCTCAAATTATGTCCAGTGGGATGAATATTTTCAGCATGAATACAGCATGAATTCCTACATAAGTGTTACTATCGTAGCTGAGGCAAATTCTATGAAAATTTTTGCTTCCTCCAGGTTATTCTGTATGTTCTCATTTAATGCCCATTTACTCAAAAATATACATTCAGCTAAAGATAGCTATAAGTACCAAAACAAAACACTTAAATATGTAGTTGAAAATGTTAAGGAAGAAGATGAAGTATAAGGACCTGTAAAGATGTACATAACTGTGAAAAGTCTCACTGGGGACTTTATTCCTATCTCATCAAAGTCACTGGGAGATTTGCAATTATCTCTAGTGGGCATAATAGATGAATTCCTCACCTCATAAAAGGCACTATGTACGTTTACTAAATCGTGTGAATGCCTTTGCAGGCTTGAGGGTTTTAAGGTCACTTGATGAGTCTTCATTCTATACATTAGTACATGTAATTTCTCCCATTGTCTGTCATTTCTAGGAATGGTCTTTCTGAGAAGAAAAAGCTGTTTGTTGTGTCACGGTGTTTTGTTTTGTTTTCATTCACTGAAAGGATTACTTAATAACAATAGGGTGAGAAAGAACAAGAGCTAAATCTGCATGAAAGTGCATAACTATATTACTGTCCTTCTTAGTCAGATGCTTTCAGCATTCAAAAGATTTCTAGAAAGTAACTCTCTAGTAAGTAGAAAACAGACCACTTATCTCAATAGATATACCACAAAAGAAACAGAGCAACAAAACTCCAATGGAAGCCTTGGTGAGTATTTGAATATTTTACCTATTTGTATTGAAATAAAAGACCCTTTCCTAATCATGAAATATACTTATTTCTAATACCCTATACAGTCTTGTTGCTTGAAAGGTTTTGCTATGCAATTATAACTCCAAAACAAACAAGCAAAAATATCAGTTCTTATTTCCTTAAGAAATGTAATGAAAAACCAAGGAATTTTGGTTATCTTGTGAATCATGTGCTCCTGCTGCAGCTGTTAGAAAGAGTTCTGAAAGATTAACATTCACAGACATACACACAGAGATGTCTGGATATGGGTTCCTCTGTTAGCTTGTTTGATTGCTTTTTAGAGTGCTTCCAAAGTCGACTCCCCCACCAGTTCTAATTGTACTGGGCAGTAATGTGTGTTAACAGATGAAAACAACTGTAGTTGACTCAGAAATATTTCAGAGTTGAGCTATGCAGAATCAACAAACAAAATAACTGGAACCATAGAAGTTAAATGCATCTGTTAGATGCTTGGGCGTGTAGTCCTTGCTTTAAAGTCACCGTGACCTCTCATGCTACTACAGATCAAGAGCCTTATTGCATGAGAACTTGGAGTAAAGTCATCCAAGGAAAACACAAGGTTTGTGAAACGTGGTATTTGTCACCAGATTCTATTTTTCCTTAGTGACTGATGTGAAAGTGATCCCACCACACTTTTGTCTTTTTAAGAAACATCTGTTGAAATACAACAAACCTGGAACAACTTGGGGCAGACCTGTTACTGCAGAAGAGCTCTTGTTAGCAGATGCAGATTTCTTTGACTGCCTCTGAAGTTCTTTCAGCTGTGCAATACGATGGTAAGTCCAGCATTTTTTGCTGTGAAAGACTAATTTTGCAATTACACGTTCTGATTTTGAATTTAATTTTTAATTATTGAAATACCTGACTGTCTAAGGGTCTAAGGTTGTGGGTTGTTTTAATTATTTTTCTTTATTTATTTTTAGTATGATTTCTTTAAATGAAAAGGAGAAACAAGGTCCTGGCTGTGCACCATTAAATTTTAAAATTACCCTATGCAAGATCATCATTACAGATTACTACTACTACAGTCTCTCAGTATCCTTCAATTTTAATTAGAAATGATGCTATTCTGTGTTTACAAATTCAAAAAACTTGCAGTGTTGTTGTTCTAAGTATTTGCAATGTTTCAATCAGAACTGTTCTACATAAGACACCTCATTTTAATATGGTGTTTTGGTGCCTCAGGCTGAAAATAATAAGTATATGATAGGATATGAAGGATTTTAATTCCTTCTACATAGTCTCCACCTAGTATTCAGAGATATCCTGAGGTATCCTTATTCTGTAAATCGTTGCTTTACATTACTCCTATAACAAGGTGCAGCTGTGATTAGTAAACTAATTTTTCATCTGTTGGATTACTCCAACACAGCAGAGCTTTTATGACCTCAAATATGCATATTTTAAAAATTACATTCTGTGAAAAAAATAAGTGTTTAACATAGTCTATGGAGCAAAATATAGAATATCATCTTAACTTTTGCATTTGAAACAAATATTAGATTGATTCTTTCATGAGGTAACATCTTCATGCCGAAAAGGTATCTTGGACTGAATATACTTATTACCTGTGTGATGCTATAATACAGTAAACATCAATAATTTTGATTACTAATGGGAAATCATACCATAAGCCTCCTCCGTCATTTCTGGATAAGCTCGCTATGTCTTGAGAAATCAGCGAGCCTGCAAATGATATTATAGTGCAGTGGGAATACAGGTAATTTCATAATAACCTGCTTAACTTAGGTAAGAGTACATAATAGATACCAATTAGCCATATATCTGAATTTGTTTCTAAGGATTAAGAACAAGGTACTTTGCTACTACAATTCAAATGAAGAAAGAAAAAGGCATATTACAAAGACATAAGTAGAAAAAGCTATTAGGAGGACTCAGTGATGTTTATGAATAGCAAACAACTCTCTTAGTACTGCTTTCACACAAAAAAAATTAAGTATAAGTTCTACTATCACTAATATTGATCTTAATATTAAACATTGCAAAAGTATGTTAAAAAAATGGAGCCATAGAAAAATCACGGTAATTCACATTCAACTTAATAACAGGTAGTGATTTTTCTTATAAGAATTAGTCCAGAGAAAATGTCTAATCTTGATTATATTACTTTATGAATGTAACAAATAGAAAATTCCATCTCCCTTATTACCTATTTAAATGCAAATATTATAAATTTTTATATCATACACCTGTTAATGTGCACACACACACATAAAGATATTGATATACATTTTTATCACTTTTTTATGTCTTAGCAAAAGTCTCTTGAATGTGGAAAACAAAGATTTGTTGTGAATGACATTACCTGTGCATTCAGTTTTTGTTTGGTGTTTGAAATAACACGACATTTTGCTCACTGTCAGAATGATATAAAAAGAATAGCATGATAACAATGCATAAATATAACTTTTTAAACAATGCCCGACTAATGACTTTTCAATTTTAATTTTGTGGTGATCACGTTTCAAAACTTTACCGTTATTATTTTCACTGAATTATTCTTTATCATCTGTTTCTGTGTAGAATAATGTGAAGAGTATATTCAGCTCCTACTGAACTGAGTAAAAAATCCTGACTCATACATTAACTACATAGCTCCAGTAGAGTGTGATATAAAGGACAAGAGATGAAAGATTATACTGTGTAAAACATCATCACCAAGGTGGTGAAAGGAGAATACAGGAGTTTGAAAGAAGGATCCTTAATTCCTAAAAGGCCATTTTAGTTGTATAAAATACAGAAAGATGCTGTCAAATGCTCCCGAGCCTGCAAAACAAGATAAAGGCGCTCTACTAGCATTTTTCTACTTTTAGAGATGGCTTGGGTATTATTACAGGGGGTAAAACACAGAAAAAAAAGAAGGAACAAAAAGCAAATGAATATTTCAGCTGCTCCTTTGTGGGCTCCTCTGTACCAGCTGCAGCTCCTGCCAGGAGTCTGCTCCTGCGTGGGCTCTCTGTGGGCTGCAGCTTCTTTCAGGGCATGTCCACCTGCTCTGGTGTGGGGTCCTCCATGGGATGCAGTGTGAATATCTGCTCCACCATGGTCCTCCATAGGCTGCAGGGCGACAACTTCCTTCTCCATGTGGTGCAGGGGAAACTCTGCTCCAAACCTGGGGCTCTTCCTCCTCCTCCTTCTTCACTGACCTTGGTGTGTGGCAGGGCTGCTTCATATTTTTCTCACTCCTCTCTCTCACAGCTCTTACACAGCGTTTTTTACCCTTTCTTAAATATGTCATCACAGAGATGCCACCAGCATCACTGATCGTCTCATCTTTGGGTCGTTTTTGGAGCTGATTGGAAATGGTTGTGGGGGCCAGGGGGAGGCACCCAACCTCTTCTCACAGGGGCCATCTCTGCAGTCCTCGGGCTACCAACACCTTGCCACACCAGTCAGTCATCACAGTGCAACATGTTGTGGCATCTATAGCCTTCTGAGGGATTTAGCTCTGAGAGATTTTGTCCTATTTACCACTATCTTCGGCAACTTCAACTAAAAGTGATTTTGAAGGGTGTGAAAATACTGTTACTACCTATAAAGGTAGACATAGAGTCAGTCACTGGGCAGGTTAGACATGATCATTACATCCAGAGAAGAGAGAGGATTTTTTCAGTCTTGCAAAGCCTCTCTTCTTTTCCACACAAAACTTGTTGATAAAGGATCAAGACCTCGGGTGCCAAAAAAAAAAAAAAAAAGGGTTTATTGCAGATTCTATTCTACAAGCTATGATACTGTTTATTTTCTGTTGTTTTGTATATGCTTCTGTTTGCATAGTATTTAAGATGTTTATCTATTGAAAATAAAATGTTGTGTATTACTTATCTATTTATTGTATAAAACAATAAGAAAATGCTGCAAAGAATGAATACATTTCCAGTTGTGCATAATGGTAGAGAGTCTTACAGGGAATAAATTATGATCCCACCGATAAGCTATTGATGAAATATTGCTTTGGTAATGGGCTCTGAAAGACTTTTCAACCAATGAGCATTATCTGAGTTCCTTACCAGACTTGTACTTCCACATCACAGTAACAGGGAGAGACTTCTTTGTTCTGGCAACAGAGTTAAAGAACAGTTCCTTAACTACTGTAGGCAGATTTTTGGTCACAAAATCACCTTTCTATCACAACTGTTTAATCAAGCATTCAAAAACAGACCAAGCACACAGCTGCCAAATGGTAGCTCCTACCTCCATGTTTAAGTCTTCCAAGGATATTCTGAACTAGAAATTGCCTCTAAATGTTTGTCTCATAGCCATTGATGGATTTTTTCCATGAATGTGCATAGCCTTTTTCTGGATTTAAGTATTCTTTACTACCCTGTGGCAATGAGTTCTGCAGTTCCTTTATGCAGGTTGTTCTTTTTGTTTGTTCTGATAGATTTTATCTAATACTTTTGAGTTCTTTAGTTAGGAAGTACAGTAAAAAGTCATGCCTCATTTTCCATCTCCATGACATTTATGATAAAAAAAATCTATAAAGTGTTCCCCAGTTGTCTTTTCTCCAGGCTGAAAAATCCTTCCAGGTTTAATCTTTACTTACTCAGAAGCCACTGTATATTCCCGATCATCCTAATCAGCTTTCTGGGATGTTTTATATTTCTACAGAATGAGAAAACCAAGATTGCATAGAATGGCTGAGACGTGTGTACACTGTGGATATACGCAGTAGTGCAATCAAATCTCTCTTGAAAACAGTTATGGACTATGGAGTAGACTGTTTACAGTAGAATACAAAAAAGTTTGCAAAAAGCTTACCGGTCCCTGTTTCTTACGAAAAATCAAGCTAGGAGGCTAGTATTATAATACAGTTATTTACCTGTCTCTGCTAGCTATAGCTTGCAAAGCTGGTCTGTGTGCTAGAGCTGGGACCAACATTTAAATGTGAAATCCAGATTTTTCAGTGCTACTATCATGCAAGCCTAGAATCTCTGGTTGCAAAGTCCAGCTGATCCAGCAATTATTGTTAAATAACAATGAATGCTTATATGACCATCCTGTATGTCTTTTTGCTAGGCAAGCTCCACATGACACATATTCATTTAGTGGTGGAAATAAACCCCAAATCATGCAGTTTCACTTCATTTTATCCTAGTGTAAACATAGTCACATTTCTTGTCTCTACATGTGTTCTCATAAGCCAACAAAGGCTGGTTAGAGCTAATTCGATTTCTGTTTGATGACTGTTGCATAAGAATTACAATAGGCTTCCACAGCTGTCATATTTCAGGCTTTTTTAAATTTCAGCTGCAATCACAGAACTGTTATGCCCCACTCTTTCCCATTGATTCCTAAAGAATGGAGCACAGAACTGATAGGCACCCTATTACCTAAAGAAGTGTCAGTACTCAAAAACGTTAAAACCTGCCACCCTGTGTCCTTTACAACTTCACAGTTTAAACTCATTTTCAGGAGGAAGGAAACTGCTGTTATCTTCAGATTAAAAGAGGCTCTCATTGATTGTTTACCTTGAACACAAAGCCCTTCCAAAGCAATTAGCAAAATATAAAAAGTAGTATCAGAAGAAAATTCAATGGCTCTGTTGGAAATGTCACACATAAGCTGTCTCATTTCTAAACTTTGCCTCTGTTTGATTCTCAGAAAGTAAAATGTGAGAAAAATGAAGTCATTAAACTTTTAAGAATTTGACTTCACTTAAAATATGTGGTTTTTAATTAGTAAATTAATTTTTGTTTTGTTTTGTTTTTCTTTTTTTTTTTTTTTAATGCAGTACCTACAGGGAGGAGTATCTAGGTAATTAAACAAAAGTATTAGTATGATTTAAATTGTAGTTCACTAATTTTTCATGCTAATTAATGTCTTCATGTAGCAAGTCACTTCACCTAGATAATGTGTTTTCCACCATAAATAGCTACTCACTCCCCACTGTTGTATTTAATGTACATCCTAAAATTGAAAGATGAATTAAAGCAGGGATTAAAAAAAAATTAATATATGCAAAATTAAAAAACAAAACAAAACCAAAAAACTTTAAAGTCCCAAGAACGAGATTCAGCTCTGGATTAAGAAATGCATGCATATGTATCTAGGTTTCTATAGAACAAGAGAGAACTTGGACCAGACTGATCTTCTCCACAGAGTTGAGCATTGCCGTTTGAGATGTTCTCGGGTATTGGAGATGTGGGTGGCAGATATGAGCAGGAACTGTGGGATTTCTACAGCTTTCTGGGGACTCTGTGGCATTTCAAACAGCATTAAACATGTGACAACCACAGTCACTACAGTCAGCGGAATTTAACTGATCAACTATGAATCACAGAATCATAGAATATCTCAAGTTGGAAGGGACCCATAAGGAAAGGATCAATACTATTGTTTAAACAAGTATCTAAGCTTTTCTATGCCTCGCCCTAGGAACATCTTGGTTTCCAGCTCCCTCTCCCAAAGTGTGCAGATTTTTCACAGGTCCTGTGCTATGTCTGCCAGCCCTGAATGACAATAACAGATACATTAAGCAAGTCAAACAGTATTAGAAGCCATGCTTATGCAACTGAATCCTGTCCCAGGTATCTTTATTGTCATGAGCTGAATCTTATTGACAGCTCTGATTAGATGTCTGTAGGTCATATCAGGACCTTACACACATAACGCTCATGTAAACACTTCCATTTAGACACTTAAATTTACACAATAATCCCAAACTGAATTCAGGCCCTTCAGTGAGATTAATGCCATTCTGCATTTCTTACCCAAACTGAAAAGCAAAACAAATGTATGACTATACTGCTTCCCTGCTTTGGTTCAATGTATTTTTAAGCCACAGTTAAGGATCTAAACAGAGATTTCTACAGCTTCTTATTTGGAATGATTTGTACTTTGAAGAAACTGCAATAGTTTCCACACTTCATCATTTTATACATTCTTGAGTTTTAAAAAGTTGAAAAAAATAAAGACCTTGGACTAACTTAGGAAACTCTCCACTGGAATTTACTGTATGAAATCTCCTAGTAAAGCGTCCTCTGCAGAAATTCTTCACAAACTCTGATAGGCAGCTTCTCTGATGTATGTGATCATTGTAAGGACAATGAGCACAAATTTGGAACAAACAAAGTTGCAGTTCCTCTTTTCTACTTCTCTCTAGTGAGGTCTTCAACAAGATGGGGTAAATTAAGAATTCATTATCCACATCTGTAAAAAAGAAGGTTTCATTCCTAAGCACTCATGATTCCATTCCGACTGAGGAGTGTGGGCATTTAACTTATATGTCAAAAAAACAATAATGCTTAAGATCAAGGCTCAACTATATAGGACTGCAATGGAGAAAATTATTTTGATATCTAAAATCTGTTCCATTCAGCTGCTCTGCTGAATGGTGTTTGTTTAAGTGTCATGATTTTTCTCATTTCTGACAGTGTAAGAGGTAAATTTCTGGCAGCCACAGACCACAGAAAAATGTTTCATTCACAGTAGTCACCATGGCTAGATTAGGCATGCGTAAAAGCTATTCAAATATGGTGCTCAGTCATATGTGAAAAACTATCTGCAGTTTCTTATATCAATAAGGTATTCAGTGGTCTTTAAAAATAACCAAAAAGACACCACAAACAAATGGACAGAAAAACCCCACTGTAAAATGACTTACTGAAATGTATAGAAACACAGAATCATAGAATGTTTAGAGTTGGAAGGGACCTTGAAGATCATCTATTTCTAATCCCGCTGCCGTGGGCAGCGACACCTTTCGCTAGACCAGGTTGCTCACAGTATAGATGAAGAAAGACTCTAAAATCCAAAATCTTGACCGTTAACTTCCAAGAATGTTGGTTTTTCTAGTAGAGGCTGGGAGATTAACAGTTTATCAGTCATGCTGAAAAAGACTTGGTGTTACAGGGGACACCTAGAGGAATATGAGCCACTCCTGGGGCTCACTTCTGGGAGTCTGTTGCTGGTAGGGTGTAATGGGCTACACCAGGATAGTGAGTCACATAAGGAATACTGTGTCCAGTATTGGACTTCCCAGGTCATGGGATGGATGAGAAGAAACTAACGAGATTTCAGACAAGGGCTATCAGGTCTGATCTAGTTGCAGATGTCCCTGCTTACTGCAGGGGGGTTGGACTAGGTGACGTTTAAAGGTCCCTTCCAACCCAACACATTCTATATAAAAAATAAAAAAAAAATAAAATAAAAAGTCTGTGTTTAGGGTCTGAACCATAGCCAACAAGGAGAGTTTGAGAATACTAGGTTTAATTTGATGAAGAGGAAGATAAATGCTAGCTGCCTTCAGCACCTGCAAGGGGAGATATAAAGAAAACAATGTCAAACTATTCTGAACAGGGCTAGCAGTTGTCTGAGGGTTCACAGTCTACAAGCCGTAGTTGAGGAGGTTTAAGTTCATCCTTGGGAAAAACTCTTTCTCTGGAAGGGTACTGCGGTACTGGAAGAGTAGCCTCTCATTTTCTTGGAGGTTTTCTGGCCTGGGCTAGAAAAAGCAAAGGCTGAGCCAAAGTAGTGTTGGTGATAGTCCTGTTTGAGTGGGATGCTGGACTAGAAAATCTCAAGAGGTTCCTTCCAAAAAACAGTTTTATGCTTGTATGAAAACAACAGATTTTTTTCCTTTTCCATTTCCAGATATTAAAATGTTATGCTTTGATAGTTTAGTATTTGTTTTCAAAAAATTTATTTGAATAAAATAAAAATATTGAATAATGATTATTTTATTGATCTAAACAGACAAACGTGGAATCTACTTTTCACAAAACAAAAACCCCGTAAGAATATTATTTATATTTGCCAAGAACAAAATATGTCAGCATGTCTGAATTAAAATATTTTAGTTTGTACATCTAAACCAACCGGTGTTTTTGCATTTGCTTGCCATGAAAGTGAGTCTAGAATGCTTATATAAACAGCAAAATCTGCCTTTTAAAAAAGTACTGGAATGAATGGCGTGAGTTCCAGCTGTTCCAAACACAGCCATTCTGGAAGGGAACATTACTCTTCAACTGACAGAACACTGAATGTTTGATTCAGTCTGGCAACTGGAATGATTTTGTTTCACCACAAACCAACACAAGTGCAAATACTTCATTTTTAAGGCATAGAAATCCAAATATTTCATCTGGAAAACTCAGTTATGCAGATATTTCATCTTCCATTAAAAGAAAAAAGCAAACAAAAACAAATTCCTGACTCTCTCTGTGGACTACATTTAAAACGTACAATAACAAATCTTCCTACATTTTCAGAATGATCTATTTTTAGTGTTAAAAAATGTATTGAGCTAACAAAGAAAGCTTTCAAGAAACTAAACTTAAAATATGTGCCATGTCTCTTCATTAAAATGGACATCTGAGAATGAATCACAGAAGTATAGAACAGCCCAGGTTGGAAGGGACTTTGAAAGGTCATCTGGTCCAACCTTTCATGGTAAAGGGAGCCTTGATGAGATTAGCACCCTGTCCAATCACATCTTAAAAACCTCTAACAGAGGAGACTCTATCACATCCCTGGAGACATTTTTCTTACTGTAAAAAAATTTCTTTCTAATATCAAGATGAAACCTCACCCATTGCCCCTTGTCTTCTCCATATGGCTCCTTGTGAAGAGAGAGCTTCCGTCCTTTTTGTAGCAATCTTTTAAGTAAAGAATTAAAGAAAAGAGTGGAATATTGGAAATAAGGAAGATATAAACAATCATACTGGAAAAAATAACAGTGCTGTTACAATTGTACGTGTTTTAATTTTCTGTCTCATGTCTGCCATTTGGAGAGTGTCTTCTGAGAACAAAGAAAATTTCTCAGAAATTAGTTATTATCTCATCAATAAAACACTTCATAAACTTCACCTAGCAGGGAAAATGTGTCAGAAATTACATACTAATTTGATTAGTACAGTTTGTGAAATGAACATGACCCAAACATCCATAGATTCTGATCTGTGACAAACCAATCTAGTTTTGAAAATAATTTTTTAAAAACATTTACTGGTATTGTGCATGAGAAAGGCATGTGAATAGAAAGAAGCCATGGATGGTACCTTATGCAAACCAGTCTCGACTCCCAAGAAAGTAGAAAGATATGTGTTTTAAAATATTGGCCATGTACTTTTATATGCTGCCCAGTTATAGGGTTCTTTTTTTGTGTATGGATGGCAGATTTTGAATATTATAATAGAACCCAGAGTCTGCTTTGGCTTTGCTTATATCTTTTCAAATTTCCTAATCTTTGCACATGAAGAATAGTGTACTCCTTTGTTAAAGCAAATATGGATATATTATTAAAAAGAAATGTTCCTTTAGTGGCCAAGAGAGATAAAATTGCATATTAATAGGGAGATCTCTCTTCCTCACTTTTTTTAAGTCACAGGATAAAAGAGAGCAGGCCCACATACACTGTTTACTCTCCATGCCCCATCATTTTTCTGATTCTTCACCTTGTAGAACAGTGCAGTCAGTGAGAAACTGCACTGAGAACATGTGAGGCACCAACACCAGAGATATCCCCTTCACTTCTTAATGAAACTACAGCTGACAGAATAAAAATTGGCTTTATAATTTTGTGTTTGATGATCTGCCTCATACACAACACCAGCATTTATATCGTCTTCACCGCAATGGTGTCCGAGAACCTTATCTTGTTTTATTTTCTCTTTTGAAGGATATGGCAAGAGAATAATAAATAGTTGAATTACCTAAACTTAGTGAGGTACATCTATTAACTGTGCCTTGTAACTGAGGCATGTGAAATTCTCAGCTGTTGCAATAACAGGCTAAGAAACGTATAAGCTCAAAATACTGTCATGCTAAATTATCATGTGTATTTAGTACATGGCAACAGCTAGATGTTTCACATATATAAAATCTTTCTCATAAAATAGAAAATAAAATCTGTTTCATAAAGATTTGACCCTTCTGAGCATGCAATTGTTATTTCCTCTGTCCAACAATAGCTGTGTTTCTTTATAGACTTGGGCAACCAATCCTCATGATGACTTGTTTTGCATTTTCTGTGGACAAGGAGGGGAGTTTTGTAGCTCCGTTGATACATGATAACTCATTAAGCCATGTTAAATTGATTGCTTCTAATCATCTGCTCATATTTTAATAATGTTCCGTTGTTCACCAACAGAATTTTATGTGTAGATTACGTGTATCAGAAAGTAGAATTAAAACTTTATTACCTGAAGAAGTATATTTAAACTCGTTCAACTCATTTCCAAATGCACACATACACACCTACACAAATACATATGCACAAATATACATATAGTTGTACACACAGTAGAAGAAAGGTATTGCTATGAAGAAGTAGGTCCAGTGGAGGGCCAAAATAAAAATGGTTAGGGGGCTGGAGCACTAGATATGTAATAGCAGGCTAAGAGTCAGGATTGCTCAGCCTAAAAAAATGTGTGCTATGGAAAGGTCTTACTGCTCCTCAGCTACCTCATATACCTATGATATAAATAAGTTGGAGTCAGGTGCTCAGAAGTGCAGATCAATAGAACAGGAGGCAAAAGTCATAAGCTGTGACAAGGGGAATATCAATGTAAGGAAAAAAACCCAACGCTCATCACATATGGGTAGTCAAACACTGTAATAGGTACCAAGAAAGACTCTAGAATCTCCACCCTTGGAAGTATTCAAAACTCAACTGGACAAGGGCCTGAAAACCTCATCTAAGTTGGCTCTACTTTGATCAGCAGCTCATACAAGAGACCTCTAGAGGTCCCTTACAACATACATTATTCTATGTTCCAATGATTCTGTGTATACATATATATAATTACTTATTTCTGAGCAACTCTCCTTCCTTTTCATGTTTCCTTCTCTTTTACCTTTTCTATAGTTTTAACTTAGATTTTAATTTGGGGACAGTTATCTGAACTTCACTATGTTTGCTATGTTTGTAACAGATAACTAAAAAAAAAAAGATGTTTCACATAACAGTTCTCTTTTTTCATATCCATCCTATCTAAGTTGTCAAAAAGTAAACATTCATGGTTATTGATTAAATCCAAAAATCAAAACTTATCTACTGTGCTAAGCTGATGTATGTTTCCACAGCCTGGGTGAAAATTTGTAACTGAATGAACATATTGCAGCTGGTCTGTTGATTCTCATCCTTGTTTGACTCTGCTTGCTTTTTTCATTTTCCACCATAAATGTGAGGCTCAGTTTTTATTAGCCATTTTCTGGCCACTAGTGCAAAAAAGCCATAACTTAAGTTGTTTAATGATACCATTTCTCTTGCATTTCTATCATTTGAGATCTCTAAGACTTGCCACTGTGTCACAACTAGAAATAACTAATTTTCAGTGTCTCAAGAACAAAGCAGTGAAAAAAAGAAGAAAAAAACCCTAGACATTCCTGTAATTTGTTTGTATTTCAACAAATTATTATATTACATAACTACGAGACTACTGGTAGATATGACATAGATTCAAAGTGCAGGGATGGAGCTAAAGGATTTGCAATTAAAAGCATAACTATTGTTATCATTTAATGTGGTCCTGAAATTTACCAGTCCAAATATTCTAGCAATGTTGTACAAGTAAGGGTATCTGTTTTTCTTTTCTTTGGCAAGAACAGCAGAAATTAACTCACAGTCATTAGCAAGATACAAGTCAATGTCTTGTTTACACAGAGATTATTGTTCAAATCAGTTTTTGAAAAGTAATTATGCTCTTAACACTTGGAAGAAATCCTCATCATTCTGAAAACTGCAGTGATGTGATCCTTTCAGGAAAATCGGGTTTGATAATCTGCTGCCACTTGCACACCACCTCCCTCCTCTTCCCATGTCTGAAGAGTAATGGTGTTTGGCAGCCTGAGCTGGGGTACTGCCTGGTGACCTGGCTCCGTGTTTAATGGAATAGAGGGTTGTTGCTCCTGCAAAGCCCCGGGAGGGAATTCAGCTGGGGATAAGTTGTATCTTTGCATGTAACAGCTCCATGCTGTTCAATCTCACCACTTTTTCAATTAAAGAATGATTTTGTTAGGATTTTGCCAGTGGCAATGAGGCAGCTGGCAAATGTCTGTTACCCCTGGGTGCTTCCAAATATCGTATCTGCCAGCCCATGGGATATAGCAAATTGTGTGATTTGATATCATGTCTCAAAATACAGGCTCTGGAAGATGCTAGTGCTGAGACTATATCAAAATGTCAGACAATTAGGTTTTTCTGTTGTGTGTGTGCAGAATAAGTCCCTAAAGTACCAAAAGATGTTCTGATGAAAAATAGGGCCAGCACCCATGTGGCTGTGTCTAACAAATTACTTACCCTTCCTCTCTGTTTTATTGTGGTAACTCAATCAAATAAAACTCATCAAGCTGGCCAAAATTGAAACACACATGAAGAAGAACATATGTATTGTTGTGCTGCGGCTTTCTGCACATGTTACAAGCCCTTCACTGACATTAATCATTTTAATATGGTTCTTGAATAACTGGCCATTGAGTCTGCCTCTTTGAATTTACAGATTTAATCTCCTAAGGAAAATGACTCCTTCAGGAACTTTAAACCTGAAAAACAATACCTATATTCTCTACTACAGTGATCTCAGAAACATTTGTGTAAAAGTCTGATTTCCTCTGTGTACTTCCTTTATACCATTAGAAGGAGTCTTACAAGAGTTTGAAGCTTACTTAGTTGTTACTAAATCCCTTATAAGGTCTTTGTTGCTGGATCTGCCTGATAAAACACTTCATGTATCCAGAATCTGACTCCATTGGGTAACTACTCAGGCTGTTGTGGCAATAGAGGTTTGCCCCCCAACTCTGCAATGACTGCACATGGATTTCTCTTGCCAATTCAAAGGCAAACAAGAGACAAATCTGTGCACATAGTGCCAGAGTCATTGTTCTGCAAACTCAAACCTCTGCCTTTGTTATTTGATGAGAGTCACATTAAGACTATTAACCTCTACAGTCAAGTACCTGACCTCTGAACATGTCATGTAAAACCTCATTCTTCAGGGTAAGTGTACAATACTCCAACATAAGAGAATATGCTTTTTTATCACAGAGCCTTTATCTTACCTCCTGACACACATGAATGAAATTACTTTTATAATAAACCTGCTTCTTTATATTATATCATTTTTTGTATCATGCCAAAAACTTTCCAGTTCTGCTACTCTGATTGCCTCAGTCTTGACCAATGTCTTTCAGTGGCATAGGCCATTTACCCAATATGTTAGGCATTGTGTCTTTTTGACAGTTAGTAACATGCTACTGTCGAATTCTGAGGGTCCTCTTAACTCTATAATCCAGTGCGCTGTAAACATGAAAGCTTTAGGTTCCAAAGTAAAGGGATCAAGTGGTACTAATGCAACTTCACCAGAGCGCAAAGTGCAGGCCATGCATTTTCTGAAGGAGACTCTGCATCTTGGCACTGGTGGTTGGCAGAAACGGAGAGAAAAGCCTGGATTTTTCAAAAGGAAGTGTGGGGGAGACAGGTAAAGAACTGGGAAAAGTCACAAGTTAGGTTGTGACATAAGTAACAACTAAATTCCAGGCTGTGTTTTACCTGCCCCACTATATATTTATGCAAAGCTCATTACAGTGAGGCACATTCTGCCTGAAGAGACATTTGCAACTCATTGCAGCAAACTATAGGAGGTTGCTGAACATTGCAGCTCAGGCAGGGAAGTGGGAAAAGATCTGATGACTCTTTCCCCCGTACTGAATATCAAAAATGGGAAGTGTCACCAGCTGCGGAACAGCGTACTGTAACCGTAGCAAAGACTCCATCTTTGAAATGAGAATCCACATTTGATTTCATGAACCTGGTGTAGCTGACAAAGATTAAACTGTGGAAGAGAAAGACTGTGATCAGAAAAATTGGATGGAAAATAATTTTCCAGTGACTTCTGTTTCGGTTATATGGTTCCGTATGTTCCCATTATGAACTACTGCAAAGACTAATAGGGGCTAAACACAATAAACAAAATGCCAAAAAAAAAGTGATCTTTTTGTACTGTACTGGTTTCTTACAGTTTGCTTATACCAGAACCATTTAGATAGTGATATTGGAGACTTATATTTCTATGCCTCACAAAGAAATCACAGAAAACTCACTTAATGAATCTCTACATGTAAAAGCTGGATTGCTTCACATTTGAAGGAAGTCAGATAAAACGGTTAGCTTTTAAAGTAAAAATCTGTGACTGGTGGCAAGAGGGAGAATAAAGCTGTTTCAAATCACTAGTTTGTGGCTAGTCCAGTTCGAAAGCACATAGATTTGTTTTAAGCAACCTAATTTTTGACAAGTACAGTGATTCAGTACTAGTGCAGGTCTCTGGGACTCCCAGAAGCAGCAAAAATGAATCTGAAAATACTATAAAGTGCCAAATCTTCTCTTGTGCAACAGAAGTCAAAGGGATTTATCATACAATTGCATAAGAACAGGAGCAGACACAGGTTCCTGTAATTTGTATGGAAGTCCTATTTGGAGAGGCTTTTTGAATGAACAATCCATCCTTCATCTTCTAATGTGACAACTAGAAATACAGGCAGTAATGAAAGATGCTAGTGTAGTTTCCTTAGCTGGAATCACTCCACAGACTCCTTCCAATATAAAAGTATAATACTGTAAATTATATAATTAACTTATCTGGCAGAACACTCTGATCCATAGTTGATTCATAAACCCCCGTTTATCCCTGATGATTCTTTTCTCTCCATAAAAGGGTAAAATAAATGTGGATAATGTTATAACCAAAGCACCTTCATTGATTTTTTGGAGTTGCTACTAATTTGTATTCAGAGAGAGCTGGCTTGGATATACCATCCTAAAGGCTTCTTCTAATGATTGACAGCCATCAGACACTTTTAATTCCCAAATCAAAAAGGTCAGCCACCATTATTTTACTATTATGGATTACCTATGCAGTGAGAATACACTGTTTCGCCCCGGCTTCAGCTCCCCTTTGCCGTGGGAAGCACACAGGCATACAGTCGGAAGATTTGCTGATCTGACAGAGCTTGCCGGTAGGTGACCCAGCTTGCTCGCTGTTGCACTGCAGATCGTGTGCTAAATGAAGACTAGATCCCAGGTTCAGTGTCCTGTCTCTTGGGCATTTCTACCTCCTTTTCACTGTGTTAAAAAATATGAATAGCAGCAGATACGACTCTGGCATTCATTTCCTCAAGCTCTTCTATCAAGTGTAATCATCTATGGTAATCATAAATGAAGGCCAGGCAACCGCCTCCTGTAAGATGCCAGATCCTGAACAGCTTAATCCTATTGGAAGGGTCAGTTAGAAAGTAGGCAAGACAGTGACAATAAGAAGGATCTCTAGTAATGGGAAAGAGGTTATGAGTGAAAAGTTTGGAATTTCTACCTCACTACAAATTGCAATAAGCATGCAGTATGTGAGTATAATTTGAATTAATAGGCGTATTCTTGGGGGTCCTTGTCGATGTGTGATAAAGTGCTTGAGTGACATCATAAAGTACCAATGGAGGAAATACAACAAGAAGCATTATGTGAGTTTAATTAAGAACAGATTTTGATAAAGATCTCCAGCGTGCAAAAATACTCTTATCAACAACTTTCCTTCCTCTGCAACCCCTGGGAAATTTCTAGTTTCCAATTCCAACCATAAAAACATTCAGCACAGATCAAAGGTAGGAGCTGCATACTGAAATGTATCTCTTCGAGATTTTCACATCTTAGAGTGATTTTCCTATAGCTTTTATCACACCATGGAATTAAGCCATTCCAAACACATTAAAAGAGAGAACCTTCCACCCAACTAGGCTCAAAAGAAGCTAGAGTCTCTCAGAGAAATAATAAAAAAGATGTTGGCTACATGGATTTTGTGCTATTTCATTTGTAAAAATGTTTATTTTTATCAAACATGGTTTTGCAGCTCTGCACATATGATGATAATAACACCTCTTTCCTCCCAATTGTCCTCAAAAGCTCCTCTGTACGTAGCAAGCAGTTAATTATTCTGAACTCATGTCTAACCTCAGAGCTGACACTCTAAATAATACAGCTCATATAGACAATAGCAAGTAAAAGTGTTTTCTGTTTAAAAGACAAGCTGCATGAAACAGAAACACTAACAAAATCAATGTCGGAAGAGATCTGAGAACAAAATTAATATTTAATCAAAATATGCTTACTGGGAAGGATTAGCCAGCTCTGATAAAACAGCAGGAAAAGAGCACACGCCTCTTGTTGTAGCTCCCTCTGAAAGGGCAGAGAGCCAAATATTTCTTTTTAGAAACTACAGTGTCACTAACACTTGGGCACATCTTTAACTTAATGATACATAACATCTTGTAATGCATGGGAACTGGACTCTTTTGCTATATTGATGAAGCTAGTGGAAGGATGCCTTCTTCAGAAAAGAAGCTTCTTTCTTGCCTTTTGCCCTTTCCTCCCAGTGCGTGCCACACAGCTGAGAAATGTAACATTAGTTCTTTTTGTGTGTTATCATGATAACTTCACACAAAGCTCAGTAACAGTTGCATAGGAATTAGCCTAGCCTGTGTTATCTCTGCCAGAGAGTGAAAAATAAAGAGTAAACAACCCCTGTCTTGAGTCAGTGGTTACTTAGAGTTTCAGTTCAGAGAGAGGCCTCTTATTATCTGACCTTGCCAGAAAGGGCCATTGGTAAGTGGATGCTAGAGATCATTCCACTCAGAACAACAGTAGCTTCAAAGCTCTAACAAGATTTACCATATACTCTATGATGAATGCATTTGAAAAAGGTCAAGAAAATAATGACGGTTTTATTGTTTTTTCTTATTGCTTTATATTTCATCTGCTCTTTTATCTCCATATGGCGACCTTTCACAGAAGTCTAAAGCATATTAAAAAAAAAAAAA
>VYZM01013218.1:7274-30485 GCA_013398915.1 Dromas ardeola
GATCATCATCCTGAGAGCTCAATACTGGTTTTGTATATATTGTATATATTTCATTATTTTCTCATTGATGTTATTATCTTTTATTTTTATTATTATTATTTCATTAAAGTAGGTTTAGTTTCCTATTCAACCTATAAGTCTCTCTCCCTTATTTTCTGTCGCTTCTCTTCTGGGAAGGGAGAGAGAGGTTAAAGAGAGCATCTGTCAATCATTTAGTGCCCAGTCCAGTGCAAACCACGACACACTTGTTTGAAGGATAATTCTTGTTTCTGAATGTGGAATAAAATACAGAATGAAGTAGCTTGACTTTGACAACCTGCTAGTTTGATTCAAGATTAACAGTAGCGTGCACACACTCAAAAACATTCCTATGTTTGGCTTTTCTTATATGGAAATGATTGCATATTGACTAAAAGTTTATCAGAAGTTTGGCTTATTCTATTTGTGTTGTTCAGGTAAGATAGTATGAAAAGCTAGTGTATGAACTCAATTAAATTTGAGGGTATACATGTCTGAAGCAACACATTTTAAAAATCTACGAAACTAAAATCCTGTGATGTGGGTACTATAATTCAGGGTTGCTATTTTTATTTGCAGCAATGTCTTGTAAACAACTTGAACATTTCTCTCCTGAAATTTGAGAATACATCTCCAGATAACCCATAACCTCATATACGTGCTTAAAATTTGTGGTGGTAGTGGGAAGAGACTGAGGCTGTGAATATTCTTGTGGGGAGAGGGCTGACAGTTACTGGGAGAGAGGACTCAAGTGAGATTTCCTTCCATATTGCATTTCAGTGCATATTACTTGCTGCTGAATCACAGGTTTTGAACAAGTAACATGCAAGTTATGTATGTGAAAAATATGGTAGCCAAACTACTTTCCCAATTAGTGCTGTACTCTTGGATAAGGATATTAGCATGCTGTGTTGCAGAAGGTTAACTGGAACTCTTCAAATGAGCATCCAAAATTCAGTTATTATCTGTTCCTGTTATATCATTCCATGGGATATACACAAATGAATGAGAAAAATGACAGAATCAGATTCCTAACTGTTTCAGCTAGGAATTTTTGCAACATTTTAGCACCTCCTCACCATGTTTCTTGTCCCAGATATATAGCTACAGGTGTAAAACTTAAAATGGTCAAAGCTAAGCTGCAAATACATTTTTTTTTCAATTTATAAGCTGCCATGAAGATATAATTTGCTTCTCATTCATTCACCTCTGCTATAAAGCAACAGAAATAGATAGTTAATTTGAAAACTAAGCTTGATCTCTAAGCTAACCTGATAAGCTGACAATGGAAAAAATTGAATAGATTAATTTGAATTATGATTAATGTTGTGTTAAGAAGGAAAAAAAAAACTTTGCTCTAATAAGTTACAATATTTGGCTCTTTAAGAGGTTGAAATTCTCCAGACCTGCTTCTGTAGCACACAGATGTTAGTTGTATTCAAAAGCAAATCTCTTTGTTTTGAAGCGTGTTCTTCATACTGCATGTCTCAAATTATCTAAGCTCTAAAAACATCATTTTTATTTTCATCCACTTTAGTCCATGACTGGTGTACTGCTACTTTGTGTACACTTACTTGCTACATGTTTTTATCTCTGAAGGGAGATAATGGCTCTGCTAGTGACTCCATGGAAAAAAGAGAAGCCATTTCCAAGATGAAATGTAAAAATGGGCATGTTATTATGCTAAATCAAAGAAATTACTGTTATCTTTGCCCTTTCTTGTAGTGTGGAGCAAAATCTGCGCAAGAGTTTTTGTCAGGAGAAGACCTCAGCTCTGTATCATGAGTCTTCCTGGATTTAACACTTAGTCCTCTCTGATAGCATGTATATGTTGATTTTCTATTTTTTGCTTATTTTCTGACACATTCTGGAGTAATGTCACTTTCCTTTAAGACTGAGTAGAGACCCTCAGACAGCCTTATCATGCCACCCAGCAATCTCTGATCACTGAACTTGACCTTCCTGTGCTTCTGAACCTCCTTGCCTCTGAGGGTGATACTCATTGTGGTTAAATCCATTATTTAAAAATTAATATATAAGGACAAGTGAAGACATTCAACCTTAAAGGGGCATCAATCTGATACTTTCTGAACACCGAATGAATGGAAAAACTTTATGATCATATTCCACAGCACTTTTGTTGGTATCTCTTTCGGGTGATACTTTTGGGCTCCTAAAAGCAGCAGACTGTGATTTTGTGTACTTATACAACCCATTCCATTGGGATTGCTGGGTTGATGACTGCTACACTTCTACCCATCAACCACCATCCTTTTGATGCAGGCCTACCTGTCATACACAGATAGTTGATACCATGGCTGTCTTCACTGGGGAAAATTTCAAGGAGCCATAGACAGGCATCTTGCACTATATCCCATTATGACTTTGTTGTTAGGCTTAATCATATTGCTAGTAAGCAATAAAATGTATGATCGTATTAGCATCTTCTAGATCATATGAGTAAACATATCTGCTAATATGGAAAAGTAATATCCAAACAAAGCTTTCATATGAAACTAATGTGTTATTTCTGCCAGTTGGCATACATTTAGTTCTGGTTTAGTGTTAAAATTAGGCTTCAGAATTGTTCCTGGCTGTAATGAAATACTTGCAATAAAATCTTTTTTAGAGTTTGATAATGCATCTCAAGAAAAAATAATTGCATTAAATGCTAAAGGCTCAAATCAATTGTCTTTAGTAGAATATTTGACTTTTTAATCATTAGCATAAAAGATTGGGAAGTGTAAGGAAGTAAAGGAGATAACTTTTTCAGAGGCAGAAAAAGGAAAAAGTTTTAAATGTTCTTCTCAAATAGTGAACTATACACTAAGATTTTTTCAGATAAAAAATTTTCAATATCCAAATATGTATCTGAACTATGTAATAACAAGGCTAACTGCCTTGTATCTGAACCATATAACAACTCAGCACTGGTGAGGCCACACCTTGAATAGAGTGTTCAGTTTTGGGCCCCTCAGTACAAAAGAGACATTGAGATACTGAAGCATGTTCAGGAAAGAGCAACAAAGCTGGTGAGGAACAAGTCTTACGAGGAGCGGCTGAGCGAGCTGGGGTTGTTCAGCCTGGAGAAAAGGAGGCTGAAGGGAGACCTTATCACTCTCTACAGCTACCGGAAAGGAGGTTGTAAAGAGGTGGGGCTCGGTCTCTTCTCCCAAATAACAAGTGATAGGACAAGAGGAAATGTCCTCAAGTCTCACCAGTGGAGGTTTAGAATGTCTATTAGGAAAAATTTCTTCACCAAAAGCGTTATCAAACGTTGGAACAGGCTGCCCAGGGAAGTGGTTGAATCACCATCCCTGGAGGTTTTTAAAAGATGGGTAGACGTGGTGCAGTGGCGGACTTGGCAGTGTTAAATTGATTATAATTTACTTTGTTCTGTGATGGCTAGGATATTTTCCAGGCTGTTGTTTGGGTTTTTTTTTTTTTTACTCTGTTTCCTCATAATTTATGCCTAAAGACTAATTCTTAGGTACTCTTTGGTTTTGAATGATAAAAAAAATTGATTTTTTTTTTAATTAAAAAGTAGTATTCAAGCAGACCGTGGGGTTTTAACGGCATTAAAAAATAAAGGTTTTGTCCTTAAGGCTGTAATAATTACTTCAGTAACATTGAAAATGTAAGCCAGATGCTCAGTAGTTGTAAATCAGTGATGCTCCACTGAAGTCAGAGAAGAACCTGAGCTAAAATATACTGCTATATACGTTACATTTGTCTGTAGTTTCAACTTCAGTGCCTTTGGGTGACAGTGTAGCACCTTTCATAAGAAGATATGGTACCTTTTACTGTTAGGTAATCCTCTTTGAAGTAGGGGCTGAGTAAGGGTACAGCAGTCTTCATAGTTACAGTAGCACAACTATTTCAGAATTAAAATGGGGTGGGGGAGAATAATGTAGTGAGAACTCTTGCTGCCTGTCTCAATTTGGTAGCATGTATTTTCTGACTACCAATTTTTAAAACAATTTTTCTTGTTTTCAGTTTATTTTTCAGTTTTGCTTGACAGCTGTCTGTTGTCTGACAAGGACTCCCTGCTATATGTTCGCGCTGTGCTAAAGAAAGAAGCTGCCTGTAGTTATCTTGCTTTCTCCTCAGTCTGGTCAGATTGTTTGAAATCTCTATACGGAGTTTACCAGAGAGAAGTGTTGCTCAAAAAGCATAACTCACTCCATACCTGAAATCTGTTGGACATCAACTCTCCTGCATACGAGGAGCTTAAGATGAGAGCAACCAAGTGCATGGGGATAATGCCATAAATGTGCTATCAACACAGTTGCGGGTTGGTGGTCTGTAGGTGTGACACTGGGGTTACATAGGACTGCTAAACGTTGCCAAGAGGTGAAAACCAGAGTCTCTCACCACTCGTAACAACTCCAGAGTTATTCAAACATTAAAAAAAAAAAAGATAAATTATTTTAAAGGATTTTGGGGTTACGGTCTGTTCAGGAAAAAAAGTAGCATTCATCTCAAAATCAGACATATCTCTCATTTACCAACTTACAGCTTAGGAAGGACTTGTATCTTTTAATTTAGCTAATGTGGTCCCACAACCACTGTTCTCTTCAATTAGTCTGTGTCTATGTAGGCAGATAAGGACCTGGTATCCGAATGAATTCCAGTAAAAATAATTTAAAAGTAAGGAAGATAATTTAAGATTCTATACCAAAAGGGAGCAATGAACACAACTAACTGTTGTCATCAGTAAAATCAATTATATATAGCTTTCATCTCAGCTTTTTTATCCAATAAACCCGAATTTTTAAGAAGTGTATTACAGCTCTGGTCTCAAATGTGTAATCATATCCGCACAGGTGAGCTACTGAATCCATAGAGAGCCATTGCATCCTTTGGGCTAGCTCAGCCTGACTATTGAATTAAACAGGTAATTACAAACATCTCTGGAGTGCTTCCTCTCCTAAGACAAAAGTAGCATTCAACATTATACCCCTATTTTTGAAAGTCACAGTAGGATTGTGTTTGCCCAACTTCACTGCAACTTTTTACATATCATCTGAAAGTAAAATCAGATATAGTGGGTGTAAAGCATAAATAGGTTTTGCCTTACTGTAGCTACATAAAGGTAATGCTAAGTCCCAATTTAGGACTCGTCTGACCATAGTTCACTTAAAAAAGCCCTATAGCATTTTCTCTGCTATACTGGAAAGGTCCGAATTGTAATGCTTTGTCACGTGACTTTTGAGACTGAACTTTTGCGAACAAACCTGGGTAAATAATGGCTAGGGGGTAATTTTCTCTCTTCCTCATTTTCTCTACATCAATAAGCAGCAAGAGCTTTTTGCTGATGCAGTTCCATGTGATTTTAAGATCAAAATTCCCCCAGCAAAGCAGGGAATATACAGTTCTTTGGTAAGTGTGTCTGCTGAACTGCTTACATTCATCTCTTATGACTGGGAGCATTTCCAGCTCTGTTGGTACCCCTGGATTTATGCCATGGAAGAAAAATGACTCATACACATGCCCTTTACTCTTGCCTACAGTATACATACAGGACTGCAAACAAAGAACATTGTCACACTGTCCCACATTCTTCTATTTCTTTTTGGACGATCCATTTGTTTATCTTCTCTCAATATAATATGACATATAATACATGTATTATATTCTCATGTGCGTCACTCTAAAAGGCAGCTCTGCTTTTATTAACAAGATAAGGATGCCACGAGAAATAACTATTTTATTTTGTGATTGTGGTGGCTAAGATTCTGGCTTCCTGACTCTGTGTAACTTAATATAAAATAAAACTCAGCATTTTAACATTAGATGAATGAGCAGATTCTGTTCCATCTGTGAAGAAGAAAATGCACAAATCTCATGAAGTCCTTTGGTACTGACTAAACCAAGTTATGATGGAGTGGCAGTTCTGGTGCTTTGTAACGGTTTATGCTATGACCTCTGTCTTATTTAAATGTACTTGCTATGATTCCTATATTTTTCTAGCAGCTTTTAGGTCTGTGGTGGCAGCTTCTTGAACGACCTTGTTTGCTCTTTTGGCTGCCCACGCTGCTGACTGCTGCGCTGTTTGTAGCAAAGCCTGCAGTTCTAGTGACAGATTTCTAACACAGATTTCCGATTTACTGGTTTGCCCTTCTGGGTATCTCTGTCTTTCATTCTCTCTGATTAAAAAAGGTTGAGGGGGGAATACTGAATACAGGATATTGACAAACTTCAGTTCTGCTAATGCTTCACAAAACAAAAATGTGGAGTTATTTTTATGTTATAGGAGTATAGAACATTTTCTCCTTGTGGCTAAGGAGATTTCATATGGTGTTTTGAAATAAAAAAGGCTTTTCTTAACCTGCCAGAATTGGTAATTAAACACAACCAAGGTCATATCCCCAGAATGTAAAAAAAGAATATTTTAATAAAATATGAACACACTAAGTGAAGGCAGAAAAAACCCAGCAATAGCTTTGTTGCAGTATGAACTTAAGTTATGATGAAACTGGTATGTATATATGTAACAGAACAATGTATATAATTCTCAGATATACTTTTTCCATATGCACATCTATTTATTTATATGTGCATATAAACCAAGAGTTTAACATCAGGACTCATTATGTGTGTGCTGTTATCCCTAACTTTAGCATCATGCCATTGTAGGCAGAGATATATTGTAGGGATATATTGTGGGTTTACTCAGAACTAGCATTTAACTAAAAGAGTCAATTGTTTCTGTTAATACAGGATGAGCTGCAGTATAGCTGAATAGGCACCAAAAAGTCCAGGACTTCTCCAAATTACCAGCAGGTATAACATGAAAGAAAAAGCATGTTAAGAACAGGACTCAGTCCTCCTTCCTCCCTCAGTAGCAATGATGCAGACTCTAGAGTCAGCTGAGTGGCACGTTTGTAAATTAGAGGGGTTTTTAGTTTTGCTCCTGGAAAGATTTTTAATCTCTTCCTGTTACGTGAAAACCCAAAGTAGGAATTGTCTTAGAATGGCCACTAAATAACAGGCTTAGATTTAACCATGTGTTAAGGCAGATATTCACGTGTGCGTGCACATGAACTGACATAGCACATATAGAAGGAGATCTTTGTGTATATGTGAGTGTATATAGATATGTATGATGCATTGTATGCTCAGCTTGCCGTTCACAACTAGTCAAAAGAAGAAATTAATTTTATTAGTTTTCTCACACACAAAAAAATGGCTGCCAGGAATCTAAGAATGTACCTATGAAATATGATATAGACAATTAAGTTCTATACCATAAAATTCAACTTGGGTGTGGGCTTCAATATCAGATACACAAGAGCACTCTGGATTATAAAATTGTAATCATCCTTACTTCGGTCACCATTAATGATTTTATTTTTAAAGCAATCCTTTGAGGAGGAAAAAAAAAGATAAGAAACTCGTAGGTCAAATAATTCAATTAATTTTATGTGTTTCTATTTCCATATCCCTTTTTTGCTTATTTATATTTTGCCAAAAAAATGCACAGACTCTATATCATTACGTAGAATCCTTTATTATCTGTAGAAGTTCCAGAGCCTGGTGTCAAAAAACTGGAATTTCCTGTAAGAGAGGGGTTTTTTTACGTAATGACTTCACTACCTAACAAACCTTGAACCATTTAGCATGGGAAGCATTCTCATTTTTCAGATAACAAAAATTCATCTGCAGTATTTTTTCCATAGCCACGTAATGAGGCTTGCAGAAACATGACACAAAGAAATAGAATGAATAAATCAAATTGTATGGAAAAAACCTCAAGGATTTGACAGTAGAAATGACAAACAACAGGGAGCTCTGCAGTTTTTCTCATTGTCAGTTGAAACCCATTTCTTTCTTTGCTACTTAGAATATTTTTGGACAATATTCTCTCATTATTGTATTGCCAGTGCAGGCTAGGGACTCTAAAAAGAGATGCTTAAAAACCTCCAAAGTTTGCTTTGAGGGGTGTACTGGAAAAGTTGTGGATGAAGAAAGGTTCGATTCACTGAGGCTTCTATGAGGTATTTACTTGATAGGTGATAGTTTCGCACCTTGCAAAATGCTTTATAAACGTAAAAATGCTTGTAACAGACTTGTCAGATAGACAATCCATGTCTTCAATCTTGTGAATGCTGGAGGACTCCTCCCTAGGAAGGGATGGGACTTAAAGTAGCCTAATCATGTCTGATGGCTGGTACTTATCTGTGGTTTATCTTCAGTGAAGAGAGAGTTTGCCAGGACAAATGCCAATGAGGAAGCATCAGCTTTTGTTTCCAGCAGATCTCCACAATCATTCTCTGTTTTAATGAGTCTGAGCTGAAATATAAATGGATCTTCATGTCAAGCAATTTCTTCACTCAGTCAGAAGGGCTGTGAAAAGTGGAGGGTACAATGATGCTTCCGTAAATTCATGGTGTGCAGCAGAGTTGTTCAACTGTGTTTTAAGGGAGGCAGATAGGATGAAAATTAGAATGAAATGACCCTGAGCTATAGAATAATGAGCTCCAAGCACACACCGATGCATTCAAACTCTGAAGATGGCAGGTCTGGCCAGGCTTCCCGCACCCCACTCCGTGTGTGGTGCTGCCTCACGTGGATGCATGGGGCTGCCCCTCCTGCAGGGAAGGGAGCTGACAGGTCACTGGCAGCTCGGGATGCTGTGTCTGGCTGGCTGCTCCGCAGGTTACTGGCATCAGGGGCATATGGGATTATTTTGGTCTATAGGCTATTTTTATAAGATATAGCCTAGCAGTTTTTAAAGGTATTTGTATAAGTACATGCAAAAATTAGGGTTTTCTATTACTGCATCGGTTATTTTGCTGCTTGGGCTATAAGCTGTCTTAGGTAATTGCATGGTAACAATTATCATTTATGCTTAATATTAATATTGCTACTGAAAGCTTTGTTTTCAGTAGCATTTAACTTTATACATGAGGTCAGATTCCATGAGGAGATACAAGAATATTTGCCTTCTGTTAAAGCCAGTGGGAACAAAGAAAATCAACCAAAGGCTTGAGTTCTGCATGTCAATAGAGATATTTTGCTTTGCATGGGGATTTTATCTGAATTCATGCCAGTAGAAATCATATTAATTTTTTTTTTCTAGTTTGGATGCTCAAATAAAATGAATTTGCATATACAATTGTATTTATACTAGAATATATATAATTTTTCACAAGTTAATCTTTTGGTCATATTTCACTGAGTCCTTTTGCTTTTAAGTTGTCTCTGAAGCCCACTTGAAAAAAAAGCAGCAGGACTTGTGCAGCATTATGCAGTTTTATGCATGTGCCACTATCTGTTTTTTAATGTGTTCATATTCTGAGTAGTAAAACCAACATTTCATATCCATAGTGCTGCAGTTTAGTCATAAATTTTGAACTTAAAAAAAAAATATTACTTTCTGTTAAACTTTAGTTAATGAAAAGTAAAAATTGAAAGTCGCTGCTGTAGTTGTGACCATTGCTGGAAACTGCTTTATGCATGCACCAAGATTTCTTACGGAAAACTTGAAAATTGAAAATGAACCACTTTTTTTTTTTTTTTCCTAAGGGATAAACACTAAAAAAAGAAGAAACACTTCAAGTGACTAATCAACTCACCTACATTATAGATACATGTAACTTATTCTCAGTTAGTCAAACAAACTAATGATTTTATAATATTTATTTAACACTGAACTTTTTGTAGCATTTTTAAGATGCAGAGCTTTGGATCATTTGCAACACCAGACTAGAAAATGAGGCCAAAATTTCTTAGTATAGATAGATCTTGATAGATCTGTAACAGAGTATTTTTTTTTAGAGTCAGAACAGAATTGTATATGATATTTCATATACTGCCTGAAAGCTAAGCCAATCAATGGAAATACACAAGCCTGGGTAAGGATGGAAGAGTATTTCTGTGTTTGTTCAGTTGATTGTATACTGAGATTAGGTTTTTACATTTTTTTAAATTGGAAAACAGGGCTGGGTTTGGTTTTTTTTTCTGATGGGTTGTTTGTTTTATTCCATTGTTTTGTTTTAGTTTAAGAAATGCAAGTTTGACACGTAAGATTATGTGTGTTTACTACTGGCTTAAAAAAACTACATATTTATGCTTTTCAGTGTTCATTTGTTTTGTTCAATAGAAACACATAGACTGTCCCTATCAGGTGTGTACACAGCAAATTTCCTTTCTCATTCTCCCTCCTTCTTCGTTTCTCCCTCTTCTAAACCACCTCATCCCACTGTTCTCACTCCTTGCTTTTCACTTCAGTTTAAATCAAAGTGCTCCAAAGTAGTGAAACAGCCTCTCTGGGTAGCATTGCCAGACACACAAGCAAAAGGAAAACCTGTGATCATGATTACTTTGTGACTTGATAATATTAAAGACTTCAGGATTTTAGATTAAAAAGACCTCCAAACAGTTCAGAATGCAAAATTCAAGCTTTAAAACTCAATGTGAATATGTAAGTGTTCTTACTGTAGCTGAAGCAGAAAATATCACTTGTCTTTTTTTTCTTTTTTTCAAGTAAATGAATTAAAAATAATAATGTCATAGAGGAGTGCTTGACTTTTTCTTTTTTTTTTTTTTTTTTAAATTAGCTTGGGCACTGAGAAGTTCCAAAATGTGTCTCTAATGTTTCTCCTATAAAGCAATTTAATAAGATGTCATAATAAACATTTAAAATTAGATTTATTGTATCAAGAGGCAAAATAACCTCATTACACAGAGAGCTCCAACAAACTGAAACTTGTCTAATATATAACCTAGTAGTTTAATTTATAAATCTGATTATTACGCTTAGAGTTCATTAGGACCTCAGAGTCCTATAAGACATTTGAATGATACTTGTTACAATTAATATTTAGTCTTTAATACTGTTTAGAGTTTCCCAAACTTTCAAAATGGCTCTTGTAATTGCTGTTTTAAAATCTGCCAACTGTGCGAACTTATCGCTACAAGGATAGTGGGGCTTCACAGATGCAATATGTCATTGCATTGATTAACCATTTATATTCTCCTGTAACACAAGATTTGAATACCCTTTCTCAACAGCATTGCTTCCTCTTGTTCACAGGTATTATTCCTGTATCCATACTTATGTCATTTAATGAATCTATGGACATCGACTGGTTGTGTCCAGGAAACGACATGGGAATGTAAATTCTGATTCTTCACCAACTTTCAGGGAGTGTGAAAAATCTACGGAAAGCACAGTGCAAAATGATAAGTGACAGGGGAAGGAATGTCGTAAGTGTATAGCTTACTCAGATTAACAGTTCAAGTATGATTTGCATCAGTCGTATTAGTACATGAAAAGCTGGACATAAGCCAACAATGGGTGCTTGCAGCCCAGAAGACCAATTGCATCCTGGGCTGCATCAAAAGAACCGTGGCCAGCGTATCGAGAGACGTGATTCTCCCCCTCTACTCTGCTCTCGTGAGACCTCACCTGGAATACTGTGTCCAGTTCTGGAGCCCTCAGCACAAGAACGACATGGACCTGTTGGTCCAGAGGAGGGCGACGAAGATGATCAAAGGGCTGGAACACCTCTCCTATGAAGACAGACTGAGAGAGCTGGGGTTGTTCAGCCTGGAGAAGAGAAGGCTCCGGGGAGATCTTATAGCAGCCTTCCGGTACCTGAAGGGAGCATCCAGGAAAGCTGGGGAGGGGCTGTTTGCAAAGGCATGTAGCGATGGGACAAGGGGTAATGGTTTTAAACTAGAGCAGGGTAGGTTTAGATTAGACATTAGAAAGATGTTCTTTACAATGAAGGTGGTGAGGCACTGGAACAGGTTGCCCAGAGACGTGGTGGAGGCCCCATCCCTGGAGACATTCAAGGCCAGGCTTGATGAGGCTCTCAGCAATCTGATATAGTTGAAGATGTCCCTGCTTACTGCAGGGGCGTTGGACTAGATGACCTTTAAAGGTCCCTTCCAACCCAACATATTCTATGATTCTATGACTTGAGTTTTAAAATTCCAGAGTGCACTGACTCTAGCTATGAATACCTGTGGTATGCTCAGCATGAAAATCTGAGCTTAAAAGAGTTGCCAGATTTTAACTACCATCTCTGCTTTCTTGCTTAGAAACAGGGAACAGACTCCCATTAGTAAGCCTGCTGCTCTGCTCCTGCAGCTTCAAAGTGTTGTAGAGGTTTTTTGTGGCTCCCTGCATTTCTGCTTGTTCTGCTCATTAAGAAATGCACATCAGCAAATCGTTATGCTTTTGCCTCCACTGTTTTCCATGCTGGAGTGATCGTGCCCTCCAACTACTGAGAGTCTTACTGCTTCTGGATGTGATTGGTCAATATCGAACAGGAGTGCTTCCCTGCACTGCTCATGTTTCATGACATCATTAGAACAATTGACAAAATGATATGGCTGAACAACGTGCAAATACTTTAAGAAGTATCAGTTACTTGATGCTAGTTGCCCTCATGATACTTATTAAATCTCATATGGGAAGTGCTGTGTAAGCAATGGAGTTGCCTCCTCCAAGGCAAGACGAAGGGGCAAAATCTGAGGGGATGCCATGGTTCCTGCCAGAAAAAAATGATGTGGTAATACATTTGCTGATTGTGTATATTTTAGATGAATATTCAAAAGGTCTGGTCTCAATCATAAATGTGGGGTTTCCCTATAGGCACAGTAAAGACATATAGAAAGTCTTTTTCACAACTGGATGACTTAGAGACAGAACTTCTACCTGAGATGGTGTGAAATTGAGAGGGAAAATAGGTGCCAAATCCTTGCTATTCCAGTGGGGGTTCTCATCCTGTAGGTTCAGCGTTGGGAATTAAACACCATAGAATTGTTATCTTATTTTTGTTGCTGCACAAAACACATTAAAAATGAAGTTTTGTATTATTTTAGTTTTAGCAATAAAGGATTAATGAATACATTTTGAAATTTATACAATAGTTGCCAAAGTGTATTTTCAGATTTCACAGTTAAATGCTTTACTTGTGCATCAACGTAAGAACACAAAGCTTGCCTCACAATTTGGGTATTGTGGGGGTTTTATCTGAAAACTCCAAGCCTTCTGAGGTTCAGTATTCACTGGTTTTTGATAGCAGAAGACCAAATAAATCTTTCAGCACGGCTTGAAATAACCACAGTTGATGAGAAAGTGATCATAAGTTCTAAATATTGTTAGATCTCTACAGTAGTTTATCGCAAATTGTAGCTTACTTAGTGGTTTCAATCAGCACCTGACAGAAACATTTTACTTTCAGGTTCAGCGTAAGACCTTAGCTAACTTTTTACTTGCTGCTTTTGTTTTGCTTTGCTTGGATAGAGGCATTTTGAAAGGTAAACAAAGCAGTCAAGATCAGCTTTGTTTAGCAGGAAACTGAACTTGGAGATCAACTCTTGTTCAGACTATGTTAGAAGTGATACTGTAGAATATATAGGTGCCTGTTACTCTGTTAAATAAATTCTCATGAAGATATGCATTCTATTTTCATTATGTTATAAAGGAAGTCTGATAGGAGCAGGAAAGTACTCTAGTTATTTTATATGATTTTGTATAGAGATTTTCATAAGGTCTGCATCAAATGAACCACAGGAGGTTAAACACTGCGCTGGTGAGAATCAGTGTACTTGAATTGATGAGTAGTAACATCTTTCCATAGTGTATGAAAAAGGATGCTATCAGCGCAGCACTGCCATTATGCCAGCTTGAGTGCTCACTGCTGCTGTGTCTTTTTTTCTCTAACTCTCTTATTGCCAAGATGATAGAAGCAGCCACATTCAAAAGCTCTTATCTCCAGTCTGCAGATGGAGAAGAGAAGCATGCTGTAGGCTAAGGGTGAAATTTTCAACAGAGATTGGTAAGTTACTTAGGTGCCTAACTCCTATTTCAGAAGTGATACAGGGCCTTTTTAAAGCAGCTGTTCTGTTCCCAAGAAGCTAATCTACTTAGTTACTGCAGGAAACATACAGCTTTATATTAATCATACAAAACAAAGAGGATGAAGGAGAAAGTTCCACAGAATAGACAGGAAACAAAAGACAGGGAAGAACGTAGCTCCAGCCCTTATCTCTTTGGGCAACTGGCTGAATCTGTGTTGACTCCTTTCTTATTCCTAGTTTACGAACAAGAAGATACTTTTTTAAAGCTACAAGGATATCTTTTTTTTAATCTCAGGTGGGAAAAGTTGCTCTCTTACCTTACCTTCCACTCTCTCAGTCCCTCAGTTTTATAGACTCTCCTGGTGTCTGGTGTTCCCGGAAGGATGAAATCCTCCTGGCGTCTCTTCCTTCAGAAAATTGTTAGGAAAAGCAAAGGACTCTTGCACTCCATGTCACTTCGGAAGCAAACCCTGTGCTGATGTTTCCTTATAATTCAAACATTGGTGACAGGCTCTTTCAATAGCAAGGATCCAGAACGATACATGGTCTACTGGAGGGCAGAGGCCTTGAAACATCTGATATATGTCAGGTTCTTTTGGCTTAACTCTTTCTTTGGAGTGACATACACAGACTGATTTTGAAAAGTTTGTTTTACAGATCTCTCCCCATCCTGGTTTGGATTAAAACTGGATGAGTTCTTGTCCTTTCCATTCAAAGCTCATGAAGGTTTTCTCTAATCAGAGTTTACGGAGTTAGACAGTATCTGAAAAGATTGCTTTGTCCAAATTGCTTTTAATAATTTCTTCACCTCCCTCTAAAAAAAAAAATACCTAGGATCTGGATCTTATGATGGAATCAGAATGTTAGATAATGGCTTTTTCTATTCTTGTTTCAGAATATGTTTAAAATCTGGAGTTGTGCCTGTGACTGGATCTCCAGAAGAGACTGTTTAAGAAAGGTTTGTCTGAGCTCTCCGTTGGAGATAGCATAGGTTGTCAAGATCTTACTGTGTCCTTCTAACCCTTTTGAACGTGCACCTGCTGTCATAAGAGCATTTGTCATTAAAACAGACATACAGAGTCTATATCGTGGCAGAATTCAGGCATCCATGAGGAAGAAAGCTCATGAATGGGCTTATAAGCTTTTTCTGCCATATATAACACTGCTCATATCTCTCTGTTGCTTTTTGCAGGCCTGCTCTGTATACTTATCAACTATGGATTTCACACGAAAAAATGCTTGGTAGCTGAAGTGCAGATAGCTTGTCTTGTTTTGTGAGTGAAAGATGACTTCTGTGCCCCACAGTCTGCATTAATTTTATAACTCTACTTCTGTACTCTTGACCTTGCCCTAGCAGCACACAGTGTATGTTGCTGCCTTTGAGACATGGTAGGATCCTGTAGCCGTAACAGAGGAAATTTTTGCAGGTGCCGAGTTATCATTTTCTGTGAATAATACAATCTCTTTAAGATGACCACAGAACGAGATTGGTTTAGGAGTGAACCTGTCCTGGCATAGTGCTGCCTTGTCTTACTATGACTTAATCATTTGAGTTTTAGGTAAAAGCTGAGTACTGTGCACAGCCAGCTGCTTTGGCTGACTTCATAGCTCAATCTTACCAGTTATATATGGCATATTAAGCTGGTAAAAGGGATTTCAAACAAGTTTAAAAACAATTGGTTTGTGGTTGTTGTTTTTTTTTTAGTTTTGCTGCAGCTAGGAAAAGCACTAGCTAAAAAGATGAAAACACACCCAAATAACCATTTTTTTGCCATTTTTTATATTATACTACAAAAATGTCCCAGCTATATAGGATGAACAGCGCAAGATTAATTCTTTGCCCAGATTTGTATATGCCAAGTTGTGTTCTACACAGCTGAGATTCATTCAGATGTCATGAGCTTGTCTTTCATAGAAACAATTTTCATCTTTTCTTTGGTCCTGTAGCCTAAGTCTATGCTTTAGTCTCAAAGAAGCCACCATTTTTTTTGACTGAGTCCTAGCTGACTTCGGTTTTTGCAGTAACTTCTCTAATGATGGCAGATATTCAGCATCATTTTTGGTTGACATAAGAGTATTGTAAGTCCTCACTTCAGCAGGCTGGATAGATATATTTTCCATGGCTGTATGAAAAATCCCAGATGCTAACGATATTCTATATGGCAGTCTTGTGATAATACAGTACTTTCTTTACAGCACTACATTTTCTTCAGTTTGTCTCTAACTGAGCTTGCTAGTATGCTTGTAGACTTAAAATTGCACAGGTAAAATAATGTTGTCTTTTTCTGGCTCGTTTGCCTCAATCAGTTTCTTTTTCTCTGGGGTAATAAATAATTCTGATTTCAGGTGTTTTAGCTAGACCTCATTCTGTATATAACTCCCGACCTTCAAACTATGAATCATAGAATACTAGGTTGGAAGGTACCTCAAGGATCATCTGGTCCAACCTTTCTTGTCAGAAACACAGTCTGGGCAAGATGGCCCAGCACCCTGTCCAGCTGAATCTTAAAATTGTCCTCTTTTTTTTGGTGGGAATCCACTACTGCCCTCGGGAGATGATTCCAATGGCTGATTGTTCTCATTGTGAAACATTTTCTTCTTGTGTCCAATTAGAATCTCCCCAGGAGTAACTTGTACCCATTACCCCTAGTCTTTTCCACGTGACTCCTTGTAAAAAGGGAGTCTCCATCTTCTTTGTAGCCACCCTTTAAATAGTGGAACTTGGTGATAACGTCTCCTGTAAGCCTTCTTTTCTCAAGGCTGAACAAACCCAGTTCTCTCAGCCTTTCCTCATATGGCAGGCTTCCCAGGCCTTTGATCATCTTGGTGGCCCCTCTCTGGACTCTCGCCAGCCTGTTCACATCTTTTTTGTATAGTGGGGACCAAAACTGAAGACAGTATTCCAGGTGTGGCCTGACCAGCTGAGTGGAGTGGGATAATGACTACTTTATCTCTGCTGGTGATGCCCATGTTGATGCAACCTGGCATCCTGTTGGCTTTCTTTGCCGCTGCAGCACACTGGTCACTCATATTGAGCTTGTTGTCCACCAGGACCCCCAGGTCCCTTTCCACAGAGCTGCTCCACATCCGGGTAGATCCCAGTCTGTGCTGCACAACCAATCTGTGCTGCTATGCACCCAGCCGTTCTTTAGAACAGCTGAATATACATCCAGGAATTCTTGAATGCTGCTACTTCGTTAGGGCCTAAGGTAAAAATTTCCTACTGATTTTGTTTCTCATAATAATTTTGCTTAATAGCAGAATATTTTTGCTTTTGGTGTGTCAGTTTTACAAGAATTTACAGGGCCTATTCGGTGAGTCATTACTCTATTCGCAAATGCTTCTTCTTCGTCCACATGCTGCTTCCTGCTTCTAGCCTAATTACAAAATAGCAGAAGCTCTGGTACCTGTATCCATCATTCCTCTGTTAGTGGTAAGAGTCTACCTTATACACCTTTAATATCCGGAATGTATCAACTCTGTGTTTCAGCTTTGAAAGGTAAAATGCTCAGAGCTTTCTTTTCACCTTTAGACCCTTGCATTCTTACCCTTCAGCTAGAAATATTCTTTGATGTGTATTTTAGCATTTTCTGGCTAAATGCCCTTGCTTAAGGCATTTAGTTATTTTTGATGCTTAGACACTTTAATTTAAATAACTTATTAGATGTTAACTCTCCTGTGACAGAAACACACATTAGGAGCCAGGGCCCTTTTTATTACACGTTTGCATTTTCTTTTCTTTGAATGAGCTCTTCTTGCTGTGTGGGTGCAAATCTTAAGTTATTCAGTGCTTACAGTGTTGTTTTTAATCATTCTTCTTTAAACCTTCTGCAGCACTTCAATTTTTGTTTACAGATGCAAAGAGGTGCCTGAGCTCTCAACTTCTGCTGCATAAGAGCCTAAGGACGTCTTAAAACTCAAACATGTACTGTACCTTCAGAATCTGACCACAAATGCCTGTGGTCCATGGAATAGCATCCCTATGCTTCTGAAAAATGTGACAGTATATACATTTTATGGGAATAAAACATGGGTACTTTACCTAGGAACATTTGGAAATGTCAGAAGGAATATACCTTTAATGCTGGTGCTGAAATACATGTGATTGTCTCTCAGAAAGCCATAATCACCCTGGTTAACTTCAGGGTATTTGTAAAGAATAATAGGTACTTCCAGAGGTGACTGAACCCTCTTCACATCTCTGTTGCCTTCTGGGCATTGCCTCTTTACATTGACTAGGGAGGATGCAATGCTCCTGAATTTTGAAAAGTCAGTCAAGTGCTTAGACTTAGCTGAGATAAAGTCAGACCTGACAGATTTATCCAAGTTTGGAGATCACAGAATCACAGAATCACATCCAAGTATGATGTGTGGAGATGAACTTGGAGGAAAATAAATTCCCATTCAGGAATGTGTTCACCACCATATTGCAAATATTAAGCTTTTGTATGACAAATCCCAAATCTAAAGTAGGTCTTTTAACGTGCCTTGTTAAAAAGTTATTGCACAATATTACAGCAGTATGTAATGCACTTAATTGTTTTGTTTTGTTTTGTTTTTCCAAATATAAATAACTGCATACATTAACGCACAGTTTTGCATACGTGGTTCTGATACAATTCACTGAAAAAAATCCCTGAGAAGATACGTGACTGACCAGACAGATTGCTTTCCACTGTTATGATGTCAGTCTCCTGAGGAACAAGATTTTTGACAGATAGATAGAGAACATTCCCATGCTATCAAATGGTTGACACATTGTCACATGAAAAAGGATAAGGGTAAAAGTTGCAAAAATTATCCTAGGTAGATTTTAAGAGCAGGCATCAAGTTTGGGAGGGGATAGAAGCAGTGCAAACTTAATAAATAAATGAAGGTGCTGAACAATATGGTTAGATTTCTTTACTGATAAAGTACTGTAGAAATGGTTTTGTTGTGCATTAATTTTCTTTCAATTGTCAGGATTTTTTTAAAAAGACAAAAATGTGATAAAAGTGGTAGTTTCAGAAGCTTACTGTCTAGTTTTTCATCCAAGATTACGTTTAAAAAAGATATTTGCATGTATGTAAGAGACTTTAAAAATGCAAGGGTGTGTATTCCAAATGTTGCAATACAATAGTAATTTGTAGACAGCCTTGCCAATTACTTGTTTCTTCTTTCCCTTTTCAAAAAAGAAATATCAAAGGGAGAAGACAGCTAAAAACTCTTGTACTGAATAGACAGGCATTGTCTTGCACACAAACTACTGTGTAATTTCTTTTTTCTTTTGTTTTTTATTGGCAGATTCAAATGGCCAGTTCAGTGCAATTTGGAACCTGTAGGATGTGTATTCATAGTTCATATGAAATTCTTCTGACACACCCAAGATGGAAAAATATGAAAAAGCCCAAGAAAAGTAGATTACTAATAATAACTTTACAAAGTATTAGCCACTTAGCAGGTCCTATTTTTCTATTTATTTTCTCGCTTCAGTGTGTCTAGAATAAAGGAATTAATTAATGAATTAAGTGCATTAAAATATTTAAGACTTGCGACAAAATCCAAGATATATGGGTATCAGAAATTGAACAACTATGAGGTATTTTTGTTAGTCTAGTGCATCTATGGCCCTTCCAGGAATGCTTCACCTGTAAAACCTTTCTGTAAGGTATGTGCACTAGTCCCTTTGACTTCAATGAAATATGCATTTTCACAAAGTGTCAGAGCTGGAGGCATAAACTGTTAAGTTCCTTTGAGGCTCCTACATAATTGAAAAATATGGGAAATTTCTGTTCTGCTGGCCTGCAAATTAAATAGTGAGCACTCTCCATTCTGGGTGAGATGAAAAAATGGGAATCCTGTCCTCAATCTTACCTCCTTCCAAATTTGATTTCTTGTTGTTTCAGATAAACTAGGAATAAATATCTAAGTTATTGGGTGTCCATAAAAAGTCAGCCCTTTGAAATTTTTTTGGTATTTACAGAATTTTCATAAGTGTTTTGGTTTTTTCTTTTTTCTTTAGTACTGCAGATATGACTTGTGAAGCACTCTGAGCACACTATTCCATAGCATTGTGGAAATGACATATTTCTGATGTCAGTAATCGTATTGATCAATATCAAGTGCAATGATCTCTGGAAATATTTCTGTTAAATACCAACTACTACTCTAAAATGTCAAAATATTAATTAACTCGTGTTTAGAGAACTCATGTGAAGTACACAAAAAGCAGATCTTGTTTCTATAACTCACAGAAGGTCTATTCCAAATCCCGTTGAAGTCTGCAGGAGATTTTTCAAAGCAAATAAGATAAAAATCATAAAATCTTTGTCGTTCTATGACATATAATGCTTTCTTTGCTTTTCTAATTCAGGCAAAATGCAGTCTGAACTGGGCCTATGAACCATAGGATTGCATAACTTTTTCATATGGCTGCAATTTCAAGCCCAATGGATAAAAATTAAAACCAGTAACAGGCTTATTTGTGCACTCAGAGTAACTCAATACTGTGCAATTGTTTGGAAGTTTGTATTGTCTGTTCATCACAAATAGCATCTGTGCTCAATTACATTCCAACTATTAGGAGGCAGGGCTTCAGAAGTAATAACAGCATCTTAAGAGATGCATTGCACTTCAGAGCTAATGATTTCTGAAAAAGACAGACAATTGGGTTGATTTCCCAGGTACTGCAGAAGGGAAAATGTTCTAGATGAAATGGAAATTATTTCATGAATCATCTCAGGATTTCACAGAAAGAAGGGGAGTATTATTACCAATTATTCTCTATAAAATGAGTTTAGCAACACACCATCATCTAAAAAGGAAAAGTGAAAGGTTGCTAAATTGGATATTTAAATTTTGCTAATGAGAATGAAATGAGTTGATGAATGTTGAATCACTCCTTGGCAGTTTTTAAACAAAGATTATCATTCATTCTCTTTCTTGCACTGACAGATGATGTTTCTTGTTGAAATGAGGCTTCATGACTTTTGAGAAAGCCTGCTGAAAATAGCATTCTCCTCCTAAACTGTATATTCGGTTATAACATGTTGAACTAGCAGTCATCAGATGATAATTTGGGATGCTCTGCAATCCTCTGCCCTTTTGAGGGATCTGATTTTTTTTTGTTTGAAGTGTGATATGTGTGATTTTGGTACATCACACTACCCAACAATAAATTTAAATGCTTCAAAAAAATATTGTCTGTTTAAATTAATTAATTAATTATGTCTATTTAATATTCTTTTGTTTGGGTGACACTGTCTTGAGAAAAATATATGGTATATGTTTACACAGAATCTCATGTGTCATGTTAAAATCAGGTAACTATCTTGCCAAATATGACTTAACTGTTACTTGTCAATAATGATCACCTCAAAGGTATTGCAGCATTTGATTACAGAGATAGGCACCTACTAGAATGTTCAGTGACAGTGCATTCACAATTTGAGATGCTACTGAAGAAAATCAAAGCTCTTCTTTCCCTCTCATTAGTGCCAGACAAACTGATGTCCCTTGTAGAGATGGTGTACTGTACATACAGCTACGACAGAAGCCATTAGTTCACATTTTGGACAATAACATTCAGGACAGATTCCATTCTTAGCAGTTTAATATTTTCTCTCGGAATTATTATCTTTTGAACAACTTGTCAAAAAACCAGACATTCTATTTCAGCAATCCATATTGACTTTGTGTAGCCTTTTCTGTCCTAAAAGTAGGGCATTGGTAAATTAAATTAGTTTATTGGGTGCGGCATACTAGGCAAGGATAAAGGTGATATTCCCTCCTGAGTTGGGAAGTAGGTGAATTTCACCTGCCTTCAGCTCCATCGCTGCTTGTCCCTTCCTGGTGGCTGCTTTTCTTAACATACAATTTGCACTCTGGATAATAATAGCAAGTGTGATGGGCTGCCTAAACTCCTTCCCTCACTTTCCCCGTTATTAGGATCTGTGGAAGTGTGGACTTAAGACTGAAAAGAGCATCAGGTTGTAACTAAAAAACCACAATGATATTATATATGCAATTTGAAATATGTACATGCTCATTTTTAGGTATGCTGCCTATGTTTGCTCATACATAACATCTGCTCACCTCTATAAGAAACTAGAGGTGAGGAGAAGTTTTCCTGCATGGAGAACAGAGTTGCAAGGCACAAGCTTGGAAATGGATTTCAGGATTTTTGGAGCAGACTGTGTGTGGATGCAGACAAATGCACTTGGATTATCTGCTGGGCCTTGTGTGTCTCATTGTTGTTGACCGAAGAGGAAAGAAAATACTGACAGTACTGATTGATTTATAGGAAATGCAAGATAAACAGCCAAAAAGGTACTTTGGTTACTAGTCAAAGGGACAAATGGGAAGGAAGCGATTAGGTGGGTAATCAGGTAGTGATACTTTGTGGTTCCTACATGAGTACATTGGAAATATTGTTAATTTAACGTCAAGCATCCAAAGATAGTGTTAGTTCTTATTTCATCAACAGGCACAGAATGATAAAGCTGCCAATGATCTAAACTTAGAAGTGAAAAAAAAATTAAAATGTTTTAGAAAACCAATTAGATATTAATTGTGACAGAAAGAATATAATACATTGACTGAATTTGAATTAGAGCTAATAATTCTATCCATTTAATCTGAGACTTGATCTAGTGTTTTCCATTGCTAGCCTGAAAACTTTTAAATAACATATAGGAATCATAAAAGTTTCTCTGCTTTTTTTTTTTCTTGTTGGTTGTTTGTTGGTGTGTTTGGTCTTTTTTAAGCAATTGCGTGAATGGTCAGTTAATAGTCTTTCTACAGGCAGAATTTAATTTGAAATTTTTTGAAATGTCAATGAAATGAAAAACCACTAGTCTATTCATACTGATTTGTGTAGGAAATTCCCTTATTTTCCTTCTTTTTCTACTCCTATCACTCCCACATTTCACAGAAAAAAATGAAAAAAGAAGTGTAAAAATTTTGTTCATATATTTTTAAATTGCCTGGAGTGCCTTGATATCCACTGTCTGGGCAGTATGGCCATTCCATGTACTTTGTATATAACCATTATATATACCTGATTGTGACATTCGTACTACTTTACAGCATCTGAAGTGGCAGAGCTTTGAGTTCATTTGGGAGTTCTGAGCACAGATATCTTACAAATAATACATAATAAAAAAATCAGAGTGAAATAATTAATTTCTGCTTTGGTATACCATGCTCTGTATACCGCATTTAACAAATGAACTGTCACCCACTGAAGTTTTCTCATATATCCATTGGCATATTTAGTAAGGCAGGATAATAATTGCTTTTCTTCCCACCTCTAAAATAAAAGTTGTCTATTTTTTACTGAAATATGAAATGAAGGATGCAAAATGGATGGAGTCAGGTTTTTTTTTTTTTTTT